>JABJVR010000021.1:6163818-6183189 GCA_025773905.1 Chitala chitala | reverse complement strand
ATAAGACTGAATACTGATACATGTGAGTGTGAACACTGATAAACATAAGACTGAATACTGATACATGTGAGTGTGAACACTGATAAACATAAGACTGAATACTGATACATGTGAGTGTGAACACTGATAAACATAAGACTGAATACTGATACATGTGAGTGTGAATACTGATAAACATAAGACTGAATACTGATACATGTGAGTGTGAATACTGACAGACGTGAGGCTGGACACTGACAGATGTGAGGCTGGACACTGACAAAAGTGAGTGTGAACACTGACAGACGTGAGGCTGGACACTGACAGACGTGAGGCTGGACACTAACAGACGTGAGGCTGAACACTGACAAACGTGAGGCTGAACACTGACAAATGTGAGGCTGAAGGCCTATAGGAATGTGACGGAAGCATGCCGCACCAAAAAGCAAGGATGTGTAAAAAGTGCGTGAGCACAAGTGCTGAAGCCTCAAGGCCTGGAACAGGGAATGTAACAGCTGAAATCCCACAAGGCAGCCTTCTGCTGTAACACTGCCATATTTAAAGTCGTACCTTCAAAAATCCTAGCCAATCCAAAACACTGAAAAGCATTACGTTGTACTTGTACTGTTCTTGTCTCAGATAAACATGCTAAGGATGAGTATATACACTGTATAAATCCCCTAATTGTGATAAAAGGTCATTTGGGTATAAACTATTTAACATGAAGGCTTGGTCATGCTGACCCCATCGAGCTAAGCTGAACCTTGAACAACAGGGCTGCCAGTGCCCTGTAGAGAGGAAGTGGCTGGCATTGGTGCCCAGCTTCCAGGCACAAGATTCCTGTCCAAATCCTGAGAGAGAAAAATGCCCCGGCCATTGCCAAACGGCTCCGCTAAAACAGGGTCATCAGGCCTATTGATCTGTTGTGTTTCCAGATCCTTCTGAGACTGAAATGTGTCTAACTCTCGGGCCCAGAGAAACCTGTTAGATGCTCGCCAGAACAACCCATAGCCGCTCCCCACAGACCTTTGGCTTGGATAGTGGCTTTTCTGAAGGTCAAACTGCATTAATTAGCTTTTCTTTAATTACATGCAGTCACGGTTGCAAGAGTGAAATTTAATAGAATGCAAAAACAGACAGATTTGAAATCAATTTAAACGGCTTGTGAAATGTTCACTGATTAAGGCTCTCACATCACGGGAATTGTGAAGCGCAGTCCCATGGCAGTTTTCCTCCATTTCATGTCAAGCTCAGAGCAGCTCTTTCTAGAGTGGTCTACATCTGTGTTTCAAAAACACCAGTCTGCAGACCGTTACCGATACGCAAAATTTTTTAACCACTCCAATATAGAGTAGCTAAATCCACTGGCCGACATAAAGTACTGGATTAAAGAAGACAAATCTTTATAAACAAACAAAAAGGGTAAAACAAGCTTTGATAGACCAAGCGAGTACATTATGTCTGAGTACATTAGCGTGAGTACATAATGTATGAGTACATTACACCTAGGGGAAATAGAAAAACCACATTTTCATCCTTATCCAGGACAATCTCCATTACACTTCTTGTTTAATATGTTCTGCTGTTAATGGAATGAGATTCTCTGGCTTCTGTGGAGATTCTGAGGAGTCTGTGGCTAGTAGACTGCTGACGTTAAGCTCCGTGTCGGTTGGGGGTTCAGACGTTAAACACGTACACGCTTACACTAACAGGCTGCGGTGTGCAGGGCAGTTCAGTAAGAAGACTCGACACATGCTGCCACCTCACTGAACACAGCCCTGAAATGCGGGAGGTCAGTAAGTGACACTCCTCGTCAGGGAAACTCCTGCGGGACACAGAAGGCAGTGAGGCTCAAAACGGATGATGTTTCTGATGGAGAAACAGGGGGGAGAATGGCATCACCCTAACCCTACACCTTGCTAACTCAACTCTTGGTCAATTAACACTGACCCACTGACCCACAAACACCTACCTGCAGAGAGAAACACTGAAGCCTGTATCACAGTAAATCAGCCATGACACCAATATACACATCCTGTCTGTGAGTTAGCTCTGTACCACAGTGAACTAGCTGTCAGACCAGTGTACACATCCTGTCAATGACTAAGGCATGTACCACAGTGAACCAGCTATGGCATCAATGTTCACATCCTGTCTGTGAGTTAGCTATGCAGCACAGTGAACTAGCTGTCAGACCAGTGTTTACATCCTGTCTGTGAGTTAGCTATGCACCACAGTGAACTAGCTGTCAGACCAGTGTTTACATCCTGTCTGTGAGTTAGCTCTGTATCACAAAGAACCAGCTGTGATAACAGTGTACATGTCCTGTCTGTGAGTTAGCTCTGTACCACAGTCACCCATCCACAATACACATCTTGTCTGTAAGTTAGTCCTTTTCCACCTACCCAGGATATCAGTTTACAGTCTGTGAGGTTTCACACCATGCCAGACCACAGGAAGGTAGCAGCAATGCACAGATTCATCATAATATGTGATGGGTTGATTAAGCCAACTGACCCTTGACCTCCTACAATGAAACCACTAGGATATAACACAAAAGTCAAAAGGAGACTGCGGTCCTGATGATGGCAAAAGAAGAGTGGAGAAACTGTGACCCACAGCTGATAGCAGTAGTACTAATGTGTTTATCACAGTGAGATCGAGGCGAGCTCTAATCAGGCGGGGTGGAAGTCCATAAATCACCATTCCCCACTGAGTTGAAAAAATCAATCAGCATAAACGAGTGCTTTAGAACGCTTACCTCGCGGCCAAACACTTCCACAAGGCGCCGCTCACCACTGAAGGGGAGCTCCACTGCTGTTTGGCATAGGATTAAGAGAGTACACAAAGACAGAAAAGAAACTGACCCCCCTCACAGTGTGTCCAGACGGACATACAAACCAGACTGGGCCGAGTGCAGCGGTCTACACACAAGAGCCTACTGAAGTGTATTTCTGTGCCTTAATAAAGGCGGACCACTGTGTCCCCTCTCTGACAGCTACTGAAATTCTGGGCATCTATAAACTGGCTATTAACATCAACAGAAAACATGTGTTACACCAATTCCTATTACAGCCATGCCACAATCCATAGAAAAAAAATCCACCTCCTACAGCACTCGCTTAAACACATCCCAAAGTCATTCTGATGCCATTCTGCATTAAATTGCTTTTATTTTTCTTATACAGAAATTTTCAGATGACGCACAGTAAAAATGGTTGCACATTTACATGCAGGAGTCATGACCATTTTGACATGTTTCCCTTCTCATTATTTGACTGTGCGCAAAATAAATATACAAAAAAGGGAGATTTGTACAATTTCAAAAGATAATATTTATGAATATATTCTGCTAATGGTATTAACAGCACTCTCCCCTTGACCCTACAACACGGTTCTCCCAGCTCACTGGAATCTTTCCTTTAATGTAAGAGCCATTACAGAAACAGAGCCACAGCCATGATAAGCCAATAATATCCATGCATCCATACATCCACACATCCATACATCCACACATTTATATATCCACACATCCATACATCCACACAACCATACAACCACACATCCACACATTCATACATCCATACATCCATACATCCACACATTCATACATCCACTTCCTCCTCAAAGGCCAGAGGAAGATCTTGTATTCCAATGTCAGCAACTTTAAAACAGGTCCAGTTTGAACCATGAGGAGAACGGCTTCTCCATATGTCAAAATAATAATCCATGCTTTAAAGTGCTGAACAATTAGAGACAAAAGAGCTCTTCAGCAGAGCATGGTGCAGACAAATACCAGCGGAAACCTCTGCACTGCTTGTTTCTCACACATGCTTCATGTTTCATGCCTCAGCAGAGCGCTGGAGGTGTGTGTATGGGGTGCGGGGAGTGCCTCACCAGCCATGACCACCCAGCCTCAGCTGAGAAGCACATTGGTGATACAGATTTGTCAGTAGCACACAAGCGTGAACACACACACACACACACACACACATTCTGTGAATCTCAGAGTAAAAAAACAAAAACACATAAAGAGTAGGACTAACATGCATGTACACACACACATGCACACACAGCAAACATATACATTAGGAACAGGATGGACACACACACACACACACACACACACACACACACACACACACACACACACACTCACAGCAGGTATGCTCTGACGACTGGTGAGAGAAACAATTCCTTAGCCCCTCCTGCCCTCAGGGTGGCCGGGATACAAACGGATGTCTTTTATGCAAAACGTTTTCCGAGCAAATGTTCAGCTGGGATGTTTAAACAGGCAAATTGAGTCAGATGTCTGCCCTCCGGGAAAGTACTCTAATTTAATTTCATGTGAGTCAGAGTATTTTAAACCTTCATTTTTCAAACTACAGCAATTAATGAGTACACATTTCCAGAGCAATGCTTTTTGAATATTTATGTTGATTTCGAGAAATACCTTAAAGTAGCAGAAAGAAATACGTACATTTAGAACGTCACATATTTAATGCTACAGAACTATGGTAACATGCAAGATATAGAAATTTTAAAGCGTGTTGGCCCAAAACAGTATTCAATAATGCAGAAGGTCTGAGATCAAGGCCAGAAAGGAGCTTAATCAACACTCTGTCCATTGGAAAGCTGAACCTAGGTGCTATTTGCCATATGCAGAGTAAACCTTGGGAGAACATGCAGGATAATGAGGTGGAGAGAAGTTAATTAGGTGGCAGGTCTGGTATGAATACATGCACAATCTAAGACTGACTGTGGGCATTGTAAACCTCTGTTTTACAAACCAGTGAGTTTGCCACCTCTCATTGGTAGTTCACTTTAAAACCACAGTACAAAACAACCAGCAGATTTACAAAACAAACAAAGCATTAACTTTCATGTTTCTAAACAGTACTATTAACATCCTAACATCCTAAAGACAGTTACACAATTTTCACCCACATAAACCAAGCCTAGAGCTGGTTCAGGCCCTCACAGGAGCCAGGACATAAAACACAGCTATCTTATACTGGTGTGGGCACTGGGATAAGTTCACGCTGGGATGTGTGAGAACTGGGATCAGTCTATATTGAGAAGTTCCACTGGGATCTCTGGCTTCCAGAAGGAGCAGGGGTCAGTAAAACAAACAAGGAAACAGACACCCCGCAGCAGAACATCATCTGCAAAAAAAATTATTACACGCAGTGCGTCACACAAACTGAGGCTGATCGTTTCAGATGCCGTCATCTCAAGCAAGGACAGGGAAAGCAGAACGACCGCTGCCAAACCGCGTCCCCCGTTCTCTGTTCATTTCAAGCGCGCCGCCCCGTTAACTTCGCGACAAAGGTGTGGAGAATCGGCCTCTCGGAACTCCCGCGGACCTTTCAGAGAAAAGAGACGCAACAAAGGCTTGTGCACACCGAGATGTGGGCGCGTGCCCCGTGGATTAAGAGGACCGAAGCAGGACAGCGGTATGCTCTGTCTCACCGAACATCACGCAGCCGCACCTGTCCGCCGGCAGCAGGATCACCACGGAGTGGGCTGTGTCTCAATTGTCAATACCCAAAAATTTGAAAAAGGCGTCAAAACCTGAACCCCTCGACATTATCTTAAAAAAGGTAGCAACAACAAGGAAACAGTTATGGTCTGTGGGCTACAAACCACCTTAAAACGGCAGCCTGGCATCGCAGAAACACTTACAACTATGAACACTCAGCCCTGCAAATCTTTGCATGGCCGCCATCTATTAGGGCAGCCTAGAAGCAAACGAGTGGAGATTAAGCGCTGGGATGAAGCCGAAGTCCTCCTCTCCCGGGAGGCAGGCTCGCTGCTCGACACGTGCGAGGGCGGGAGAGCAAAGGCAGCCGCTTGGGGGCAGGCCAAATATACAACATGGGTGGGCAGCCATATGTCAGCGGACACTTTCCCAGACTCAGGAGGCCAGGCCTGCCTAAAACAAATGCTATTTATTTATCAGCACCTCCCTCTTCCTCCCTCTCTCATCACAACCGCGTGTTTCGCCTTTTACAGTTACGCAGACGGAGATCCGGTCTGTGCTTTCTGAGACAAAAACCCTGAGAACTGTGTGTCACTAGCGAAGAAAATCAGAAATCACACTGTACAAGATCAAAGTCATCCTCTAGCACGCAGCTGAATGATGATGTCCCAGAAACAAGACTGCATAAACGGGCCCCGTGTTCAGGCTGTCACACCTGTAATACATTACATTACACAAACGGGCCCCGTGTTCAGGCTGTCACACCTGTAATACATTATATTACACAAACAGGCCTCGTGTTCAGGCTGTCACACCTGTAATACATTACATTACACAAATGGGCCCAGTGTTCAGGCTGTCACACCTGTAATACATTACATTACACAAACGGGCCCAGTGTTCAGGCTGTCACACCTGTAATACATTACATTACACAAACAGGCCCTGTGTTCAGGCTGTCACACCTGTAATACACTACATTACACAAACGGGCCTAGTGTTGTGGGACATACTAATAACCTCAGGCGCTCAGTCCATCGCCACTGAAAGCAAACACAAAACACCTGGTATTCAGAAAGCTGAGCAGCCAAGCTCCACACCAGGAGGGGGAGGTACATCATAGCTGCTGCTAAC
Source organism: Chitala chitala (assembly GCA_025773905.1). Classification (NCBI taxonomy): domain Eukaryota; kingdom Metazoa; phylum Chordata; class Actinopteri; order Osteoglossiformes; family Notopteridae; genus Chitala; species Chitala chitala. The sequence goes on along the minus strand of JABJVR010000021.1, from coordinate 6,176,594 downwards.
AGAGGATGAGTCAATGAAAGGGGGGGTTTGGGGGTTCCTGCTGAAGGCAGCCAGAACTGTGCACAGCCACGCACCTCATCTGAACCTCAACACAGTGCTGGCACACTGGCACTTTACACAAAGCCAAGAGTAAAAACGAGACTTTGTCCAAAGCTATCAGTGGTAAAGAGCCCTGCTACACTGATCAAAGCTTTCAGTTCCTACATACAATGGACAGCTCTACATGGGCGGTGAATTACAGAATGAATGAACGAACCAGTGGTTAAAAAAAAAAAAAAAAGAGTGAGTCATATTACTCCTCGCCATAGGAACAACTGGATTACGGGGAACTCCCAGCTTCACCACGGTGTCACCAGCCAGGAATGGAAACACTGTTCAAAGCGGTGTATTTCCAGGCCATGGGCACAGGGCTGGAATCGGGCCTTCCCAGCATGCACAGCGGCGCTGTTAGCCATTTTAGTTAAAGCGGTCCAGTAAGCACACACCAGGAGAGATAAATCACGCTGGCCTTGTAGTGCACGCCTCACCTCCCCCTCCCCAGGAGGCCGCTGGACCTGAAAATGAGAAAGCCACCCTTGCACACGGGGCCCGCCTGCAGACAAGCGTCGTGCACATCGTTAGACAAATTAGGGACCTTCATACAAAAAAATGGCTGGCTGATGAGTGCAACCGAAAATACCGCTGCCGCTGCTGCACTGAGCCGTGCTTGAAACAAGTGCCATCTTTACTGGGAGCTGCTTGGCATCTATACTGGTAGTCGCCTGCCATCTTTCCTGACAGTCAGATGTTATATTCACTGAGATTTGCCTGTCATCTTTACTAAGAGTTGCCTGCCATTTCAACTAAGAGTCGCCTGCCATCTTTAGTGAAGAAAAGGATGTAGATTACAATGAAGTGTACTGTACAGAAAAACAAAGTCTTTGTATTCACAGGATGCGAAGACTGATAAATACATGTTAAGTTATATAACTTTACCATCATTCAACATATTGTTGATACTAGCATGCTGTAGTCCTGTTTGTATTTAACCTTTATATATAATAAGTACATTTACATCAGACCTTGTAGACACGTTTTTACATTTACAGAGTCACAGTCCACTGTCGCTCTCAACGCCATGACGTGAATTATCCTCGTACTGAAAACTGCACCAGCTACAACGAAACATGCAAAGGCTTATCCAAGGTAGGTCAGGAAGGGAAGCATTTCTGGTATGTGTTTTGTGACAAGCATCTCACAGGGTACCAGAGAAGAACTCATCAGAAGAGGATGAGAGGAGAGTCCAGAGAAGGATGATGACTTCTATAAATAGCGAGCATACTGCATGGCTAAGGGCTGTGCTTCAACTTAAGACACCATGTTATTTCAGCTAAAAGGATTTAACAGTGCTATGCATGTTTATTATGCTAGGATTACACTGTAGCAAAGGAGGGAGCGAGTACGGACCATACGGAACTGTGACCTTAACCGCAAGTCCTGTATTTTTATAAAGACCAACCTTAGTATTATTAGAGGATGCATGTTTTATATGACAACCACTCAAACTTTGTTTAACTGGAAGAGGGGAAAAAAAAACAGTTCAGCCGTCAGCTTAGAGACCACAAAAACGGGCGCGTGCATTAATACACCTCGAACATGCTGTACTCACAGGCTGAACGTAGACAGAGCTGGTGTTTGCATTGAAGGAACTAGTACAAATCACCTCCATACGTGTTTCCTTTTGCTACCACTTTAAGCACACTGCTTTAAGCAGGTCTGGTGCCCTCTTGTGTTAACTACAGGTAAATATCCATCCAAACAATTTTGAAGAATGAATACAGCGTTTCAGAAATATTTACAGTACTGCTACTTTTCAAAATGTGCATATAAGTATATTCTTACATCTTTATAGAAATACCTCTTCTGAGCAAGAATCAACACATGTACCATTAAAGTGCAGCTCCATATAGTAGACTCTACTTTAAAACATTCTTGAGAATACTATGAACGAAACATTTCACATCAGCCGAATAGAGGAGCTAATGCCAGATTATGCCTTTATCAGAAACCTGAAGCACACGCCGTGAAGTGTGAAGCTACCATTTCCAGTGCCATTTGGAATCTGTGTTTAGGTTCTCATCTGAGGACCGCTGAGTTAATCAGCCTTGTTCCTCATCAGTGATTTTCCTGTTTCATGCTCGCTGACCTTTGACCTTTCACCTCTAACTCCCCCTTGGGAAGACATGATAAGAAACCCCTGAGCAATCACTGACAATGGCTGTCAGTCAGTCAGCGTACGCCGCAGACATGAAAAATGGTGGCTGTTGTTGCGACAGAAGAACATCATGACTGAAACTAGCTTACACGAATTCTTAAACATAAACTAACATCCACTTGATCATCATTTTAATAGCATCTCACTGCACTGCAATCCATACAGCAAGTATGTGGCATTTATCTCAACAGGCCTTAAAAATAAGTAGGAGCAGAGCGATGCTATAGATTATTTCAGAGAGGAAGACTAACTGCAGTGCTATAAGGACTCATATGTTTGCATTAAAGCGAAGTGAACACGGACTTAATTGTAGTGTGACAGCAGTATTAGCTCAGCCTGTGAATGAGTGGTTTTTGGTTGCATGTTACGGGGGGGGGGACTTTTACTCTGACAAGCAGGAAAGCAGCTTATTCTCCTCCTGCTCCACAGCCAGTGAAGCATGACAGGTCCGCCGCCAGCTCCTGGTGCAGCTCGCACGATCGCTGTCGGAAGACGGCCTTTTCTTTCGGCACGGAAGGAGTCTCCCCACTCGCTGCCCCCCGCCACCATCCACGAACTTACCGTGACAGGTCAGAGCGGAGCATTACATAATGCTTCTGCGTCCGTGTCCAGTCTGACACGCACGCTCCTGCGTCTGCAAGCTCGCCATGCTTTCTCATCCCTCGCAGGTGAGTTAGTAAAAACCGAAATTACAAAAGGCTTGTATCAAAGGTGGCGGGCGAGCTGGTAGCATTCCGCTGTCTTAAGAGCCTCTTACCTTTTTAGCTGTCGAAAAGGTAATGTCAGTACCCGGAATGATCTGTGTCCGCACTACACACCCTGTCCTAATTTAGCATAGACTCCATATGCATGTTGTAAGGGAACCAGGTGAGGTGTCGGGAATTACTGTAATGAGCCTTTGCTAAACAGTCTCCAAATGTCCGTTTTGTCTAACACGCCACATGCAGTATCCTCAGCGATGCACACGCTATACCCCGACATGCTAAGCCAACCGATATAATGACCACACATATATGAAGAGTCAGTGAACAAGCTGATCAAGGATTTGTCACGTGGAATGAATAAGACTGAGGAAACACACTTGTACATGCATGCACATGTGAACACAGCTGTTCATATACACAAATGTGAAAGCACTTGGTGATATGGGTTGGTAGGGACACTCAGAAAGGTGTATATGCGTCTATGGTGGTATAAAGACTAGGCAACCTGTGTGAGTGTGAACGTGCCTGATTATGAACACTGCTAGGCAGAGGAAGCTCTGTCACACATAAAGGTGTGAACATGCCTGTCTGTGTAAACGGGGTGTAAACAGGACCTGCTCCGTTGTGTGTGCTGGTGTGAACATGATCACGGCCTTACCTCCTTCCCGAGGTCCTCTCGTATGACCTGCTGGACTTCAGCCACGGAGCTCTGCGGGGCGTGGCTGTGAAGCACCTTCAACGTGCTGGTGTACTCCTCTGGCAGCAGGTAGTCCAGCGCTCCCAGGTGCTGACCCACCTTAATGAAGGTGCCCCTGTTGGCACAGCACAGGTCTCTGAGGCGCTCCGCTGAGCGCCGGTGCACCTGTGTGGGACAGGACAGCCGTCAGGTCACACGGGCGTTCATCTGATTCTGCCTCCCTCCCTATCTGTCTGTCTCTGCCTGCCCCTTCCTCTCTACATCAGCTTGCACAGACCTATTTTATCCTCAAAAACCGCAAATTTTTCTGGCCCTGTGTGCCTCCCCCCCCCAGCATCAGTGTGGCATTATGCACCATCTGCTGGGAAACTGTGTCCCATGCTCCCAATGTTTCACAGATGGGGGAGGGAACAGAGCAGTGCTGACAAGGCTAATAATTGCCAGGGACATTAATAACATATCTGAGCAGCAGGCCGAAGTCATTATCCGGCTTTAGAAACAGTCATGTAGGGCCATAATCAAAGCATATTGCAGTGGGCTGACTAATAGGAGGAACAGGGGTCACCTGAACACCGCGCCTTCTCAAACATGGTGCAGAAAAACTCTGTGGGGGGAGAAAAGTGATCATAAAAGCCAAAAAATAGGCCGGGCATTTATCTCTGAAGCTGTAGTGCAGCTTTCTGACAGAGAGAGTACATCAAAGGTCTACACGCAAAGAGAAACCCGGGCCGGCATTGTGAGTACACCGAAATTGTGTCTTTGCTGAACACACTGGGTGTCAGTCATGGGGGGAAAAAAATTGGTATTGCCAAGCATTTAATCTGCTGAGCAATGCTGACGCTACCATAATGTAGACAGCCAGCCGGTGCTACGGCACTACAGCTCATGAGTGAGGGCAGTGGTGTGAGCACATCTGACGAGGTAATCACTGCAGAGCCGGTACACAGAGCTCTTCCTGTCCCGCCAACAGGAATCAGTCTCATCCTGGCTATGAAACTGGGGAAAAACCAGCATGTTACGGTGCATGCACTTCCTGTTTCTAACAGACACGGCGGCCAGGTTGCCCTGAGCGCATGTGGCACCTGGAGCCCCGCTCAGTGCTCCATGTTGTGTTCTGGCTTCAGGAGAGCACCTCACAATGGGGCCAGAGCAGTCTCTTGCTGAGTGAGTCTGCAGGTACCCCTGCTAAGATTACCTGTCCCGCAGGTAACCTGCAATAAGGTGTACTAGGCTATTTTACAAAAAAAAAACGCAACGCTAACTCTCTATAAACTACACTAATCAACATAATAAATTCAGTCACAATTAAATAATAATTAGCCGCATCGTTAACTACACCAGTTAATGAAAGGAAACATCTTAAAGAAGACAAGCTAAGGAAATAAGCTACAAAAAAGAGGACTAAGCTCAATCAGTGAAAGTTTTAATCTGCTCTTCTCATCCAAGTGCCTATAAACTATGCTGAATACACAGAGGTGCTCCCCCATCTGCGTCACACTCACTACATCCCCACAGTATCACTCGGTCTGTAGTCAGCCTATACCAACATGTTGGGCACCGTTTTAAAACACAAGCTATACAAGGTCATAAAAATTCTTTGCTTTCACCCCTGCTGTCAGAAGCCAGAGGCCATTAATGTGTACTTGTACATTATTCTATCATCAAAGCACATGCTGGACCATTGACATCACTCAGAGAACACATGCAGGATCTCATACGTCTCTCATAGAGAGCACATGCAGGATCCTCAACATCACTCACAGAGAACACATGCAGGATTCCTTACGTCAGTCACAGAGAACACATGCAGGATCCCTTAAGTCACTCACAGAGAACACATGCAGGATTCCTTACGTCAGTCATAGAGAACACATGCAGGATCCCTTAAGTCACTCACAGGGAACACATGCAGGATCCCTTATGTCACTCACAGAGAACACATGCAGGATTCCTTACGTCAGTCACAGAAAACACATGCAGGATCTCTTACGTCACTCACAGAGAGCACATGCAGGATCTCTTACGTCAGTCACAGAGAATACATGCAAGATCTCTAACATCACTCAGAGAGCACACATATGATCCATAACGTCACTCACAGAGAGCACATGCAGGATCTCTGACGTCACTCACAGTACACCAAACTCAGGGAAACACCCACGCTGAAAGGTGTAAATTGTGTGTAAAACAGCCTAAAATAAGACCACCAGGAACAATGAAATTATGTTAAGTTATAGAGAAAAAACTATACAAGACACAAGAGTAAAAAGAGAGCAGGTCCACCAGATTTTATAATATTAGAGTAAATACAGGGATCTGTATTAAGTGCCCATTTTAACAAAACCTCCAGTTTGCACATTTGCCAATGGCCCTTTATGCGCTACAGTCCATTTCATTATATGTAATTGGCCTTCGGTGACATAAAGAAAATCAATTACGACAAAGCAAACTATCCATTTGCAGCTGTAGCTTAAGTGAGCCAGAAAAAGATCTGGATAACAGGGTGTTGCTGGAGAGGGCAGAAGCAGCCATGTTCATCTTTCAGCTTCTGATAAGCGCTGCAGCACTTCTGTTACGACCACTGAAAACACACTTTTGTTACATGTTAATAAGCACAGACGGCCAGGTGAGCCAGAAACAGTTAAAAGTAATATCGCATCCCAAATACCTGTCTGCTTCCACTAGGATGCACCTCTCCTGCCCATGTCACTTATAACTTATATACTTACTACTGAGGGCAACAGATAAAGGAAACCATACTCCTTTATAACATCATCCCAAGCTCATCTGTAAGGCCTTATAACAAACATACCGGTATTTATAACCACTTATGTAAGCATCTGGAGACTGATGGGTAATACTCTATATGAATGTCATTATTGAGGTGCTTGAAGGACCTGCATTAGACTTGATTATTTAATCATCATACACTTATAAGCAAAACAGAAACATTCACAAAGGACGAGAAGGCATTTCCCTGAATAGCGTTTTAGGCAGTGCAATGTTACAGCCATTTCTATTTACACTGCATGTTTCACAGCATCCTCTTTGGCAACACAAGCAAGATGCACACCTGTGTGTCAGCAGGTGACCACCTGACAGAAGGAGCCAGTGAACAGTGCAATGAGGAAAGTCCAACAGAGGGACTTTTATTTGGCTGAGCTGGAGATCTGTGAAAGGAGATGTAACACAGTGGGATGTGTCATTGTGAAATACATTGTGTATCACAATGAGGTTCATACCACAGGGACAAACCATGTAAAGACAAACCACAGGGATCTGGGAAATACCATGATAAGACAGACCACAGGGGGGTGTTGTAGAATGACACAGGACTCAGAGAAACAGTTTGCCACAACAATATAAACAAAATAAGATTAACATTATAAACAGAGAGGGAAGTTGGTGGATAGGCAGACAGACAGACAGATTAAACTACCTGATATGACAGAAGAGCACAGTGTTTCTGTGTGGTGCTTCAGACAGCACTGAGCTTCAGTGTGGTTCTTCAAACTGAACAGAACTGTGCTATAGTGTGCTGCTTCAGTGCAGTGCTTCAGACAGAAGGGCACTTTGCTACCCGTGCACTCACACATTAAAATGTCGACGTATATTGTTGTGTAACTGATGTCACATAGCAGCTACGTGTAGTAGCTATGACAGAGTCAAACTGCATTCAATGTATGTCTTATTTGCCTTGTCTTTTCCAGAGGAGAAACCAACAACATATTTTGCCTCATTCTAAGGGAATTATCAATTAAACCGTTTTCATTCACACCATTTTCTCTACTAATTTGTGGTTTTGAGAAATTTCTGCCAGTATTTTATGGTTTCCTACACATTTTTTTCCTCTTATTTGGAAACCCAAACAGCATCAGTTCTAAAGCTCTTGCATTTATCAAGTCTGGTACAAATCATGATTTTTTAATTCTTTTTTTTACATGTCTTTAAGTACGTGAAAAATATGTATAAAATTTTTTTTTTCCCTTTCAAGAACTAATTACGGGACTACCAAAATCAGTACCCTCCCAATCAGGCCAATGCAACTTCCTAACCTGAGCAATAACAGCACAGATACTTCCTCTAAAGTCCCTGTCCCACACAGCTGAGAAATAACAAAAGTTGATACAGAAAAAGACATTTGGCAAGATGGAGAAACCAGATCAGAATCATGTGGACGTTACCATCATGACAATAAAAACATCAGCAAAGACACACTATAAAAGTGACCAAAAAATGGTCAGAGAATCATTTTCAAAAAAATGTTGTCTACCTTACTGCAAGCTGTCCAAGACTGAATTTTAATCACGACAAGACATTGGCTACTGGTCTAGGCCCACATCAAATACAAGACCCTAACGCATTCTTTCAGGTCCATCATCAGTACTGCTCCAAGCTATCTCCCGTCCCAAATCAAGACCTACATGCCCTCCCGTGTTCTACAGTCTGCCACTGAAAACAGACTGGTTGCTCCTCTGCTGAAGAATGGTAGACCTTGGCTCTTCTAAATGGTGGAATGAGCTGCCCCTCAAATTGAGGACTTTGCTGTCTCTGCCCACATTCCGTAAGCAACTGAAGACTGATGTCTTCAGGGAACACCTCAGCACTTGAACTTCATCAGCTCTGCTTCTTTATTGTAACAATGTTTAAATGCTGTTTATATATCCCTTTTGTTATTGCTAATTAAATTTTTTGGCTTTAGTTGATTTGGACTCTATCTTAATTAACTGAATCTTGTGCACTTTTGATTATAGGACAGCACTTACTGTTAGCTGGATTCTCAGATACTGTCTGACCTTGTTTTTAACATGCACGTGTCCTCACTCATTTGTAAGCTGCTTTGGACAAAGGTGTCTGCTAAATGAATATGAAATGTAAATGTGAGACAAAAGGGACACGGAATGAAGTGACAAACAGAAAGGACGCGCTTCCCCTGTACCTCAAATGTGCCGAACTGAAATAGCAGAGGTTAGTTCATAAAGGCTCCGGATGCGCTAAATAAACAGGAGTGTAAAACACTTAGCAGCGTCCCTCCAACAATGTCAGCGGCTCTGGTTTGGCTGAAAGCATTTTAATTACACTTCATAACGAGTACATTGTAATAAAATGACTTTCCATCGATTATGTAATGAATCATTTCCTCTGCTGGAAGCTCTCTTTATGGAGTGACAACACAGAGATAAAGAAAATGTGGAGCCAAAGTGCATGCAGCTAGTACTGTAGCCATCACTGCAAGCCAGAACACCACTCACAGTGCAGGCCAGAGCGTATCTCAGAGTGCAGCTATAGAAGGAGAAGCAGCTTTCTTGTCAGAGTACATACACATATTACAATGAAATTTGTTCTCTGTATTTAATCTGTCCCTCTAGAAGGGAGCTGTGGGCAGCCACATATGGCAACTGGGTAATGAGTGTTTGGGTGTCTTATTTAAGGACACACCTGGCAGCTGGGCTGGGATTCGAACCAGGAGACTTCCACACCCCAGTTTGATGTCCTACCCATTGAGCTACCAGACCACTTTAAATGTCCTATACCAGTCAACGGCAGCCAGGTCACCAGCAGCTACATTTTCAACAGCTGCCTGGAGCAGAGTCTGCAGGAAAAGCATTATCTAGTGCTGCCACCTAGTGTGTGGGGGACACACCAAACAGCACGTTTGAGACAAAAGCTCAACCATGCACACAGACACGGCACAGATCACCAGTTCCCAATCTCTGCCCCTTCACTGCTCTTTGGGTGCATGAATGACAATGTGTAAGTTACTGCAACACTCTTCAACCTTGTACAACAACCAGCTTTTATCTGAGCTCATGTCTACCAAATACTTTACTATTAGTGAATTACTTGTTTATGTCACCCAAAAAGATTTATAGGAAGTAATGAGCTTTGGTTTTCAGATAGTTCTAAAACTTTAATGTATATGGCAAAGGAACAGCATCTGTATCCTAACACAGTAATACTGCTAGAACAGATGTAACCATGGCAGCGCACTGCAGTAAACTCTCACCACCTCACAGCTACAATATTGTTCTATACGACAAGTCTGGCAGGACATCATTAACACGGTACGCTTCACACAGCCATGTTAATGATGATGCATATAGCATAAATGAGAAGACAACCCATAGCCAGACCATACTTAAATAACATGTAATTATTAAGTATTCAGTGGATAGATAGCTCTGGTGAGGCACATACATCTCCCTGGGTACAGGAAAAGCCATCTGTCCACAGGATCAATAGTTACTCAGGTGAACATGTGAGATGTTCAGCGTTTGTTATTCCAAGCCTGCAGGGTTCAAATGAGAGCTTTCTGTGTCTACTGCTTCTTCGAGAAACACCTCGTGCTGGAGAACTTCTCATCCTCTTGCCTGAAGTCAGTAATCTCCATGATCTCCACACAACAGATTAACTGAGCACAGCTGGCAGATCATGTAAAAGCAGTGAAGGACAAAACAGCAGCACCTTTCTGTCCCCACAGACTCTCAGATGGATGTAGTCAGAAGACATTTACACGTTTCTACAGTCTCCCTTACAAGCATGTGCCTCAAATTTTCTGCAGACTTCCTACAGACAGAAAACATGACACACCATCACATCAAAGAGGACATTACAATTTTGCCTTCAAAAAGAAAAACCTTTAAAATAAATATCATTACTCTCTTTTATGAATAAAAATGTTGCTGTTCCCTGAAAACAGAGTGTATTATTAAATCATCTCTTACAAGTTAACATAGCCGTTAAGTGGTATAAATCAAAGACCTGAGAAATCTCTGAAAGTCATTGTCTAAATCAGAGAGGCTCACATTTGTGGTATTTTTTCAGCTGTGAAAATGCCAGGATCAAAACTGTATCAAACAGTCACACTTTTCCACCTGCACAGAAAATGCTTTCATCTGTAAAACAACACAGACGGCTTTTTGTTTCCAGACTCTAATCCAGCCGTAATGTGATATTTAGCTAACAGCCTCCAATTTAAGAACCAGGCTCAGAGGCACACCAGAGTGACCTCCTGAAGTCTGAACTTCACATCTGAAGACCACAGTCCCTTAACACTCTGCTTGTGAGGCCGGCTAAGCCCCAAAGCCCAGCGAGTTTACAGTCAGCTGAGTCATCATGCACACCACGGCTCTAAATTTCAGATTTGAGGGTCATAATCTTTCCACCGAGGAAGGAGGAATTCCTCTCAGAAGGTCGCAGCATGACTGCAGCAGAAACACCGCGGCCAAGTCTGGATGGGTGGTACCTCTTCTGCCATCGCTTGACACTTGACAGCTCCGGAGTTATGAGAGAGAAGCAGGGTCAAAGCAAAGTCCATAACAAACGTTTCAAAACAGTCTCTTTAAAAACAATACCGTTCGTCCTTTGCGTGCTTTAAGGTCGCTTCAGACATTTGTCAAAATTACAGATATATTCTGCTGCACCAATTCGACAACTATATTACATCAAGCTTTTGCACTGCAGGTCTAGGGCTTGGTAGTAAAAAGCCTGTAAGTGACAGAATCTGGCTGTAGGTAGATAATGAAGACTTGGAGGGGGAGAATGAGAGAGGTTCCAGGACTCTGCACTCAGGAGAAACCAGCCACAGCACCTGAGGACTGAGCCCAGACTGCGTGTCTTCCAGATACAGCATCTGCAGTCTTTACAGAGTGGCCCAATGAGCCTCCGCACTGACTGGCTGCAGGCCTGAATGCTGTTCCCTGGCGACCATTTCACAGGTGATAATGAGTGCTGCCTTTTCCATTTACAGACAATCAATACAAATGTGTGGGCTAACAGAAGCTGACCAGCTCAAACTCTCTGTTAAAGGGGCTGAATCTCAGCCTTTCTTCAATAACAAAGGGAAAAATGCCCACAAGCTTATTATCAAACCCCACGTCTTGACAAAGAAAATGATGTGCACGGAAAGTACTGGTAAAGAGGAAGCAGAGGGGCGGGACAAAGGATGTGGCAGGACACAGGAAGTGGACAGGTAGGAGACAGTGCAGTTAGGAACAGGCATTATGAAGAGACAGCATTGTTCAGAAAGCCTGCCTCATTTACATAAATCTTTTATGCCATCAGATGTATATTCAACTGCTCTGCTTTGTAAACATCCAAACAACAAGATATGCAAGCGAGAGGAATTAACACTAGCCCACTGATGCTCTACTAAAATCATAATTAGCTGTGAAAAGCTCTCTGGATCTCCTGCTTCCATTGATGAAAATGGTGCTTTTATGCACAGCGAGTTAATTGCTTGAGAGCAAAGCATTAAAAAGCACTGAAAGCAGGAGGCCAGCTGGCAGGGGGCCCGCGACAGCCGGAGTCTAGAATAAGAGCAGCAAAACTCTGCTGCTAAACTACGCACCAACCAGTCACTCAGAAAGCAAGAAGCTAAAGTGCCAACACGCCCAGTTCCACTGATCTCAGAACAGTAGTCTGCAGAGCGCCTGACAGATACAAGCTTGAACACTGTGAAGCTAATCTTGTGTGTGGATTAAATCAGAGCCATTAATTGTAATCGGAGAGAGCAGCCGGGCACGACTGTGGCCTACAGGACCACTCCATGGTCCAGCGCAGAAGCAGATGTGTTCCTCAGGGATCAGGGTTACACAGGTGCATCTAGGTATGCTGCCCAATCCTGCTTCACAGTGTGTGGTCCTAAATACACCTAAATGTCATAATATGTTTCACCTTGAATGTACTAGACAGTATTCAAAATCAGTTTTTAATTTTATCAGGATTGAAAAATGCAAAAGGCGAAATTATTGTGGCATTCTTCTATTTGTAAAATGAGGCCTATATCCAAATAAATAAAACTAGTCTGAATGAACCTTAGCTACTGCAAAAAATCTTCAGGTTAAGACATGCAGACCTCATTATATGAATACAAGTGAACAATTTGATGCTCCCCCAATCCCCCAACCTAACAAAAAAGGAAGTGGACCACTTTACCCTGACCTTCCCAGGTCATTCAAACTCAGCTAAAAATCATCGCAGTTTCATGCGACACCACAAAATTCTTATCAGGTACACACTGTGAATAGTGCACACAAGTATGGACATCCATCCATCCATTATCTTAACCGCTTATTCCTGGTGAGGGTCACGGGGAAACCTGGAGCCCATCCCAGAGCAC
>JABJVR010000021.1:6134698-6163718 GCA_025773905.1 Chitala chitala | reverse complement strand
CCCGGAGAAAACCCACCAGGCACAGGGAGAACATGCAAACTCCACGCACACAGACCCAAGGTGGGAATTGAACCCCAAACCTGGAGGTGCGCGGCGACAGTGCTAACCACCACGCCACCGTGCCGCCCAAATATGGACACACACTTGGAAATACATGGTTACAGACAAAGACGGGTCAGTGACAGAGAAGGACAAGGCGCCGGGTCTTCTGAGAATTTCGAGGCCGAGTTGTCACCTTACCTGTGACCGCAGAGTCCAGTAGGCATCAGTGCCATGCTGCACACTCCTCAGGGATGTCAGGTAGTCGTAGCAGATAACCGCAGTCTAAAAACAGCAAACTATTACCATGGCAACACAATCATCAGTGTGCAAGGAATCATACAGCTGGAGTACATTCTTTAAACACACATTTATTGCAGAAATACATCATTAAGAGCTGCAAACAGTAATATATTGGGGTTATTCAGATGTTCTAGTGCTGAAGAAATGTGCCACCCATTTGCCTAAACTTGGCAGCTCTGCTCACACAATGGCCCTGCCTACCGTAGCAGCAGCTCTGCCAAAACGAACGACGCTGATATCACTGAGCTCCAGGTTTCTGCCATAGAGGTAGAAGCTGGAGGAGGCTAAGACAGCCGTGGCAAAGGAGGACACTTTGAGCAGCCTACTGGCCATCGGAGGATTGCAGCATGGAGAAGGCGGGATCAAGGAAGAGTCAGTCTCACTTTCCACGACATTAGTCTCAACCTGATAGAGAAGATAAGAGTTACGGCTTACACTGAGTCACCTTCTACAATGTCAGTCAGTAAGTGTTAGTCAATAAATACACCCAATGTCTATACTATTTGGTATAATATTCAGTCAGTGATGTACCAGTTTGGGCAAAACTGCAATCTCTTTTTTACCCTGGACCTGAATAGTTTTTTGTTAATTAAATGTGAAAACCATGACTCATATAGGACTCGTATTCCACAAAACCATCAAAAAAATTAAAACTTATAGACAATTAATACTGTTTAATGCTGTGAATTCTTACAATGTTCAAATGACTCTAAGAATCTATATAAATGTTACACATATCTTGAATTACATTATAACTTACTTAAAAAAACTTCACATATCTTAAAATGATTTTACATTTTGAACAGCTCAAGCTTTCTGTATGTATGTGACACTAACCCATGACAGACTGCTATCCTTCAGAGAGGACTTCCAGAATTACAGGAGGTTGGCAGGGGATGTACAGGAACTTCAGAGATATCAACTGCAGCAGGAATAGGTCATATAGGGGGATGAATATGATTTCCAGTTTCATAGCCAATTCAACTTAGTAGAAATCATTTGACATCAGTGGGGCAACCACACATGATTCAAAAGTCACATTGCAATAAATGATAAGCAAATATTTTCACTTTCAACATCCAAATTATGAACATCATAGTAAACGTACATTGCTGTTCTAAAGGCTTCTATGCATTTACATTATCACAGAATTATTCACATACGATATGATATCACGCATGCTGCGATATATTTTCAAACTTATCAGATCAGTCTAAAAAAAAAAATCAACAAAGGAAGTCTAATAATACTTCAAAATCGTTGCTACAGTCTACTGATATTCATCTGGAAAGGACGATATCAGCAGCTGAAGTGATTTCCTGATATGTTTAAAGAGTTTAGCTATCTGCATAGTCAGGAAATTATTTTAAAATGTCATTAATATAATCTTATCTTAACTTTTAAACAAATTAAAAATGACAATCACGTATAGATGTATTTAATATTCTTTTAAAACTCATATACCCAGCAGGCATACGATGCACTTCATCTCTACAAAGACCCATCTACTCCGTTTTACAAATCAGTGACAGCACGAATTCATACGTACAGTTTATTATATGTAATGTTTCAAATATATTGAGAAATACATGTGTAAAATTAACAAACATGAAGTACATAACAGGTGAAACTGTTGACAAGCAGGAGATGGTGAAAAATAACCTATGAACATACTACAGTCACGAGTAAACACCTCGAAATAAGCTTCATGTTATGTATATAAATTTGCACAATGACAAAAATGTATTCATTCGTCCTATTTATATATTATCTTTAATAAAAACAGGCAATCTGACTTGAGGTTACACTCAAAAACAGTACTACAGAAGGTATATTCAACTGCTCATAAACGTGAATAGTTATGACAAAATACGACCTTAATCTTTTTCAACCTGTCATTCACTCACCGCTTTCTGGCGAAGTATCGCTCTTGACCGGCGATTGCGCTGAACTGCGCATGTCAGCAAATACGTTACTGATACGCGACCGCGAACGGCATCTCGGTTAATGTAGTAAACTCCTAAATTCCCCAAGGGTAAAAATTAGATATGATATAAACTTTATTGTCCTTTTCTTAACACATATTGCTTAACTTTAGAAAGTTTTACATAATATTCAACATTTTTCTTATTTGTGGAATATAAGAATTTAGCCACATTAACAGGAATGACAATGATGTCAACCGGTTCATCAAGGGGCAAATTACATGTGTAGAACACACGGGTTTGAATTCCTCTGGTGTCTTCAGTCCGTTTGTTTAAACAAGCCAAAGTTTAACTATTAATTCCACACACCAGGTAATAGAGCTGTCTGTGGTGTTAGTATCACCACATATCTTTCTGGCTCAATGGTGAGAACCTAAGACTAGCCTATGGAAACCTAATGGTTCAAATCCCACCCTAAGTATCAAGTGTGTCCTTGAGCAAGACATACCCAAACAAAAACCCTTAAATGTGACAGACGTACTGGCCTGTAAGTTTGCTTTCCTTCCCTTATGAGAAAACAGGTCACGAGGGAATGTCTTTGTCTTGGTGCTTTTACAGGACTACATTCAGATTGCACAAACTTGAAAAGAACAGAAACACTCTGGCTGCAGAACCACAAAAGCTTGTGCTCCAAAAACTACATTTAAAAATTAAAACTTACGTCAGCTATATTTACAGACTGCAAATATTTAATATGTACAAAGTAGATAAAACAGCAGCTGCATATGACTGAAACAGTCTACATTTTGTCCTCCAGATTTTTTTCATGTTTTTAAATTTGTAGAGTCTAAGAAATCTATAGTTCGGCCATGTGGTTGAAATACTTACATTTCAGATTTACATTACTGCTTTGTTAGTGGAACAGGGACAGAGCATGAAACAGGCACATAAAGAAACATTGAGGAAAAACTGTGTGTAAAAGTTTGTTGCAATTTTCAAAGTAAAAAATACAGTGAACACAAAACTAGAGACTTGGTTTTATTTTGGTTTGAAATCCATGAACATTTCCTTGCAATACATATTTACAACAAACAATTATGACAACAAAGGCTGGGAAGCCGCTCAATCAGATAACACGTACACAGGTCGACAAGTCTTCGTATATAGACCCTCATTACACAAGGATTCAGCTTTCTTCTACATCTCTGGTCAGTCTTCTGGACACGGACTCTCTATTTCTGCCTACCTGAAGCTGTGGGAAGAAGGCATTTAATTTATAATCACAATGCAAATCAATTTTAAATAGTCTTGGAGTTTTCATTTGTAAAACACAACTGATGCAGAACCCACCTTTGAACCTTCTATAATATGGGGATCTTTTTGCAAAGCATTTAGAAGCCCCTCTTCAGTGGCAAAACTAACCCAGCAAAATCCTTTGTGAAATCCAGTCTCTCTGTTCTGAAAAGTATATTAAAAATCAGTAAAACACACAACAGCTATATTTTCACAGCAATTATAGCTATATCCTGGACAAAACTTACAAAAGGCAGAAGGCATCTTTTAATCAGTCCAAACTGCCCGAAGTATTCCTTTATTTCGTCTGTGGGAAAATAAAAAACATTTTGTAGCTAACACGTGAACACCGTTTTGGCACAATAAAATTTGTTCATTCATTACAAAATCTTCCAAACACAAGATTGTATCATTACACGCTTATTAGAAAACGTTCAAAAGATTTATTATTAAAGAGACCAGTAAAGTTTAGAAATTCCCGTAGTTTAACGCAGCCGACAATTTGTCACACCACGGCTGCTGTAAGGCACGATGTAGGTCAAAATTTGCCATTTTAAGCCGTACAAACGATATATAATCAGAACACAGCATGATATCCACCCTACAACATACAAAAATATAATAAGGTTTTTCGATACTGACTGCTCGCAACGGTCCATGGTATTTTATGGACGAACAACTCGAACACCTTTCTTGAGGACGCCGCCATATTGTCCGGTTTCACTGTGACCTCTGACATGAAAGTCACATGAACACGCGTGTCATGACGGCATTTTCAGTCGATTTAATTCAAGCACGCAATAATAATAATAATAATAATAATAATAATAATAAGTAATTTATTAATTTTATGTATTTTTTAGCTATAGGCTACAAAAATCAGAATATGTTAACTTATTGCTTTTCATTTTACGTCACTTTGGCAGTTTCCCAAGATTTTACCATTTCGTTAAAAATAAAACACCTTTGTGTACATGTCCCCTTTATTACTTACATTTGTTAACTTCATTAGTTTGTAATGAATAAGGATAAATGTAGCATAAAACTGCTTAATTTATAAATAAAATATAACTAGCTGTGTCTGACTCAGCTGAAAACGGACGCAGTTTAGTGTTAAGTTTGTCACTAACTTGCTTTAAAAGTACACATTACATTTCACAGCTTTTGGGGGCAAATTCTACTAATGCACTCACTGTTATCTATGCATATCAGCACCCTGTGCACATGGAATAGGTCATGATACACCTTTCATGGCAGTTCTTCAGGCACCACACCCATCTCGTTTATATGCTAATTATATAAATGTTTTGCCTTCTATCACATAAAATTTGTCAGGAACTGAACAGTGGGCTTATTAAGTATGATCTCCACTTGACATTGTCAGATGCTTAATAACGTTGACAGAATGTTAAGTAAATAGTGATTTAGTGCGGGGAGATTTTGTTGTGGACAGGGGTCATTAAACTTGGATGAGGAGAGAAACATGAAGAGACGGGGGGAAAAAACAGGTTCTATGGCCAAGTATGTGGGATGAATACAAGGACTTTGTTCTCTCTATTTGACCCACCCCAGGGGAACCGGTGAACAGCCATTTTCAGCACCCAAGGAGCTAGCGCAAAGTGTCTTGCTCAAGGACAGCCCTGGTAACTGGTAATCCCAGTGTAATATCCTATCCACTGAGCCACCAGGCTGCTAAAATGTCACTATTCTTACCAGGAGTGGGGTTCGAACCCACGCAGACATACATCCATTGGATCTTAAGTCCAACGCCTTAACCACTCGGCCATCCTGGTTGTACACTTTATGTTGAAATACACATCTTCATCCTTTTTCACAAATTAATAAATTACATGAATAACCTGTGTTATATTGCTGTAAAAGTCAAATCTTCCTCCAAAAATAATGCTCAAATGCAAATACCACCCCACTAACAGATCAATGTTGAATTCATCTGTGTTTTTAATACGTTTTGCAATTATTGCAAATTGTGTCATCACAAATTTTTTATTATTTTTTTGCTATTTTTTATTATTTTTTTTGCTATTTTTTTTGGATCAGTAGATGCCTTCACTTTCCAAATGATCACTCTATAAGCTGTATCAAGGCCCCATAGTCACTTCTGCTAGGATTTTCCACCAAAATGCAAGCAAACAACAGTCCACTACCTAAGCTGCAAATGAAGCTATATGCTATATCTAAACTAATTCCTGGTCATCCTTCAACAAGCATTGAAATCATTGTATAATCCTTCAACTTCGTGCAGATACATTAACATTTATTTTCCTTTCAATACATGATTGCCTAAGAAATTGCAATTACAGTAGATTTACATCAAAACAAAGGACCTAATCAAATACATCACCTACAGATACGTTTGAATAAGTCGTAATACAATATTGGAAAAGAGCAGGCAGCAGCCAGCATAATTATTCTTTGATTACACGTCTTCGCCTGGCTGACACTGTGAAATCCATGGGAAAGCCAGAACAAGCAGAACCAGGGGAATTATTTATACAAGTCTACGGCTGTGAGCTGCTCTGAACAACACCATGTTTCTCCTCTTCTAAGATGTTAGGTTCACCTTATGTATACCTTTAACTGACCAGAAAACACTTCAGGAAGAAGTTCAGGTTACTTTTGGGAGCATAGTTTGTTTTGGTCAGTATACCCCAGTGACATTCTTGTTTTGTCGGTCATGGCACAAAGAAAGGTCTTTGCTTTTTTCTTGTATAAAAAAAAAAAAAACGGTCTGTGCCATCCAGTGCTGCATTGCAGTCACCTTTGATATGTCTATTAATATTTCACAGCTGAAGTTGTTATCCAAAGGTGATGTGACAATAATTCTCCATGATTATTTGTAATGATAGCCCAGTGGTCCACAGTTGTAATCACGAATGACATTATAGTAATTTTCCTCACTTTTGTGTAGTGATAGCTCTTGGCTTCCTAAATATTTTTTAGGACTATGAAACTACATGTGTTTTCTTTAGAAGCCTATTTTACAAACGAAATGCAACATACATTTTGAATCAGATTCAAATGTTCACTAGCTTATTTCCTGACCTGTAAGGTGTAAATAAATCCTTTGGTGTTCAAAATGAATACTAATCTGACTCAGTACTAGTTAATTGTAGACACAATGAACAAGACAACACAGCAGGTTGCTCACCAGTAACATTTGCCAACAAAAAAAAAAAATTATGAACATAATTAAAACAAATAACAAGATGTGTATTGGTTTCTCAGTATTGATGAAAAGCAAATACGCATTGAAGGGAATGCAGAAGTTCACCCTCTAGGTTTTCAGAGATGTGAAGGCAGAATCAAACTGGAATTATCTGTGCAGTGAAACACAAAGGGGAAATAAAGAAAGATGGTAGCAGGCTTCTTTTTGTGCATGAAATGGCAAACGTAAGCTGCGGTGTGTTAACATGAATAATGTTTGCTTAAAGCCAAGCTCTGGAACTGTTAGCTAAATTCATTAGTGAAGACAAAGAAGCAGTGCTTTCAATGCTTCAAGACACTGAGCGTGTTTTTACAAAGTAAACTAGCAAATTTATAGTAGGATTCCCAAAGGAAGAAAACACCCAGAGAACATAAACAGAAGGACACCTGCATTGGCCGTTGTTGGTTCCTAACCTACACTTGAAGCTGCACTCATTTGTGTTTCCACTCCACATGCTGTTGAGATGTGTTATTCGTGAATAGCGGGACATAAGCCATAACGAATGCCTGGCATCGAACGCATATACTTCCCCTTCCATTTTTTCTTTGAGGCAATGGTGAACTTATGCTGCAAATATGCAAAGATAATGATGTTCTCATCATCTGTGGCCACATTGACTTTCCACAAGAGCAAGGACATCTGCTTGGAGCAGGGAGTGAGTCTGTCAGCCTCACCTGCTCCCTCCCCATATCCCTGTCTGGGGCCAGGACTCCAGAAAGTGCAGGTGCCTGCCCAGGATCTGACCTTCTGCTGTCTGACATCAGGGCGCTCTTGATGTTGGCCTCCTGCCGTATTATTAAATTACCGCTCATGTCTGTTTCTCTGACGCACTGTCTGCGCTTGTGCGTTTCTGAGTAATAGAAGCGGAGGCAGCTTTCCATGCTTCCAGACTTTCCCACCACTGTCGGGCCTGGCGTTCATGGAGAGTGAAGGTAGTGGAAGTACCTGCTCAGGGTGATGGCAGGGAAGTACCTGCTCAGGATAACGGCAGGTGCTCATTTCCCTCTCCCATCTCAGGTATCATGAAGACAGACATGGAATCATGAAACATCTATGATGATTTCATCAGGTGGGGAAATGCGACAAACATACTGGTATGGCCCTGCTACCGTTGGCATTTTAGTGCCAGCCACCACGATGGTGATGATGATGATGGTGATGATGATGATGATGATGGTGGTGATGATGATGATGATGAAGGTGATGATGATGATGATGGTGATGATGATGATGATTTAGCAAATTATCAAGGTCAGTTAAATGACGTCCAATGAAACAAAATACGCTAAAGTACGAATACACTTAAAAATAAAGATTTTAATGATCAAAACTGTCTTTATCTTGAAAACTATCAAAATTAGTCTGTTTGCTCAGGTAAAATGTTCATATACACAAATGATATAGGAGGCAACTGTATATTACTGGACTTGAAAAGACTCTGGTGCGTTTCCGTCATAGAAAAAGAAGGGCTGTTTATTTGTGGGACAGTAATCAGATGAATAATAGTAATAAAGAGCAGACAGCTAGGCCAGATTCCCCCAGCTGATTTATGATTGAACTTATGTGTTCCACCACAGTATGGGCGTGAGCAATGGACCCTTGATGAATGGACTGAAAGATCTGAGATCAATATTAAAGTCTGGGAACAGCGTGGGGGATAAAAAACAGAAGAGGAATGCTCTCCCCATTTATAATGTTTGAAAACAGGTTAGCACAGGTTGACACAGGAGCTAATAAACCTTCTAGCAAAATTCACCCCTACTGCTATGTTAGGCAATAAAACAGCTGACTGAATTTATTGCACTAAATCCTACCATCATGGCCGGGCACCCTCATGGCTGGAAATATTAGGCGACAGAATGTTCTAGACTGTCTGGAATACTTGATTCTGGTTCCTAAGCACTGCTGTGTCCATTTGTAGCCCTGGGCCTACGTATAGATAGCTGATCTTTTTAACCGAACCTTTCTTGTCCCACACTGTTATCTGATTTGGAGCAGAGGTATTACAGTCACTGCTGTCTCCAACACAAGGAGAAGAACCTCAATCAAAGTGGGCATCTGGCTGTCAAGATAATATTACATCACACACATTACATCACAGACTCATAGCACAGAGACCCAGATGCTGGCGATTCATACCAGCCTTGTGTATTTCATACAGGTTGTTTCATTTCCTGAACCCATTTCACATTTCAATTACTCTGCTCCAAAACATGACAGAATGAGAAATCACAGTCTGGAATAAGCTTGTTTTAAACATTTTATCTCCATTTTTTAAATCGCTTTATTTTTGATTTCTTTCTCTTTCCTGGCAGACTCACCTACAGTAATGACAAATAGTGACATGTTATTTCAGCTGTTTTCCATTGTAAAAGTACAGTACTCGTTTATATTCTGGAAGACTCCCTATGAAAACGCTTATGACAATGGGTGCTGCCTTATGTCTCAGTCTGTAAGTGTTTTGGTTTTAATCAGGAGCTGTGCTATCAGAGCTGGCCCGGAGCATAGGCCACATAGACAAATGCTACGGGCACCACCTGTCTGTAGGGGTGCCCTGAAGAGCACGCAAACATTGTGCTGTCACATGGAGGAGCACAAATGTAATTTTGCCTAGAGCATAAAGTGACTAAGGACTGTTACTGTGTGCAACACTGGAAACTAAAAGATAACTCTTCATCAGGTCAGACTGACGCTGCTTCTACAGTGTGTAATACTACACATACACGCATGCACCCATGTAGCACCTGTTCATTAATATGCACTGTCCTCCCATCCCACATTTTTTCCAGCACCTACATGCATGCTCCGACAACCTCTTTGACGACAGAGCTAATTTACATGCAACTGAGGCCATGCTTCTCTGGGAAAATTATGTGCTGCCAGGATGATGCATGCACTTGCAGTTTCAATTGCTGTCACTTTATCTACACTCCCTGACGGTTCTGGTTGGTCCAGTCGCCCGTGACGTTTCCTCTGCCGATCGCGACCCCCGAAATCAGGGGAAAACCGAGGTGCAGGGAAGAGTAGCTTTCTGACCTCGCCTGCATTTAGGTGGCCTTGTTTATCCCGCCCACTTTTACACACCATGGTAAACCCTGCCCGTTTTCAGGTACAAATGTTTACCCTGCCTACTGCAACCAGATCTGCCCTTTTAGCCACATACACCTTGGTGTTCTGCACTGCGGGGGATGCCAGTATCCACAGTGCCCGTTTGAGATGGCAGTTAGAGATAAGTCCATTGTGTCAGACTGCAGCGGGCACAGCATTGGTATACTGTGACTGGTTATTGTCAAAGAGTTAGTGACCCAGCACTTTCTTTTTATAGTGACACAGTGCACCATCTGTACGAAGACCATCTAATTTTGACTTTTCTTATGGAGGGCAGTGTGTCATTGGGAGAAGGACACAGACGGAAAGTTGATTTTCATAGGCTTTGTTGGTTTTACCTTCGCAGCTCCCATTTTGTGAGATAATGAGAGAACATTAGCTTTGCAAATTAGGGCAAAATTGCAGTTGCTGTGTCATTTTTATAAACTGCCATTAGCAATAATTGCTGCAGTTACACTGAAATGCAGGATACTGAAGGGCCAGGGGAGAGGCTGGTCCCTCTGCTCCTTTCGCTGAAATGTCTAGGTGAATGCCTCTGCTTCCCCCTAGAGGCAGACTTATGCCAGGACACCATCGTAAATATACTTCTGCCTCTTGTGTGTTTGCATCAATACACTTTACTAAAGCATACCGCTGCACTAATTAAAAGCAAAGGACTGAGTCTGGGAGCAGTGGCAACATTTGGTTTATTTAGCATTTGGCTAATGAAGACTAAGCACAGTCCTTGCAAGCCAGGGTTTTGGTCTTGAACAAGGCACATCGGCAAATTTCACCAATCTCTGCAATGTTGTTGGTGTCATTGTCCGTTTGGAAAAGCCTTGGAAGTCACAGCAGAAAAAAACTTCGGTTTCTCTGAGTCATTTTTCCTTTTACACAGCCTGTGCTAACACACAACTGATGTTAGGACCCTCCTGCATGTGGTTGAATGGAAAATGGTGGATTGTCTGTCCAAGGTCTGAACCATTATCTCCTGCACATCATCTTGCTCACACATCCTAGCCTGAGCACCGACAGCATTCAGTCCTGAGAGTCACTGCTCTTTGCCTGACACTAACAGTTTGTGGAGTTACATGTGTCACGTAAGTGCAGAAGGAATCCATGACACCTAATGGCAACAAAGAAGAGGCAGATCAGAAGCCATCAGCACCCAGCAGCTCCACTGCAGACCAGATGAAACCGGTTTAACTGGCAAAAGCCGGTTCAAACCGGTAAAGGCCAGTACACTATGATGGGAGGGACTGAAAGGAGTCAAATCACAATGAAGAGAAAGATGATAATGAGTAGAATACCACATTTACTCAGAGGGGGCTGAGAGGTCTTTTAAGAGGTTCTCTGGCACACAGAGATTACATTTTGGCTTGTATACACACGTACACGGGGAAGCAACAACTCATTACCCTGTTCAGGTCTGAGCCATTTAGCCAAATAAACGGCATCACACAATAATCACATTTGCATTCTCTGTTTGTCACACAACGTCCATCAGACAGAGGCAGCAGCAAACCACCAGCCCTCCGCACTCTCTGTGCTGCATGCTCAGGGCTAGGTCAGATGCACCCTTTTCCGAGCGCTCTTCCCACGCCCGGTTTCACAGAGCCGCTTCGTCACTGGCGGCTGCGTTTTTCGGGCTGCAGTTCTTTCGCTCGCCTTATTCCTCTGCTTTTCTCGTGCTAAACGTCCTTTGGCCATGGGAGTGTTAAGAAGCCAGACCCTTGTGCTGTTACCTGCTCTGTCACAATGATGAGCTGTACACTGCTGTGTCATAGTGTGGGTGTCCGCTCAGCACGTGTGACAGTCGCTGGTAACAGGAACGATTTACTCAGCAGTGTAAAGGCCTGAAAGCTTCACTGTATGACTGGTGTCAAGCTGGCAAAAAAATATTGTAAATGGCATTAAGCATAAAATAAGGAGAGCAGTTTTAGGAAGCAACCTAAATGTAGCTAAATGAAACAATGTAAACAGTGTGATGTTGAAGCGCAGAAGCGTGTTAATGTTGACTCTGCAGCAAGCTTTGTGCTTTATCTGTTTGGCTGTTACCTCTTTATAAGCAGTCTGGGGCCTAACAAGCCGACAAATCCATGGTTTTGTAGGAGAGTGGGCGGGTTGGTCATTCACACACTCGGCTTGGGTAAAAGGTAAATTCCCAAGACAGAATTCCAGGCACATTTGTCAGATTGACATGGGTGGAGTACGGTAACTGTGTGGAAACCAGGATGCCGAGGTGCCAGGGTGCCCAGCATCCTCCACCAACCCAAGCACAGAAGGGTCCCTATGTCCGCTCGCCCAGGAAGCTGCACCAGCTGCTGTTGTTATGGTGACGGGCACTTGCAAGAGAATCAATGGCTTCCTGGTGGGTTGATTACAGGCTATTATGTTATTTGCTGAGACATTATTGTTTTAATCTGTGTGCGCCCGTTGCCATGGCACTGCTTCTCGCTCAGAGCCTTTGATGGCTGTTATTTGCCTGCCACTCGCTTCTACGGGTCGCATGGACAGCAGGTGACTGCGTTGCATCCAGGAGGGACCACCTGCCTCATTACCCATGAGCACCGACTCTGTGCTCATCTCCTCAGTTATGTTGCATTAGAGGGCCATAGGACAGCGATGCCCAGGACAAGGGCCCTCGTGCGCCATGTGAACACCATTTATCTGCCAAGAGCCTCTATGCATCCCAGCAAATAAATAACAACATCTCAATGTTTCATCTTCCACCACATGACACACCAGGAGAAACCAGCGCTGGTAATGGTGAAACAGCAGTCACCACCTTACATCAAACAGACGCTGTAAATCCTGAAACATGAAATTAGTTCTTTACCATTCCTTTATTTTTTTCCCGTACCACAGTTTTTGGTTGTTCTCCTAAAATGACCTCTGGTTCCCCTTCATTTTTAGCCCCTCTTTTCTTATTGTGTCGTTACATCTTTGTTAAGTTTTCAGGCAACACTTTTGGGAAGACACTATATAAAAATATTTTCAATTGAATTAACTTTGATCTCTTTGATCTCATCTCTTTTTGTAATACGTACAAATATGCAATGTCTTTAAAAGCTTTAAAACACAGCCATCTATGTGTCACACCCCTGGCACGCCCTGTCTAGTCTTTCCCTTGTTCTGCTATGTCTGTCCTGTCTAGCTCACATAGAATTTCTATGGTTGTCTCATGTTCTGCTTTGCACCTTCAATTACCTAAATGTCTGCACCTACTTTAGGTCCTCTGAGTTCTGTATGACCTCCTAGGTTCTCCTTTTCCTTGCCGGTTACTGTAGGTAGTATGCTTGTGTCTATATTTTATATGTTACTCTGCTTATTCTCGGGTTCCGTGTTCTCTGATTCCCCC
The DNA here is from genome assembly GCA_025773905.1 of Chitala chitala. NCBI lineage: Eukaryota > Metazoa > Chordata > Actinopteri > Osteoglossiformes > Notopteridae > Chitala > Chitala chitala. Next base: position 6,150,484 of record JABJVR010000021.1, on the reverse strand, counting down.
TCCTTCTTATGATATTAAGACACCCCTGTTGTTCTATATTATCCCCAGTCCCTTTTCTATTTTCCTCACCCTGGTCCTACACGCTGTGAGTTTACCTCTGCCACTTGTGTATCCTTACACCCTAATAAACCCTTCCCGCTCTACCTAGACCTCACTTCCCATTTGTTTTGAGTTTTGGTTAGCCAAAACGATACACTATGAATGGTCAATAACAGCTAGCACTGTGGCTACTTAATGACAGCTAAGGTATTAGACATTACAGTTGACAGCAATGTACTTGATGACAGTATTTAATACATTGCATGTATGTGATGAAAGTTAGCATGTAACACACTGTGGGCACTCAATGACAGCGTGTAAGTCACTAGAGACTTGACGACATTTAGCATGTAGAGCACAGTAGACACTTGACGGTTATCGTACAAAACACGGTCGACCCTCAATGGTGGCCGTGTTTCAACAGCAGCTCTGGGAACAGAGGAGAGGAGCAACGAGTCTTGTGTTTTCGTTTAACATAATCTCACTGCGTGTGGTGTGCTTGAGGGGCGTGTAACTCTCTCCCAGCTCGCCGCTTTTTTGGCAGTCTGTAATTTTCCCTCTTCAGTCATGCCGGCTCCCATGGTAACACTATCTGCTGAGTTGCCAGGCGTGCGTGGTGAAATTGTTGAAGGGCTGCCGTAATTGGGTCCAGGCTACCCTGAGAAAATGGGCCTCTACTTCTGTACAGAGTGTCTCTTCTGCACAGTTCCGTGAGAAGGCGATAGAAAGGCTTTTCCGTGGCCGTTTATTCTGGACTGGCTTTTAATTTTTTTCTGGACAACAGAATTCAATGGCAGCATGACATTACATGCTTTGTGATCAACACCACATTCTGGATTATTTTAAACTGGAAAGGTTGTGAAAGAACTCTGTTGTTCTTTCGCTGAATCACCATCACAGCAGAAATAGAAGGCTGAGACTTATCTTTTCTGACACGAATCTGAATATAAGATGCTGGCTGCATTTGGGAGGGGAGAAAATAATTGCAGCGCTCAGCTCCTCTTTCCTTTGTGCTGTGACCAGCTCCTGAGTAGGAGGAGAATTAGAGGGCAGCCTTTTCAACAGCACGAAACCCTCCACAATTACTGCAGCCAACACAGCCCAGTGTATATCTGTGTCTGTAACCAGGAAAAGGGGTGGCTCACAGTCAGAGGGTGTACCAGGTCTAGAGACAGAAAGACCTGGGAGCCCAAATGGCCAGTTGTGACCCTGTCTTTTCCAGGCCACCGTTTTACGGTACACGTTCTCCATAAAACAAACACCTTATTCTACACCATCTGAGCAAAGCTCAGGTGTTTTATTCAAAAAAGGAGATGCTACAAAATTAGCTAATCAAATGACTGATTAAGATGTGTCGTGCAGCCAACCTATAACAGTACTTGTTTTCATCATGCATGTGTTACTTAAAGCTATTGCAGTCTGCCATACGCTACAGTCCAACAGTGCCCCCTGATGGACTTTCATAGGAAAGAGAGCCATATCTTTTTTCAGAGCAGGCCATTGGTTGCTTAGCGTGATTAAAGGCAAGTATTTAACGCTAAGATAAATTAAGTGTGCTGACCTGCAAACTTCTTGACAATAGGGAACTCTATGTATTACCAACAGTGCTATACTAAAGCTGTCTTTCGTGTCTATAGTAGCCAAACTAATGCATCCATATGAATACAGTTTATAGAGGAAAGAATCAGGTTTATGGCCACATATGTATGTCACATGCAAGGAATTTGTTCTCTGCATTTAATCTATCCCCCTGGAGTGAGCAGATACACACAATGCCTGCATTTTCTTTTTCCAAGTACTTTGCTTAAGGACACCCGTGGTTGCTGGGTCAGGAGTTGAACTAAGAGACTTCAGCATCCCACCCTGCTGTTCTACCCACTGAACCATTAGGCCACCTACAGGTAACGCTTTAACGTTTAGAGCACTTTCACATTTCATGTACCAGTCACCACTCATGGACTAGCATCATAAGCCCTGGGTCACATGGCCTTGACATCTTAGGGACTGTATTCTATATACACAGTGCAAATGCAACTAAGCCATAAATATAGCCTTAATATTGCTCTTCCACCATGCAGCTAATATGAAATGTGGACTACATGCTCTGGAATTGGGTTCTCACCGTTTTATCAGCTTGCGTTTTAAAGTCTGTGGGGGAAACAGGTAAACCATGGATGTGACAGCTCTGAGCCTCCTAATACAGAAACGGCTAGGTACATGCTGCCCCTCTCCTTTCACAGCAATGGTTGAGTCCATGCCACTCCCAAACCATCACAGTGGTGGTTTATTCCATGCTGCTCCCTGCCTTCAGAGCAGTGGTTTAGTCCATGCTGCCCCATTTCCCCCTCAAGGCTCTGAGCCTGGCACATCTCACGCAAGGCAACCCTCCTGTTCCGTTTCCATGGCATCTGGCAGCAGTGGAGGCACAGGCGGGCAGCGAGTTACAGCACTGGCTCCCCTGCCTGTGTCTGCCTGCCTCCCGGCAGCCCCACTCCTCTTATCACTGCTGGCCAGATGTGTCTGGTGAGAGCCTCTGTAATTAGGTGGCGGGATCTCAGACTGCGATCACCGCAGCGCCTTATCAGTCCAACACCAATCTCCTTGAGTGACATTCCAGCTGAACAATTCTATAAACCTGCCCAGGATCTGCACAGAAAGTCAATGCTGCATGATGGAGGGGGGAAAGATTTAGAGCTGTGGTACATGGAGGGCAGCTGTCCTCTTTTTTCCCCACTTTTTGTCTTTATTTAATTAAAGAACAGGTTAACAGAAAAGATGGAGGGTTTACTGTTATTGCTTACCAAGAGATCCTCAGCCAGCCAAATACAACTGCGGTTTGCACGTACCAGTATTAAGAGCAAACAGTGTGTGGTATGTCTCACTCTTATACACACACACACACACACACACACACACACACACACACAAACACAACCAGTCTTCCCAGAGTTCAGCACCTGTTTTTAAAAGGTGGAAAAGGGTGCCATGTCAGCTGGAGGCAAAAAAAAAATCTAAATCAGTAAACACACACACCAATTAGCACTTCCACTCCCAAGAGTGTGGGAAGTGTTTCAGAGCAGACTGAAAAACACACTCGGGGTATTGGACTGTCCACCACGGTGTCTCCCAAGTGACAGACACCTATACAAAACTGAGTAGGCACTTTATAAAAAATACTGAGATATTTCTCCAGTGCTGTAGAGAAGCTAATGCCGGCGGCTTACATTCTCCACCCTTACAAAGCAACGATGGTAATGCATTCAGACATCCTTTAATGACTAGCCACAGATACCCCGTTGGTCCAAATGAGATTTTTTTTGGCAATTTTGATATGACAAATACCATAGCTGCTGGCTAAAAGCAAACATTAATGGATCTCATGCTTGGACGTAGGCCTGAAGCAGACTGAAAGCTCTGCTGTTTGGCTAATCAGTCAAATAGCAGAAGATAGCAGCTCCTGGAGCCATGTTTGCCATGATAGATAGAGCCCAACCTTTGACCTTAAAGTACTCCCTTCTAAACTCATGTTGTGTGATGCATAAACAGGCACAGGGGCCGTACATGAGTTAACCTGCAAGGTCACAGCGTGTAACACTGACAGAAGGCTCCGTGACAACTCTCCTCCATAAAAAACACAACGCTGGATGTGTTCTTATACCATCATCAGATTCTTTCAGGAGGACACTGAACCGACATGCCCCTGGGCTCCCCCTAGAAAGCGTGCTGGATTGTATCCTAGCGCCCTCCTGCAGGCCAGAGCAGGTCAGCACATCCACGGCCGAAATAACAGCCCAGGGGAAAAGCTTTCAGAGAGAGCATTGTCTTCAGGGACAAGGCCAGAAAAAAAGGCATGTTCCCTGGGGAGACATTTCCATACGGCTGCGTTTATCGTGGCAGGGCCTTTGAGGGAGGTGCTGTGAGGGATCCATTATGAGAGGGGGAAGGAGAACAACAAGGGAAATTACTGAGCACACGCAGAGTTAAACAGCAGCTTATCTCTGTTCTGCAGGGACTGTGCCTTTGTTATGTCATGTGGCATCCAACAGCAAGTGCACACTGACAATGATGTGCTCCATTAATGCTTTCAGTGCTTGTGCGTGTGTGTGTGTGTTTGTATGCACATGTGTGCCTGTGTATGTGTGTGCCAATCTATCCCACTCTGTGGGCAGGGGGAGAGTAAATTTGTACTTTCTTGACAGAAGCGTGGTGGGCTTTTCTGCTGATATGGGATATGGCTGTGCCAGTGAGGAATATCATGTCAAATAAATTATGTGAGAGAGACACTGGCAGGCACAGAAGACTCTCTGCACTTCATTAGGCTCGCAGATTCAGTACTTGACCCCATCAAAGCTGGCAGCAATTTTTAGGACATAACGCTCCCTCTAGTGGTGATCTTCTGTAACTACGAAAAATTCAAATAAGCTAAAATAAAATGTAACCATACAAATTTAAACTTGTGAAGATGGCTAACGTGATGAACAAATAAAATATATTATATATATTTTAAACTCTGACAACAATTATTATATTAAGTGCATAAATATAAAAATAACTAGTCAGTATTCAAAAAACAATAACGTGTTTTATGCTCTTTGACGTTTGTGCATTATGTCATTCTTTGAGTCAAATATACAATAATAGTGCTTCACAGGTTTCATGCCTGATTAGATGCTAATATGAATAAAAGTAAGCCTTGTCCTTCAGCACATCACGATTTCAAGCAGCAGCAGTTGTAAAGAAAAGATGCTCACCTCCTTCTGAGTTCCAGCTCTGTACGTTCCCTCATCACACCCAACATGGTGTAAATACGGACAAACTGACATGTTAGAGGAAGGAGGAGCAGCGAGTCTCCTAGTTGCAGCTGCCCTTTCTCCTGCCACTGGAGCAGCCCTGGCGTTGTTGTCTCCTTTCTGCTTGTCTCTCCCTAACTGGTATCTAAATGCCCTGCTGCATGTTCATTTTGATTGATCTAACTTTGATTACTTTGGTTGTCTTTATGTCCCGCTGCATAGCACGCCACACTCTTGCAGTGTTGAACACAAAACCCCCAGGGATGCATGTCCAGAAATGCAGAGATGCGTGTCTCACTCTTTGATTACAGCTGGCTGAGGTGTAAGAATAACTAGTTTCTAGTGTGTTGTTGTAGTGCAGGTAGAAATACTGTTTCAGTAGAATCCCCCTGTGTTCAGGACAAGAGTCTGACTAGTCCCCCAATAGAGCACTAATCCTCTTGTCTGATGACACTGAGCTGACTGTGGCTGTGTGGTTTCCAGCCCCAACAGTTCACTGTCACACTAACTCAGAAATTTTGAAGGCCAATCGGTAAGAGACGAGAAGAGCTCAGATGACAGAACGCATAACAGTAAATTGCTCATCAGACTATGAAAATTGAACAGGAATGGGAGGATTTACACTATTAGAAATTAAGACATGGTCAATACTAGGGCCGTCAACAGGAAAGGCATCTTGCTGTTGACTTGCATAAAAATTTGCTAATTTTTTACGCCTAGTGCAATTATCTGTGGGAATGAAAAAATTACGATCAGCTAATCAAACTGTGATTTAGAGAGTGCTTAAAAATTTCAAGGTAATTACCTACTTTTCCAGAGCAGGACCGTACATTCACCCCAAGGCAATGTGATTCGTAATAACTAACTGTTTCACAAAAATAAGTTCCACATTTCTAAGTTTTTTTCATATTATTCTAACTTTTACTTTTTTCTCAAAATGAAACATTTTAGTTTATATAAACATAAAATATTATGTGTTTTCACTAGATACTGGATCAAACTGGATACCCATTAAACATATTGTCAATACATACGTTGTCAACAAAATGGTTAATTTGATGGCAAATTGCGTTTTATAACGGGCAAAAATAAACTGTGGTCATTATAGCATCTCTCATTAAACCAGAAGGCTCTCGTTGTAGGGTTATTACAGTTCAGCTCGTGTAGCTGAACGCGCTAGGGTTCCGCCCAATTCCTTACACGAGCAAGATATCTGAAATACTATTGGCTGGTGTGGTCTTGATGGGCGGCCACTTCCTGTATCATGTTTAAGGCTCTAGTTTGTTGATGGAAATAGGTGGGTGGGGTATGTCAATAGTGGTACGTCTAGCTAGGTTGATGGTTAATATATTGGCGGGTGTTTTAGCAATATAACTTTTCTTTTTACGCATACGTTGCTCCCTGTTGAGGATTAACATAGGGATTAATATGACCGAAAGCTCGACAACTAAGGCGGTAAATGGGATTGTTTTTCAGCGTGTCGTAAATGGTGTAAAACCGGAGAAAAACTGTTTGACGAAAAATGGCTATCTTTCCGATAAAGCGGGAGATCACCGATGCACGGGGGACAAGGTGAGCCCTGGTTTATAAAGACACCTGCTGTAAGGATCTGTGAAGGATGGTCAGCTTGCATTACGGAAACTGAGAGAAGGGGCAAAGCAGCGGTGGTGCGAGTTACCCGACTTACACGGGATAGTCGCGTTTCTTCGGGTTGCATTTTAAGTGCAAATTCCGCCCTCTGTCTCTTTTATCACCGAGTTTTGGTAACATAAGAAATTTGATTTGATTACTAGTTAAACATTTTCGAACATTTTCGTTGTGCATGATATATCTCGTTTCAGTACGTTAGAGTAACTCTTTGAGGTTTACATTTAGTATTTTGTGTGCACTGGACAACGTGGTCAAAGTACCCCATCGATTATATCAGTAGCTCTACACTAAATGTTTCTTCTCAAACGTGTATATCATGTATACATACGTATACAAATTTTCTTACGATAGAATAGACGAACATACATCGATATAGAGAGAGCTCAAGGAACCTAATTAATATGGTAGCCACTTTAAATTTGAAAGTCAAAGTGTGTTTCTAAAAAAACGGGGGAGGGGAAACAAATAATAATCATATTTTATTATTATGATTATTAGAAACTTCTAAGGGGAAGTTCTACAGAAATCGTTAATCTCATTGCACAACACTAAAGCTTCATTCATTACCGTAGCCTATTGTTAACACACAAGGGCGCAGTGTTTCTCTCAAAAGTCGGGAAGGGGTGTGTGACTATATAGTTATATATAGTTAGCAGTCTGTATAACCAAGTGAACGTGTTCCCCGTCATCTGCACCTATGTTAACATAAGTATTGTTTTTCTTTTACTCTGCACTTACCGTTAGTATTTCATTATGAATTAAAAACCTGAGATGAATTCGCATGTGACTTATACCAAAACCCTGCAAGTTTACTGCGTCGACCAAAACATCCTAAGTAACCTAAAATGACATCCATTTATACTAGCAATTTTAAAGCAGTTCTGTTACCTCATCTCAGCACTTAGTTGAGCAGCCATCAGAAGTGAATTCTGACAGGCTGCATGTGCAACAGTTTGTGCTGTTAAAAGTACTCAGGGTCATCATGGACGTTGTGAAAATATATAAAACTCTGGTCAGTGTAAACACTCAGATCAAATAGTAAATATTTCTGATCTGAACTGTGTGGCAACAGAGGCTGAGTTCTTGTCAGTCCTCTCAGCACAGGGGTCTAGTGCAAGCACTGGTTTAACCATTGGTCCAGAAGACCCCCAGCCAGCATCCTTACATTTATGAAGAACTAGGAACAGAGTTGCAGTTGATAGTCCCATGAGTTTCACAGCACCAGGGTTTAAACATGCTGCATTGTTTGGGTGTCAGGAAAAGCAAACTATTCTCAGATATCTTCTAAAGAAAATTTTGTATGTTTCAAGAGTTTGGGGATAATGGCTCTGATGTTTTAAAAGTAGAAATTAAAGGGTTTTTATCTTTCAAAAATCTTCACCCTTCATTGTATGAAACCATTATGACAAGTAAGTCAGTGCATTTTGGCATGGTGGTCTTTACACCAACAGAGTTTCTTAAATGCATTTTGATGTTCTTTGGAAGAAAAATATTAATCTTTAGTGTACTCCACTACTCTTTAGTGTAGAGATGAACTGATAGAGTAATTTGTGGTGAATATGACCGTGACTGCCATGGATTTCAGGTCCACTGTGGTATGGATGAAGAGGGGTTGTATTCCCGCCCGTTCAAGGAGTCGTTTGAGGAAACGCCGATGTTGGTAGCTGTTCTCACATACATGGGCTATGGAATTCTCACCCTCTTTGGCTACCTCAGGGACTTCTTAAGAGAATGGAAAATTGAGAAATGCCATATTGCAAGAGAGAGAGAAGAGCAAAAGGTAACCTGCACTGTATTTTCTTTGACATCCTCTCGAAAGACATGAAATGTTCTGCCATTTATATACAAATGTGCCTGACCACACTGAGAAGAGGTGTTGGAAAAAGTTGATATTTGAATTTTGTGAGGATATGAGAAGAGCTGTGCGTATTATTATTATTTTTTTTCCTGTAGGATTTTGTACCACTGTATCAGGACTTTGAAAACTTTTACACCAGGAATTTGTACATGCGAATACGGGACAGCTGGAACCGGCCCATTTGCAGTGTTCCAGGGGCCAAGATGGACGTTGTGGAAAGGGTGACTCGTGACTACAACTGGACCTTTGAGTAAGTTAGTCTTGTCAAACAGAAACAGAAGTGAGCTGCTTGTGTCTAGAATACAGAATGTGCTATACCCAAGTGTGTTTGAGTGTGTTCAGAGAGCATCTCTTTGCGCCTGTGATGGTCCTGATCTATGGTGGTTCATGCAGATACACAGGGAAAGTGCTGAAAGATGTTATCAATCTGGGCTCCTACAACTACCTGGGCTTTGCAGAGAACACGGGGGCGTGTGTTGAGGCAGCGGAAAAGGCCACGCGGCAGTATGGGCTTGGGGTGTGCAGCACCAGGCAGGAGATGGGTAAGGGTTCACTGTAATGCCTGTCATAAAGGGTGAGTAACGGTTCAGTACAGCACCGTACTGCCTTTCGTAAGGGTTCGCTGCAACACAGCACCACTTTTTATAAATTGTGGGTAACGTTTTCTGGTTGTTTTCACTCTACCTGTGCAGGTAACTTTGAAAGGCACGAGGAGCTGGAGAAGCTGGTGGCCAGGTTCCTTGGGGTGGAGTCTGCCATGGCCTTCGGTATGGGCTTTGCCACCAACTCTATGAACATCCCAGCGCTGACTGGCAAGGTGTGAGCACCACCCCTCCCCACAGTCCGCAGCGATCTCTCGGTCGCTCTCCTCCCTCCGCCTGCCCGATCACACGCCCCTTAAAGCTCACGCACGTCGTGTCGTCACTCAGGGCTGTCTCATCCTGAGCGACGAGCTGAACCACGCCTCGTTGGTGCTGGGGGCCAGGCTGTCGGGCTCCACCACCCGGGTGTTCAAGCACAACGGTGAGTCTCCGGGCCTATAGAGGGCGCCTGCATGTTCAGGTGTCGTGCTCGCGTGCGTGATCACTAGTGGCGTTTTCCTGTTGCAGACATGCGAAGCCTGGAGAAGCTGCTCAGGGAAGCTGTTGTCCAGGGGCAGCCCAGAACACACCGGCCCTGGAGGAAGATCCTCATACTGGTGGAAGGCATCTACAGGTACGCTCAGAAATGGGAGGCCGCGCTGAACCCTGTCCACCATGCTTTCAGCAAGTAAGTCTCTGTTCTTCTGTAATGCTGCTCTGCAGTATGGAGGGGTCCATTGTGCGGCTGCCCGAGGTCATCGCTCTGAAACAGAAGTACAAGGCGTACCTGTACTTGGATGAAGCCCACAGCATCGGCGCCCTGGGCCCCTGTGGCAGAGGGGTGGTGGACTACTTTGGGCTAGACCCCAGGGATGTGGATATCATGATGGGGACTTTTACCAAGAGCTTCGGTGCAGCTGGTGGCTACATCGGAGGGAGGAAGGTAACGTAGAGCAGACCTTTACACAGGCCTTGCTCGCAGGCGTGCTCGAGGGCCGTGTCTGAATCACAAGCGGTGTGTCCCCAGGAGCTGATAGACTACCTACGCACACACTCACACAGTGCTGTATATGCCACGTCTATGTCACCCCCGGTGGTGGAACAAATCATCACTTCTATGAAGTGCATTATGGGAGAGGATGGAACAACAATAGGTGAGTAAAAAAAACTTGGTCAAACTGCGCCCCTCAAACGTACCCTTTACCCACACACTGCATAGAGCTCAACCATCATCAATTAACGTGGCGTTAATTGCCTTTGGTCTGATGCCTAACATTGTGTTAATGGTGCTTGCCTATAAAGGCTGGCAATGGTGCCATTTGAATGTTTACATGGATGAAATGCATGGAATGTTTTTGTGGTCCACAAAAGGCATTATAAATATAAGCAGATTTTTAAGACCAGCTTTCCTCGCTGTTGGTTATGTTGCACTGACTCTCCACTGATCCTTTCAAACTGCTGCTAGTTTTTTATATTATTGGCTGCTTTCTAGGTTTAATGCTTGGGCTCTGGGCTGTATTCAGTGAATGGATGTTGTACTTTGAGTTACATTACTGTAGTTCATGTTGCCATTTCACTTTTAGCTAGACAAGCAGCCATGTAGTATATTGTGTGGATTTCACTGTCCAAACCTACCGGATTGCTGTATACAGTCTTAATTTCTTAATTTCTACACCCTGGTTTGAATTTGATTCAATCCAAAACCCACACGTTTGTGTTAAAATTGCTGCCTGCTCTACACTCTGTGTCTGTTCCCACTTCTCTGATGAGGGGGATGTGAGTTTGCCTCAGCCCTGTATGTCACAGATCTGAGCATGGATTTGAAACATATCCCTGTGAAAATAGGGAGGGATTTTCATAAGTGGTGGTGGATTAAGGCTCTTGCTTTCCCAGTGTGCTGTGAGCTTGAGGCTGTGGCGGACAAGAATGCAAGGGCAAGTGGATGACAGGCCCGTGGGCACGTTTTGCATTGCACGGAAGTGCGGCTAGGCCAGGCCCTGCATCCAATTAACATGTGGCACTTGGATCATTGCATGCTACCAGCTTTCTAACTCATCGCTTGTGTGGAAAGAAGTAGCGAGTCGCTGCTAATGTGGGTGAAGGATTGAACAGACGAACAGTCTGCAACACAGTCTGCTTCTACCCCTGAGATACAGACCTCTTGCTGACTCACTGGAGGGGTGCTGGCATTTGGAATTATCCCATACGTGAATAAAGTGAGGAATGTAGTTGAAACGAGTCCCCACATCTGCAAATTCTTCAGAATGTTTTATCTAAAAGCAATAGCTTGTAAGCAACTGCTCTTAAACTCTGGTCAGGAGAGGGGGCAGAGGCTGTGGTCCTGTCTTGTTCTTAGAAAGCCTGTAAAAATAGTAGAGATAAACGGAGACAAAAAGCCAAATGCTGCCATTCACACCTTTACACTTCTAAGTGTGTCCACGCGTTCAGTCAGAGACAGAAACGACGCACGTCTACTGTGCTTCTGCCACGAAATGGGGATGCTTCTGTCTTTCCAGGTCACGATCGACTCGAGCAGCTGGCCGCAAACACAACCTATTTCCGCAGGCAGCTTCAGGACATGGGATTCATAATCTACGGCAATCAGCACTCACCCGTGGTGCCCATGATGTTGTACATGCCTGCTAAGATTGGGTGAGTTTGGCGCTCCCTGCTGCCGTTCTCTGAGGCCAGCCCGCGGTGGCCGGTGCTTACCAGTCTCTCTCCTGTTCACCAGGGCGTTCGGGCGTGAGATGCTGAAGCGGAACATTGGCGTGGTGGTGGTGGGCTTCCCAGCCACGCCCATCATCGAGTCACGGGCACGGTTCTGCGTGTCAGCCTCCCACACCAAGGCCATGCTCGACTTGGTCAGTCACCCGTGTTTTCTCTCTGGGGCTATTTCATGGTGCCTTACTTGCTGGCGCGATGCACCTAGATTAAGATTTCCAGTTCATTTACTTTTGTATTCCTGTGGAGAGGGGAGAAGGAAGAGTGTGTTTGTAGAAAGGGGTGAGGGAGGAGCGTGCCTGTGCGGTGGGGTGAGGGAGGAGCGTGCCTGTGCGGTGGGGTGAGGGAGGAGCGTGCCTGTGGACATGGTATCACAGCCTGAGTGTCACTGGTGAGCATTGTGTGGTCATCAGTAACTACAGCAACGCTCCTTTGCCCTGCCGACAGGCTCTGAGTGTCATCAGCGAGGTGGGCAACGTTCTGCAACTTAAGTACTCCCGCCATCGAGCTGTGCCCTCCCTGGACAGGCCATTTGATGAGAGCACGTATGAGGAAGATGAGGAAGATGAAAGTTGACTGTCAGCCTCGGAAGCCCTGCGCTACTGGCCTGTATCCGGCCTTCAGAGAAGTCACTGAACCAGTGATGGAAAAGGTTCTTTACTGTTGTAACGAGACCAGTGTGGCTCTGCCCCGTTGGTCTGGTCTTATTTTACAGTAATATCGCTTTTGATTGCTATTTTCACTCAGATTTTATGTCACTGTCACCTTGCGCTGCTCAGGATGGTATATTTCGTGCTAATGGCTTAAGACTCACTTGTTTAAAATGAGCTACTTTAGGAAAAACATAAGGAAGAGAGTATGTAAATAGGCCAAAGGAATGGGGTGTTTAGGTAGCCCAGGGTTACAGGTTGTTGGTGTAGTCCTCAGTCTCCAAAGACTTTTCCTTACTTCTCACACACTTTAAGTTCCACACTTTACATTGAGTTTAAGCTCCACTCCCCCACTTGCATCGTGGCATGGCCACCTGAAAGTCCAGACCAAACCCCCCCCCCCAGCACTGACGCACATGCTCTCTCTCGCTGTCTCAGCTTTCTCAGCCTTCCCGTTGGCCTTGCTGTCAGCCTCGCTGTAACTCTCGTCATGTGTAGTTCTTTGTTTGGTCAGTGCAGTCTTTACCAGTTCTTTGGTGAAGAGAAGCTGTCTTGCCCTGGGTTTTACGCTTGCCTTGTTGCCATTTCTGCTTGCTTGAGGCTGTGGTGAGTACAGTTAGCTGACCTCAGAGTTCCACCCTCACTGCCATGACCACGGGGGACCTCTGCACACCGGTGTATGACCAAGGCAGAGAAACCGCTGGATTACCTGAGGCGTGGTGTCTTACGCAGTGCTGTACAGACCTGTGTTCTGTGTAGACGAGAGGTTTGTGTTTGCGGCATTAACCTTGGTCTGTGGAAAAGGTGCATTTAGTGCATCAGAACTCTGCTGTGTTTTTTTTTTTTTTTTTTAACCACATGTTGATGGTGTATTTATAAAGCATTGATGACAAACACAAACAAGCTCTCAAGTGCTAGCTTTTAAGAGCTGTGTATCAGAAAAACAATTAGCAGATGGAGTAATCCCGCTACCAACAACAAATACCAGACAAATGCTGCTCTTTTTGCCCTGACGCTCCAGTTTAACGAGACCGCACTTTTGTAATGTTTGTTTGTTGGTGTTGTTTTGCATGGCTGTAATGCAGGGTGGAGCTCTGGCTATGACCTCACCTTTTCTCGGGAAGGAGAGAAGGTTGTAATGATGCCAGATACTGTTGCCATTAGCAGCTAGAGAGTACTGGTTATGTCGTGTTTTATAGCTCGTTGTTTTAGCAACCGACTGGTCACTTTGCAGTTTGTACCATTCCACTTCTTGAAGAACATTAAAACACTGACTGACTGCACTTTCTTTTTTTCCCCTCTGCTCAAAAGCTTGGTACAGATATGTGAATGGGCCAAAGCCATATCAATGGAGGGTAGGCTACTGTGCCTCTCCAGTAATTGTCACTATTCTGTAATTGTACAGTATGTAATATTACCTAACAATGCCAAATATATTACTTTAAAAAGTGTGGATGTACAACAAAATGGAATTTGTTACGTAAAAATTAAATAGCAATAGTGACAATTTTATAAAAATTTGTTGAGGTCATACAACTTAAATAAAACAGCTACAGCATAAACGTTAACAGTCCCATGTCACTCTGCCTCCGTGCCAGACGCTTGGTGGATTTCCATCCATGTTCTTCATCAGGGTCACAGATAGTGACTAAAAATGAAGTGACAAAGTGTAACCTTTGTGCCAAGCAGGCAAGAAAGGTGAGACTGAATGTGCAAAAGGAAGGCTTTAATGTGGAGCAAAACAAGTTACAAACATAGCATAGGGTTAACAAGGCTAAAAACCAATAATAGGGAGAACTAAACTACAGATAATGGGAAACAATCAAGCCTTGAGACGAACAACAGGATTCTGAGATGTACATCTACCTGAAGTTTACAGCTACCACAACTGGCAAGAACACTATACAAGCACAAGGTTTAAATTATCACAATATAACTAGACAGGGCTGGGGAACACTAACAAGGAAACAATGAATCCGCACAAAGGAGACAGGAGAAAGGGTGACATCTAATGGAAATGAGGATCATAACAAGTAGGGGTACCACACAAAGATGTAAAGAAACAAACATTACTGAATGTGTACAGGTAAGCAATCGATGGTGTCCGACTTGAATATTTCACAATATCAATTAAACATGTGCTTAAACCTAAATACACATGGACTGAGAGAGTGTACACCAGTGATAAATTAAAATGCTTACCTTGCATGGCTTAATGTGAGATATTCATATTTTCGCTGTTTAAGTTTGGCTGCGTTAGGTAATTTCAGACAGTGATGTTCTCAATTCAAAATAAAGGTCCATGTTTCAAAGTGCTAAATTGATTGAATTTTCCGACGTCTGCTCTATTCTTTATTACTCCAGATGCCCATAACCATATTAAACAACAGTTAAACCGCAGACTCCTCAAGTGCTTGACCCGGGTATGGACTATGTGTGAGTCATAATACTCCATATATGTTTGTTGCTATTGACAGTTTCGTCACAAATCTGTTATCAAGCTAGTCAGATGTGTTTTCATCAATTTCCAGCAATGACAATCGCTCTGCACCTTCACTGCAATAAGGCGTGCCCCAGTCTGAAAACCACTGCTGCAAACGGTACATATTAGTGCGCAGGACAAGATGAAGGACTACCGTGGATAACAATCTGAAATTTTATTCACTTAGCTCAAAAAAAGCTCAGCGTAAAAGTGAGGTGTTTGCTTTGAGAATGTTGATGGAGAAGTACAGAGAGGGTCAGAAGGAGTTACACTGTGTGTTTGTGGATTTAGAAAAAGCATATGACAGAGTGCCAAGAGAGGAGCTGTGGTACTGTATGAGGAAGTCAGGAGTAGCAGAGAAGTATGTGAGGGTGATACAGGACATGTATGAGGACAGCATGACAGCAGTGAGGTGTGTGGTAGAAATGACGGACTGGTTCAAAGTAGAGGTGGGAGTGCATCAAGGATCGGCCCCTTCTTGTTCACAGTGGTTGATGGACAGGTTGACGGATGAGGTCAGACATGAGTCTCCATGGACTATGATGTTTGCGAATGACATTGTGGTCTGTAGTGAAAGTAGGGAAAAAGTGAAAATTAACCTGGAGAGGTGGAGGTATGCACTGGAGAGAAGGGGAATGTTAGTCAGTTGGAGCAAGACAGAGTACGTGTGTGTAAATGAGAGAGAGGGTGATGGAATGGTGCAGTTGCAAGGAACAGAGGTAGTGAAGGTGAATGAGTTTAAATACTTGGGGTCAACCATTCAAAGTAATGGGGAATGTAGTAGAAAAGTGAAGAAGAGAGTACAGGCAGGATGGAGTGGGTGGAGAAGAGTGTCAAGAGTGATCTGCAATAGAAGGATAACTGCAAAAGTGAAAAGGAAGATTTACAAGATGGTAGTGAGACCAGCTATGTTGTATGGTCTGGAGACAGTGGCCCTGACAGAGAGACAGGAGGCAGAGTTGGAGGTAGCAGAGTTGAAGATGCTGAGGTTTTCTTTGGGAGTGACGAGATT
>JABJVR010000021.1:6053613-6134598 GCA_025773905.1 Chitala chitala | reverse complement strand
AAAATAAATTTAAGCTAAGAAAATTTGACTTCCTTTTGAATGGTAACCCAAAAAATAACTAAAATTAAATGTAAACGGAACTGAAGATAATAATTTCATAAAAATAAAACTGTTGTAGGCGGAGTGGTAATCTATACATTCTGTCAAACGCCAGAGCGGCGGACCTACTGTGTGAATAAAATACACAATACATGCATTTACGTATAAACCAACCGATATGTTCAACATAAATATACCTCCCGCACAACGATATTGGGAAGGCATTTGGTTTGTTAATGATTTGTCCATCTGATTTGAACTGCAGATTTGAAGAAAACGCAATCCTATCATTTTTTAATTTATCAGCACTCGGATGTGTGAAGTATGGTCTTGAGTGTGTGTAGTAGATTCTGTTCTTCCCTAAGGACAAATCACCAATAAGAAAACCTGGGTGAATGTCAGAAGCTTAGTGAAAACTGCGTAAGTAGGTTTTAAGAAAATATTTGTTTTAAAAAGCGGATGGTAAATGAGTCCCAATATTATGACAATCTAACTTTTTTGTTTACATCTCTCTGCACTGTCGTCTAAACCATATATAACTATCGTAAATATCTCTGTAAATCCTAAAATAGTAGCTTGCACTATAGTCTCTTCAATATCTTAAATTGTCTGTTACATTCTTCATTCTTACGTGTGTTTTACTGGTTTTCTGACCGCATGCTCTATATCCATGTATAGACAAGATGCCAGTACATTTTTATGTTTTAAAAAATCACTTTCCCAAGACGTCTTTTTGGCTTGTAGAAACTGATAGACTGTACATCTTACATACAACTGCATCACTATTTCATTGTGTTTCTGAGAGACCCACCTCCCTAACGTCACACAAGCATGTGTAGGCGGGATGCCATGTTACGTATATTACAACAACGTTATCCCAAAAGGACGTGTGTTGGAAGGTTAAGAATATAAATGCTGAATATAAACGTTATTAACTAATGACCAGTCAAATGCAAAATTAGGAACAGTAAATCGAAACGTCTATCTAATTACTGAAACTTTTTAAAGGCAATATACCACGTTAAACAATGTCTACGAATTAAATTTTTAAGCATCAGGAATAATTTGTAAAAGTATTCAAAGGCGAGATTGCAGTGAGCACCTAAGACGCAAGTGTTGCGTAAACGCAAGACCCGTAGGCTGCAGGTTAAATTTCACCCATGTAAAGAGAATTGCACGCTCATCTCCTACCGTGCTCGGGCGAGTCTGACAAACACACCGAAGACGCACGCTCGATGGGTTCTGAAAAGGACTACCTGGGACAGAGGCGTCCTTCGGTGTAATCCCGCATCATTACATTACTTCTGATTAGTTTTGAACTGGGGTTGAAGAGAAATGCACATTTTCAGAAGCGGACAGTCTCGATTCGTGGGGTTCATACTGACGTTATTTCTAGTTTTAGCGGAGAGTTTCCCAACTCTGCAAGACCGCAATAATTCCCAGAGGGTATCCCACAGCGGGATTTGGGAGGTAAGAACACTTATCCTGCTTTTAAAATACTTCTCACGAGTATGGGACAGTATTTTTTATTTCACGTGTATTTGCAAATGTTGAATTTCATTAATACGTTTTCTAAAGATGCTAGAATAATATTAACGTCTCTGTGAATTACTGTAAATTTTACAACGTGTACCGGGTAATAGGCTATAGACAATATCAATACTGCAACAGCGGTACATCGTACAAGTTTTGGATTTAGAGTTAGGTTTGTGGTAAAGGTTTTTCAGTCGGATATAAAACCACATAGGATTACGAACTTTAATACAATAGTTAAGTATCACCTTACATTATACGTTTATGAGTCACACACACACATATTACGGACTGATGTAAGCACCACACAGAAAGGGTACTGCTGAAATTAAGTGCTACGGTATTCATGACGTGTTCTGAACTCTAATTTAGTGTAGAGTTCATAATTAGATTATAAATGTTGTAGGTAAGTAGGAGATGGTGCGATATATACACGGTCAATGATTTCTGATTAACTGATGTTGATGACATTTAAAATGCATTACATTCAAATGCATGATGTCATATTAAGATGCGTAACACAGACTGTCCGTGGGGGAGGGAAAAGCCACAGTTTCTTCGTTTACAAAAGACAAAACGACCAATTTCCGTCGGATAGCACGACCGCCCATTGTCCACTGAATACAACGCGCCCATGAAGTGCGTGTTTATTGTTGCGCTCAGTGAAGGGTGAAGAAGACAATAGTGTTACACGCTGTTGTTCTCTCCCTTTGTAGGGGGAGTCGTGTAATTGATCGTTAAGGCAACTAGTTTACTTTTCAATTACTACATTTTTCACCTTCGACCCGATTAAATGACGTGCGCACATTCATGGTTAAATTTGTTAAAAGTTATATCATTTGTGGAGTTTTCATAGGGATGGTGAGCAAAACATTTCCTCCATTCATATACACAGCCTACGAAAAATTATGTGGCCACGTGTTTTCAATGGCATTATCAAAGCTCTGCGCGTGGTTTCAGCCAATTTGGCATCTTTGTTGCACATGTGTTTTAAATAACGCCATATTCGGTGTGTGTTTAGAGCTTCATGTCAATCCTGACATCTAGCACGGCAGCTAGATGAAAGCTGAGTTTGTCTTGTGTGATATTAATGTTACTGACCAGGGATACACAGGCTGCTATACAATTGGAAGTGAGATTTGAGCGACATGAGTTAGGAGTCTGTAGTGATCTTTGTGGTAGTGAATGTAGTGTGTGTGTGTGTGACTTAGTAGGGCCAGCAGTCACTGGTCAAGCCTCACTTAAGAGCTCACTGAAGAACTGCTATATCTGTTAGAGTGGGGATTTTTTTTTTTTTGTCTGTTCAAAGGATTGAACTGCTTAGTCTTTGCAGGTTAGTCATACCAGAGTAGTCTCAGATGACTTGGCCTTGACTAAGGTGAAAGTGTACACTATAATCTGTAGCCAAGGGTGCATGGTGGAAGGTGTCATATTGAAGAATAAACGTCAGATGTTTCTCTGGCTTCAAGGAAGCAACAGATTGTAACATGTTGTAAGATCCAAGTGGCACATGAACACACACGTGCATCTGGTCTCTCTCTCAGCATTTTGAATGTGCGTACAGAAATACGAACGTCCTTCAAGTCTATAGTATCAGTACAGCTGTTCCCATTTGTGTCCTGTTTTGGCAATGGAAAGGTTTCTGAACACACATGTTCACCAAATTTATGTATATGAAGTGAGGTTATGGGATGACAGTTGGAGCATGCCTTAGCGATGGACAACTGGTCTGGTTCTGACAGAGGGAGGGGAAGGTTACCTGAGACATGGTAGCCTTTGATTAGACACCAAATCTGTTGGCAGTAAGGTGGGGGATTTCAGTTACAGCTCCACCTGCAACAGATGTAACAGAGGAGCTCTGGCCTTTCTCTGAGACATTATGTGCAGTCACTGAGGTTGTAAGTGCTGACTGCACACATGTGAAGGGCCCCCAGAAGATTGGAAAGTTTTTGTATCTCACTTCATGTAGGTGTAAAACCACACAGCCTTTACATACCTTTGGGGATGGCCTGAATTCCAAACAAATAGGTTGCTCTAAGGGTCAAAAGTTAAGCAAAGGGCAGAGGTGTTTGTGATGTAAATACCGGGATGTTGGACTCCTTTTTTCAATATCTTAAACTTTGTCAATATAGGAATGCACACCAAAATACAGTCGGGCGCTTTCCACAGTTCAGTAAATAGCAATGTTTAGCATGTACACAAATGAACATGCAGAACTAAAAATTGTAACGTGTTGGCACGAATATCTGAGTGGTTAGTATTTATAAAAGGATTGCCGATCCAGCAGTAGTGGTTCTGCTGTCTAACCAGGTCCAGGATGTTCACCCCTCCCGTCATCGGTACCGAAGACGGTGGTCCCAGGTACGCACTCGACGAGACCTGCCCGACCCAAAGGAAGGCACGAAACCCTTTGTTCTTGACCTAAGGAACTTTCCTGGCCTCATGCAGGCAGACACTTGGCCCCACAACCCAAATATTCAGGTACATTCACTGTGCATTTCGGGCTGTACCAAGACCTGTGCCTTCAATAATGTCAAAAGTATCAATGTTGAAATGTCAGAATTATAGAAAGATACAACTTTCCCTCTAGCCAGAAATTTACATTTATTCATTTAGCAGACGCTTTTATCCAAAGTGACTTGCAACATTTCACATATGTGTTACAATGAGCTAGCGCTGGGTGTCCTGCTCAAGGACACACCTGGTGGCTGGGATTCAAACCAGGAGACTTCTGCATCCCAGCCTGATGTTCTACCCATTGAGCCACCTGTTTACCACCAGGTCACATTTGTACATTTATACGTACAAGTGTTTAACACCAGGAATAGTTAACTATGTTTACGAAAACTATTTCGTGGAGTTTTTTTTATGGTGTAAACTGTAACTGTAGAAAAAATAAATACTGAGCTACAACTTAATGTGATTAAACAGCACAGTGGAGACGTTTTGTAATTGCTGGGGGATGATTACTGTAACACAAAATAACTGTAGGGCAAAATACCTAATGTGGCAAGGCTGTATGGGACACCCCCTGCAGTGCAGTGTGGGGCAAGTGTCAGCCAGCCCTGTTTGGCTGTTCTTTCTACCTGACCTCCCATATTGGTCCTCACCTTGTAAGGACCATTTTTAAAAGCTGTGTACAAGTCCTGGAGCTTGACCCTGTCCCAGGTGTAGCACACCTTAAGCTGTGTACCCACAGCCAGGAGGTCCTCAGTGTAAACAGCTGAGGCAGCCATCAGATTGTGAAGCTCTGCCGGAAACAAATAAGCAGCTTTTTGTCTCTGACTGCAGAAGGCAGAGACAATGCCGTATTCAGCTCTTTTCTTATTTGTTTTTTTTTTTTTGGGGGTGGGCAAACATGCCTGGTCATGTCACCTGTGAAGGTACTGTAGAAAGGGCCTCTGTTTCCATGAAGCCTTGCCTGTCCACGGCTGCGGGTTTGTGGAGTGTAGTTCTGCATGTCCCAACATGGCCTTGCCCTGCCTTTCAGGTGAGCATTGAGGTTGTGGACAGCCCTCACACCGAGGTGGAGATGGACCTGTCCAAAGAGGGCCGCAGCGACTGGCCGTCACTGAGCTGGTTGGGAAACCTGCTGTGGCCTTTGCTCTGGGAATTACCTGACAAAGGAGGACAGCAGAGGAGCCCAGAGTACATGCCAAGGGTCAACTTGCAGGAGCCTGTGGAAAAGGAGACTGTCCTTAGTGAAGAGGATCTAGAGTGGGACAGTCAGAGGAACCAGGGCTGGGGTTCTGCAGATGTCTATGGTGAGTAGAGACAGCTGTGAGGGGGAGGGGGAGAGGGAGGTAGGTGTCCCAGGTCTTGTGCTAGCTGTGGGACCCAGGCTGTCTACAAAAACTGATTGTTATGATACTATGTAATGCAGGACATGGGGTATTAGAAACATTCTGTGCTAGCACCCCTGATGCCAGGTTTGTTACAGCACAGAGCAGAACTGGAAATCCTGCTCCAGGGTCCTTGTCCCATTAACACTTTTAACAGTCGACACAAATTAGAACAGTGTCCAGATAGAATATCAGGGACATATGTGCATGTGGAAGCTGTTTGGCTCCATTAAAGTAATGCGACTTAAGTGCAGGGTTTGACATTTAGTTAAAACAGCTTGCAGTTTTGAGTCTGATGCTATCTTGGAAAGACGTGCTCTGCTATAAGGACCTCTTTATAAACCACACACTTAATTATGGTTTATGGTCTTCCCAGATTATGAAGAAAATGAGGAATGGAGTGTCTGGTCACCTTGCACTGTTACATGCGGCCATGGCAACCAGAAGAGAATCCGGTCCTGTGGCTTTGCTTGTGTAGCAACAGAGTCAAGGTCCTGTGGCCTAGACCATTGCCCAGGTAACCTTTTTTACGTAGGATGTTGCAGCGTAATAATGTCACCTCACGGCCAGTTCTCAGATGGGTACTGAACATGTACAAAAAGTTCAGACTGCTTGGCCACTATGGGCCGTCTTATGACTTTTCTGTTTGAAACCAGCCGTTTCCATGTCTGCTAAAGGAAGTCCCATTACAACAATACTGTCAGAAGTACTGGTAGAAATGTGTTCACCTCTGACCTCCACCTCATTTTTCTCTCCTTCAGATGACCTGGACCCTGTCACAGTTGTCACACCTTCGGAACTGACAAGCACAACAGAACCTTTACCTGCAGGTGAGATGCCTGGGCATTTTAATGTGTCTGCATTGCCAACCTACCTAAGCTTGTTGCTTAAGCATGTTATATTTGGTTAAAGCAAGAGCATTAACCATTTGGGGCTTAGCAGTAGATCTCTGGAATAGTGACACCCCCCCACCCCACACAAAAACAATACAATTTAACAAGAGCAAGTTTAAAAGATGCAGATATGGATAGTGGAGGGATTTTACACCAGGCTGTTCCTCTGATTCACTAAAATGGATGGCTGAGCCATGAGGTTTTGCTTTGACTTCTGGGCTGCAGCTGTGACTTTATGTAAGAACAAAACAGCAAATCAGGAACATGGATATATTAATTTTTCTTACTTTTCTTGTTCTTATCTTATTATCTCTATTTTTCCTGTCTGTGCCAGTTCATCTGAACTGCAGCTTTTCTCCTTTCCTGTCTGTCTGCTGATATGCTGCCTCTCTCTCATCAGTCTGTCTGCATGCTGGTTTGACTGATCCTCTCTCTCTCATCTATCTGTCTGTCTGATCACTCAGCTGATCTGCTGCCCCTCTCTTCCACTCTGCTTGTTCCTTTAGTTGCCTATCAAATGGCTTATGTAGATCCTTAAAGTCACAACAATCTTGTTTAATTTAGCTAAGCCTTAAAGTACTAAGGTACTTAAAAACTTTGCCTAAAAAGGTTGGTGACCAAATTATAAAGGTTATATGCCAGCATTAGCCACGTTGCAACATTAAAATGTATTTTGCTGTAACAACTGCTTTCAGTGTATTCAAATTAGGTCACAAAATAAGTAATGTGCCTTTTATTGTTTGGTACTGTACTCATAACATTCATTACTTAAAAAGATGTAATATCCTTTTCTTACTTGGAGTGACCTTCGTGTTCAGTCATATGTATGAAGATGCCAGTGTTTCCACCACTTATATAATGTAAAATCTCATAACTGACTGTGAAAAACTGTAGAACCATCCATTGTCATACTACATTTTATTTCAAAGTTGCTGAAAATTAAATCCATTTGCGACAATTTTTGTTAATAATGATTTAAATGTCTAGAGGTCTATTTATATGGGGGGGTAATTAATGAACGCAAAATAATGTATAATATGATATCCCAGTCCTTATGCCCCTGCTGAGAGCCAATTATTTCTGCTTTGACTCCTACAGATGTGGACAGCTGTGAGAAATGGCTCAGCTGTAAGAACCTCTTCCTGCAGAAGTACCTACAGCAAGCACTCACTGAACTTCCTAGCTGCCCCTGTATGTACCCCTCTGAGGCTGTTTATGGTGCTGTCACCCTCTTTGACAAACAGCTACAGAGAGCTTTCCGTTGGCGTGATGCCAGTGGTCCCAAAGAGCTGCTGGGGGTATATAGGGCCTCGGCACATCTGTGCATAAGGTCCATGCTGTCCCGGGACAGCCCCACACTGGCTGCTCAGCAGTGCTGCTATGACCAAGCCTTACAGCTGCTGACACGGGGCAGTGGCGCTGGGACACCACAACTCGTTAGCACGGACTTTTCACCTGAGCTGCATCACAAGGTGGATGTGCTGCCTTGGATCCTGTGCAAAGGAGACTGGAGTCGTTTCCACACGGTCCGCCCCCCCAACAATGGCCTGCGGTGCACAGACAACCCCACAGAAGAGGAATTCACTCGTCAGCTCAGGGAGGCCAGAGAATACTGATGGGCCCCGCGTAAACTGCGGATGCTACCATTGCAAGAGAGCCAGGAATACTGATTAAACCCCACCCACCAGAGTGAGAACAAATCAGGGAATGCCAGCATGCTCCACCCACTATGATAAGGTGTGCCCACCAGAGTGGGAGCTAAGCAGGAAGTGCCAACATGAACTGCACAGCACACTCAAAGGCCAAATATATCTGACACACAAGACCAAATATCTGTCTAATAGGAGCTATTGGGTAGGTCTGGGGCATTGTAAAAAACCTTGTGAAAATAATTTGAGGCTTGCTGATGTACAGGAACGCTGGAGGACCCTCCTTATTATGGGGGTCCACACAGCAGCATGTGTTGTGTCAAAAATGGAGAACTCTCAGGTGGTCAAAATGATGGATCTCAAACGTTTCAACCACAGGGACTTTTCAGAACGTCATTTACCTCAGGTTTTGTTGTTCACATTTGTCCTTCCATTCAGGATGACTTCAAGGGCATCTCCAAAACTACGGATGTGATCGTAATGTACAGGTTGCACTTGTACTGCTAACAGATATTGTGATGTAGGTGACCTTGAGGCAGGTTTAAGTTCGCTATAGAATTCTTCAAAACCATCTGAATATCATCTAATTGCAGTGTGGTGTTTCCTTGTTCCTTGCAACATGTTTTGTCCTTGAGTAAACAGCCTAAGAGTGTCATTAAAATTCTGCGGATGGTCAGTGCCAACCAGTCTGAGGGTTTCTGAGTATTTAAAGAGGAATACAGTGAGTCAGGAGATAAAGATTTATAAACGCCGCTGTTAACTTCAGGATGTAGAACAGTTTGTGAATATTATAAGATCTTTCTCTGAGCCCTCTGGCACTCTGTTTGAGATTAAATAGATTTGTTTTTGATATCGTAATCTTATGTTAACCTACGGTTGTTCCAAACAGGAAGAACACTTACACGGGTACCAACGTACAGGCAGTGTCTCGAAACTCTGATGTGGGAAAAGTTAAGAAATACTACATACACACCTTAGAAACTGTTTACCATCCTGTTCATTTTCAAGGCGGGGAACTGTAATCAAATACTGTGCCTGAACAAAACACAGTTACCATTGAACATGTTCTGCTAGTCATGCTGTCTGTAATGGTGCATTTTAGTCTGATAGTATTGTATGTAAAGGCAGTTTTATTGTGAAAGCGTGTATTTATGCACTGAACATATGTTCTTTCACTGTAAAGAGACAATGATGCATTACCTAGGTTGCATGCACAGCACTTTGATGGCTACGTTCTAGCCACTGCTGGTAACGTAAATAATGTAAAGCAGTGGGATATGTTAATGCTGTGGTGTGTTGCTCAGATGTTTGCAGACCTCACTGGATGTGGTGTGAGTGAGTTTTATTGGAAACGGTGCATAGATGGCTGGTTGAAATGTGCTTTTCAGGCACATTTATTTTCGTTGTGCCTTTCTTGTGACTGTTACACATGCTTTAGCGGTAGGCCCTGTGGCGTGTTGACAGAACGAACTGCTCATCATGAAGATCGAATCTCTTTATGGCTGGTATTTGCTGTCCACACTTGTCATCAGGAGTCTTCTTTCCTACCCATTGTGCTGGCAGAGATCAAACTTTCAACCTTATGGGTAGTGAGCTAGCCACTTTACGGGCCGTGCCACAGAGGCCCTGAACCATTGGGGTTCTCTTTTGTCTTCTTCCAAATATACATTTAGGTCATAGATTTAAACTTTAAACATCAGGTAAATTTGTCTATTTCAGATGGAGGTATAGCAGTGTGTGCATACAGGCTTTTACTAGTAGCCTGTATTTTCCTTAATAAAATAAGCACTATTTCAGTTGAACCCCTAACCTGGTGGGTTTTAGCAATGCCACCTTAACCATAAAACCACCCCTCTACTTGGAGGAGCTTCGCCAAAGGATGTAGTGACACAGAGGGGCTTTAATATTTGGAAGGATTTTCACTTATTTATTTTTATATAGCGCGTTTCGCTACAGAGTTGTCCCTAAGTGCTTTACAGTTTTTGCACATGACACCAGAGGAGAGGAACTCCAACTGTCAATATGAAGAAGTCCATCCATGGACCTGGTGAAGGAGTACGCGTTTGTAGGCTGGAAGGACCACCTGAGCGAAGACCACATCCATGTTGTTACTCGGTTCAGCAGTGCTAACACCAAGTAGACACGTGGGGAGAATGGCAAAAAGGAGTTAGTACAGAAAGAGTGACACTGGCAGAGAACACATGGTACATGGGCGTGTACAGTATTACCAGGTCTTCAGTAGGGATTTAAAGACAGACTTGGCATCCTGTATGTAGGGAGTAAACTACATACAGTAGTTTACTGTAAACTGTGTAATGTAAACTGCTCTGCAATCTGTAAATAAATGCTGTAGCATGATACTTTCAGTTAGACGTGGAAAGACAAGTAGGATCTTATTAAAAGATTGAAATGCAATAATCATTTGTGGCCACGGGATGGAAGCATGGAGCGTTTAAAACCTATTTCCCAGGGCATGCTGACCGCTAACCGGTATTGTAACATATTGTAAATGAGTGGTAAGCCTTTACAAATGCATTTCTCCCTAAGATAAACGACCGAACAAGATTGCCGCGTTTGAATGACACAATGCAAGGCATTTAAAGGTGTTTTAGAATGAAGAATTACCCAGGGGGAATTCTCATTTTCACAGTGAATAATACAGTACTTGCAAATCGCATAAACCTCAGCAATACATGCCGTAGAAAGACAAAAATATATTTAAAAGCTGACGGTCTGTGTGGAGAGTTCTTGCCTTTCGACTCTGGTGTGTCCAAACTGGCCGGTGAGCGGTGCTCTGTATTTCTCAGAGTTTCTGTTGAAAACATGAAGTGTTGTGTAGAGCCTTTGCAGCTGTACATCGTATTTTCCTCAAAGCTCCATGCATTTGACACATGAAATGCTCATTTGCTGCAACTGAAGGGAAACAGATTAAATCTCTGTTTACGATGATCTTCTAACCTGGCGCAGTTTAAGCCGAGGCGGATTTTCATGGAACAGTTCCGTTCTGCTGTTTGGCAGCCTTACCGGACTCTGGATTTTAGCAAAAAATTGTGCTTATTTTTTCCCCAAATCGTTTCCTTACTTTTTCTTCCTGCTTTATTTTTCACGCGGCTGTCCGCTTGTAGGCATTCCTGTTGTTAATGTGCACAGCAGTACAAAGGGTTCTTGCGTGCTTACTGCGTTTTGGTACAAGTTGTTTTTCGCCGTTTTGTATCTTACCGCAAAGCTTCTTCGTTGGGAGAGAGTCTGTATAGGTACCTTTTCTGTATTGCTGGGGTTTATATCACACACAGCGTAGATAAATATTGCGAAAATTTTAGTTTTTACACCGTCCGCATGTACGCTTCCTGCATTATTTCAACCGAACTAAGTTTAGCCGTAAATTCCGTAATTGGTTTTGAGTCACATTCTTTACTACACGTCACTAAAACGTCAATGAGATTTTCGATTTTTGAAGAATGATTTAAATACGAAAGTTGCATAGTTTGTGGAAATTACGAGAAAAAAAATTAAATGGTATTTAAGTAGGGTCACATGTTTGCAAGAAAGTCGTTAGTTCAGTCTATAGATTAGGTTTTATTATTAATTAGTAGCAGGTATAACTGTTTTGATTGTACCGTTGAGATAGCAGCGAGCATAGCTATTTACTGTTTTAAATTGCATTTCCTTTTTAAAGCCTTTATGCACTGTGCTATTATGTGATGAATGCATGAATGGAAGTGAATGAATTACAAGTGTTTATATCGCGAACTTTTCGTGTTTAGCTCACCTAATCCTCCTGTTCGTATACACTTTGGCCACGACGATCCAGTTTGCCCCCACCGCAGTTATTTCTGTCCAACGCATGCAAAGCAAAAACCATTTTTAGAACTGACTTTTATGCGAACTGCTGATTAAACTACGATATAATCAATGCTCATTTATTTTTGTATTTCATCATCACCTTCAGCGTTTGGTTGTGACAATGAAAACAATTGAAAGCATTTCTTAAAACAATTTTTTTTTAACACAGCAGGCCCCAGCGAGGATCGAACTCGCGACCCCTGGTTTACAAGACCAGTGCTCTAACCACTGAGCTATGGAGCCATTGCTGTAGACGTTCAACTCACTGTTCCTTTTTCATCTTACATGAAAAACAAAAAATCACAATCACGCACAAAAAATCACATCTATTCATTTATACCCTTTAATTTTCGGACAGGCAGATGTATCAGTACTTCTGACCCATATTCTTCGTAGATTATGTGTCCTGACAATACACAAAATTGCCCCAAAACTGTAACGTTTTCTAAGGGTTGTACCTCGACATATTTTACATTTCTAAGTACGTGTTACAATTATATGAAAAACACATACTTATTTACACGCACGTGAAAACCTGCGTTTGTAAAACGCGATGCTGAGCTGCAACGTTTCTGTTGCAGAATTAATTGTGCTAGATTCGTCTATAATAAGAATTTATGAGAATTACGAAAAAAATATAATAGTGACAAATATATTAATGAATATAATTAAGCAGATTCAAATATAAATGTACGTTAATATTTCGAAAACCCATTAATGCAAATATTGCGTTCACAAAGTGTACTTTCGTAAAATAAAAACATTCCCTGCACCAGGAAAACACGGACATGTAATCCAAAGGTCTTCGAACTCCTTTGCTTTCAGTACAATTCGTTCATCAAGAAACAACCTGCATTACACATAGGTATACAGCTCTATCACTACATTATTAGAATAAAAAAAAAACACATTTATGTAAGGAAGTAAGATAGTTCACACGGAACAATTTTTAAAATAAATTTACACGTTCTTGTTGGGTCTAATTACATCCCCCCCCCTTTTAAAATCCAAAATCTACTTTTCCCTAAGCATCTGAGTCAAACCTGGAAAGAAGCACTACTACGTGAATAATTCACACCATGCCAGTGCGTTTGCAAGTATTTGGCAAGTACGGTACAGGTCAGCCCGTGCAACAGACCCTGTTGCAGACTGTTGCACCTCACGTGTCCTCCTCTATATTACGTTTGGTGTTAATGTTTGACTGTATACGCTGCCTGTATCAATATAACCCTCAGCAGATAGAGAGCTCTGTCCGCCCCTAATTAGGTTTCTTTGACAGATACCGTGGAACTGGCATCTCGATCACCGCGTTAGGTCCCCTGTGCTGTTGTATAACACCACGTTCCCAGGTCTGGGCTAGGGAATTAACTAACTTTGTGCTAATACCCCCACCTTACCATCTATTCCTGAAAGCGGTTACTTCATTTGACACAAAACACGTTTTACCGAGAGACTGATGTGGTGGTTGCTAGACTGCCGAGCCATATGCATTATCACATCGGACAGACATGACTGGGTGTCTTCAACAGTGTGATATAAAGTACCTGAAAGCCATACTTGAGTAAAAGTTACATTTTACATTTTATTTATTTAGCATACGCCTTTGTCCAAAGCGACTTACAAGGATAATAGTACACGTGCATGTCACAAACAAGGTCAATCAGTATTAGAGAATCTACTAACAAGTGCTGTCCTAATATCGCAGTACACCCGATTAAATATGGCAAATGTCACACAAGTAGAGCATAAGCAACATAAAATTACAACTAGATACACTATTTAAATCAAGTGGCCAACTTTGGGGTTACAACATTCAGATCAGATATTTTACTATATAAATACTTAAGTAAACGTCACAGTCACTAATTGTAATATTACTTAAGTGACAGTATAAAAGTATCTGTTCTGTACTTAAGCATCGAAAGTAGTTTGAATAAATGTACAGTCCTTCAGTATTGAAAGTAAAAGTATCTCGTTAAAGAGCCCGTTCAGGTATCTATCCACGATTAAAACCTTAAAACCTCGATTTAAAAGCACTCAGAAAAATTAAGTCATCATTACATTGGAAAGTAATTTTTACTTTGCCCAATTTCGAGTTGATGTTCATCAACAAAATTTTAAACTTAACTTTAACTAGTCTTATTGTGCTCAGGTTTGTGCTTACCTTCAGTTTAATAAATAATATGATTAGCCATAATGACCGTGTAATTTAGAGTTTTGTGTTTTAGTCATCACCCTGGCATACCATAGATCTGTATATTGCCAATGTGTCATATGATGTTTACAAAAAATTGATTATCTCACTAACTTGAACAGGCTTCTGTAATTTAAACAGCATTATAGCCAAATTTCTCAGCTTTATTTACAACTAACTAACGTTAACGTTAGCAAAATCAATAATGCTGCACAGCAAATATGTAGCCTAGTTAATGTTAGATTCACACAGTACTGACATAGCATTATGTTTAAAAAAGTAAAATAAATAAATATTTAAATGGGGACGTTTTTGGCCATTTTGTTAGTTTTTGGTCACTTAATGATTGTTTTTGGTCATTTTGTTACCAACTAACGTTAGTTAAGGTTAATGTTAGCAAAATCGATATCGCAGCATGTCTGGCACGAAGCCTAATAACGTTAGATTCACAATCACAGTACCGACATAACGTTACGTTATATTAATGTAAAAATTAATTTAATTTTTTTTTGTAGTAGTAAGTAACGAAAATGCCAAGTGAGAAAATGTATGAGTAAAAGAATACATTTTATTTAAGTAGTGGAGTAAAGGTCGACAGAAATTTATAAACTCAAATACAGCTAGTCCCAAAAAATACTTAAGTACTGAAACAAAGTACAATTACTTTGTTACATTACACCACTGGTCTTGAAAAACCTTAACAGCAAATATTCTATTACCGTCGCGCAATGCTGCCTGCAACATGTGTCAGATTCTGTTAACTACAAACAAGTTTTTTAAAATAATAATAAAAAAGTTCCAAATAGTAGCTCTGGCTAGTATGGACGTTAAGTATAGAAGTGCTTAAATGTTAAATGTTGAAGCAAAGCGATTTGAACGTTAAATAATGGAAACGGGAAACCTTTTAAAAATCAGTTCTCCTATATTTATTTACTCTGAAGTATTATTTTTCAAAACCTAAAAGTAGTATGTGACATTTTGTAGGTCTGTTACATTTACTTAGTTATGTACATACTGACCACAGTAAAATTTTCGGAGCATCGTGCAGGCAGGTGTGTACCAGAGTGCTCCCAGCATTTCAGTGAACGTAGCTGTTAATTTAAGACCTGCAGCTTGACTTTCCCTCACTTCATGAATGAGGTAGACCAGCATGATGAAGGTGGTTATCAGACTTGCCCTGGAGGGATTAGGCACACAAGGCTTATTAGCTGGAGCTGAGGCTATTACCACACACAACACCTGCATCCTCATTGTGCTTGCAGTTGTGCTCGCCCACGCCAGCGTGTTTGCACTGCAGGAGGTTTGACTCTGTACCCTGGCACTGGACATCATCCAGCAGAATCCTGAGCTGGTGGCCCTCGCCAAATTCAGCGCGCTTGGCTGCACGGAGGGCAAAGTGGAATCCGAGCTGCCTGCAGACCACAGTGGCGGCAGGCTTGTCCCAAAGATCATCACAGACTGTGCCCCATTCCCCTCTTACAAAGATCTCTACCCTGCCACGGTCGCCCCGCTCGCTGGAGACCCCAGCCAGTCGCAACTGCCCCTTCTTATGCTTCCTGCGTCGGCCTTTCCTGGGCCTTCCAGGTCTGTGGGTCTTAGCTGGAGCCAGAAGCGTCGGTGCTAGGGTGTCCCATCTGAAGGTGGGAGGTGTCACGTTTAGTTTGGGAGTGGTCCTTCTTGAGGAGGGGCCTGTGGTGGCTGGAATGGGTGTGGCTCTCTTTGAGGAGGAGCCTGCAGTGGCTCTGGTGGGCGTGGGCCTTCTGAAGGAGGCGGCTGTTGTTGCATGGATGGGCGTGCTCCTTCTCACGGTTGGGACTGGGGTGGGTGGTGTGTGCGTGATCCTCTTCGAAGGGGGGGCTTTCGTCACCTCAGTAGGTGTGCTCTTCCTCGAAGTGGGAGCTGCAGTTGTGGTCTTCAACAAAGTAGATTGTCGTCTAAGCAGTCGCATTACCTCCTCAAACCAGTCTGCCGTGGTGGTCTGTGGTGGCACTGGTGACGTCATACTTACTTTTGAATGTCTTTCTTCTGCTAACTTGGAACGTTTTGTTGGTATTTCAACTCCAATCAGGACTGTGGGTTACAGACCCCTTTTATGTTAGTTACTTTCACATGGTAATCATAGCATGGCTGTAATTGAAAACAGGACTGCCTAAAGCAAATTCGTTTTGCATGGCCAGACAATACTTTTGAAAAAGGTGACCACATTTACCTTCCTTTGGCTTGAAGGGAATCAGGCTGCTCTTCACTTTGACAGGTAGGGGGTCATAGCGACACTTTTTTGGTGGTGCCCGCCTGTAAATAAGTCAAAACAACAAAAAAAAGCTTCCTAACATTTTGTAACCAGGCCATATTTGGAATCTAAGTCACATGTGCTGTATATGGACCTAAACAATATCAGCACCCAGCTTGTATTGTCAAACAGCTACAAACCCACTTCATAAGGAGCATCAGCAAACATTGAATAACAAGTCACAATTTTTATTATGAAAGTGTCTGGAAAGAAAGAGCCCACAGAGTTTCAGAACTGAAAAACAAAAAGAAAACGTAACAGTAATCAGTTTTCTGCTGATTACGGTCAAACAGTAATGATCTGCAGTCGGTAAATGACAAGGCAAGGAAGGCAAGTACTTTATAGCATGGCTGGCTCAGCAATGGCGGTCAGAACGTATGTGAAGTTGCAAAGAGAGGAAACACATCAAAGCAGCAATGAATGACCACTTAATTCAGCGAATGAGGTTTACTAAAGTGGTCTTACCGTGATGGGTCAAACAGCTTGTACACCACACCCGTACGCGACGCTGCACTTGCCATACCAGTGGACATGAAGTAGAGCTCACCTGTTAATGTCAGGACATACTGTAAGACATGGGTAGCATGCATGTGAAAAAACAGACAACGTGGAAAAAGGAAAAGTATCTAAAGCCCACAGCTTGTCATTAACGTGGCTGGTCACTTAACAGGAGTATAAACATGAAACAGAGAACTTAATGGACATACACTGTTCAATCAAAACATTATGGCAAGCCCCCACTAGAGATAGCAGAGTAATTAGCCCCTTTCAGCAATTAAATTGCACACCTGGAAAGGTACAAATTGTAAGAAGATATAAAAGGACAGAGGTATCAAAAAGATCACATGATAATTTTATTTTCTTTCTGTGTTGACTGTCACAATCCACACAGTACACATTTTTCATCAGATCAGGCACTGCACTCTTGCCCAGCATAAGTTTTCAAGCAAAACTATGAACACTGTATTTAAGGTGCAGCTTATATAAATGAGAATATAAAGTCATCAAGCCAGTGGTTTGATTTTTATGTTTATGTTAAATACTTCACTGACATACAGTACATACATGTATATGCAAACTGTACATACATAACTAAGGCTGGCATGTGAGGTTTGCAGCAATCCTTCCTGAACCCACCTGCCTCATCCTCCCCAAAGGAAATGATGTACTGGTAGTAGTTGTTGATGACCCCAGGGAAGGCACAGGTAAGGCCCTGTCCCATGCAAATCTCATGGTCTTCCCACTGGCCTGTCCTCTTGTTCTCCTGGAGAGCCATCAAGCGTCTGCAGAACACAACGAACATAACGGTGTGGTCCCTGCACAGCCATGACTGCCCAATCACCCCTAGGCACACACTGTTGTGGGAGCTTTTTTTGAAACTCAACTTTTGTAAATATAGTTACATCACTGTGCTTAAAGCTCCGTTTGATTACTGAGCACCCAAGTACCCCAAATCAGTCTGTGAAGGACACGTACCCGCTCATGAAGTCTCCAAAAATGTACATGCCATTTAGATTCGGGTTTTCACAGCCACGATACACATACCCCCCCGTCACAGATTTGCCCACTTTGTGAGGGTAGGCAAATATGGGCAAAACATCATCTAAAAAGAAAAGAAGGCTCTCAGGTGTGTGTTTAGACATAAATATATATATACTGTAACAATCACAGGACAGCCCCGCGTTTGGAAAATGTTAGCCAAAATATTTTCATTTCCAGTCAATATGTTCCCATGTGAAGGAAATGGCTGACACAGGGGTCCCTGTGTTGATTGGATGAACACCCACCCAAGGAACTGTTGGCACACAGCTTCTTGTCATAGCAGGAGAAGCCCTCTTTGGCTCGCCAGCCATAGTTTTTCCCACGCTCAATGATGTCTACTTCCTCGTATTTGTTTTGCCCCACGTCCCCGCAGAAGATCCTGCCTTTCCCCTCCCTGGTGACAGGATCACCGCGGTCCACAGAGCAGCGCCACATGTTTCGTACACCATAGGCGTACACCTCCGGCCGTGCCTTGGGGTCCCGCAGGAAAGGGTTGTCAGGAGGGATCCTGTATGGTGGCCCCTTGTCATTGTCATTTACATCAACACGAAGAACCTTGCCCAGCAAGGCGGACCTAAGGATGGATGAAGTGGAGTGCTGGCACAGTGAAGAGAAGGCACACAGTAACCTATTACACTATAATATACATCCAACGTGGAGCTGCCTTACTTGTTTTGTGAGTTCCCAAATTTGCCAAAGGGGTCGCCGGCCATGCCGCCATCCCCGGTGAAGATGTACAAGTAACCATCATCAGCAAATAGCACCTGACCTCCATTATGATTCGATGCTGGTTCATCAACTTCTAAAATTACCCTGTGGTGGAAAAGTGAAGCTTTTCATCAGCATGCCCTTTAACATCTGTAGGAAACCAATTAAGATGAACAAGTTAAACATGCTGTGGGTATCATCTTAAACTATTCAGTTCCACACTCTACTCCTCCACTTAAAGCACTTTATTTATTAGCTCATTCATGCTTTAATTAGTGAAGACAGGATCATATGTAGACGCACCTTTCTGAGGTGTGGTCAACAACATTCATATCACTGGAAGAAACGTGGAACTCGCTGATCCGTATTTTTTCCTTGCGCCGCACCGCCATTGAGTAATATACGTACAGCTTACCGTTGTACTTAAATTTTGGGTGAAAGGTCAGGCCTAAGAACCCCCGCTCATCCCCCTCCCAGGGGGAGGTGAGAACAGCCTTTGTGATGTTCAGGAAAGGCTTCTCCAGCCGGGAGCGGTCGGGTAAGTAAGCCCAAACCAAGCCCACCTGTTCTGCCACAAAGAAGCGGTGTGTGCCGTCGTTCGGGTGCACCATGGCCAGAGGGTTGCGCAGGCCGTTGGCCACCTCCTCGACGCACAGCTGCAGGCAGCCCTCTGCGTTCGACGTCACCCGGCCCAGGTCCTTTGTCAGCTGCTGGTTGCTCAGCAAGTGCGGGTAACAGTAGTCAGCATCATCCAGCTCCAGATGCTGACAGAAACGGCGCTTGTCAGATTCCAAGCCCACCAGTTCCGAGCTGTCAGAGAGGACGGAGACCACGGACCGACAACTGAACCAGAAGTGGGAGCAGTAGTCTGGACAGAGTCCAGGCAGGGTTCGCATTGGGGTGCTGGGGTCCTCTGCGTCGTACAGGTGAGCTGCGTAGGGAGAGCATTCCTAAAGGAGGCACGTGGGAGAAGAGATGAGACAGCCTTCACATGACTATACTCCCAAAAAGACACCTGGCTGGTTTAAGCCATAATCAGTCCAGCACAATTTCGTTTTTAAGATAAACTCTTCAAATCTTAAAATCATTTTTAACCTTATTAAAATACACTGTAATAACCGTCACACCATAAAAAAAAATTAACTTTTAAAATCGCTACTCCAGGGGTTTAACAAGACTGAAACCGCTTTGGCTTTGAAAACCGTTTTCGATTTCATAGAAAAAATAATCAGTCATTCTTGCTTACTTGACATATAAGGTCCTGAACATATCCTGCACAGCTTTCATATCCCGAATCGTCGAAATGACTCATGACTCGATAGAATTTTGTCAGGAGTTCTTGGTCTTTGCCATAATCGCAGCACCCAAAGTCTTTGTACATAACACAAAACACAAGGTCGTCACTGGGTTTAAACGGAGGCTTGAAATCCAGACACTGTGGATGTGAAAACACACGCACTACCCAGAATCCAAATAAGAAAAGCAAGATAAATCGCGATTGCAGGACACGTCCCGGGACATCAAAGTGGTAACGCATTGTACTGTTACTTCAGACGGCAGATCCTTCTTTTCCCAGGCATTTGTCGAGGTTGTGCAAAACCGCGGAGAAAAAAAAGTTACTCGATGAGTAGTTGGCGAGCTATGCGCTTCACCGAGTTTTTGCCGTCAACTCTCCGAATCAGCACTATTTTTATTTGCTGTTGTCCAGTGCATTTTTCTACACAGCGGTAATCCATTTATATTACTTTTATAACGCGCATTAAACTTTTTGAAGTCCTTTTCCCTTTGAATTAAGTAGCCATTTTGGAGTTTTGCACTGGTGAAAAGTAACTATTTTTCTGCACGTTGTGCACGGCTGTAGATTCTCATCATTGTGCACGTACGTGCATCCAGACGTGTCACTGTCTTAATGCTGCAAGATTCCGCAACAGGAAACCAGGCAGAGGAAGTCTGCGCATAAACTTGGATTTTGCATCGCCTCTAAGTCTCAGAAAGAGCGAGGATGTTTCTCGCTCTCGATGCCCTGTTTCTCTCCCCAAATAAAATTGAATGAATGTAGTCGGTTTTATTCGCTGACCGATTCTTTATATTCCATTTGCTTGCCTTTTTAAATGTAAATATTATAAATGTGATGTTTAGCAAATAGAAAACAAATAACTAACACATTCTCAACAGTTCACCACTTCATGGTTCATAAATAAAAGCATACATTTGTTATTACAGAAGTTGTGTTTTACTGCTTTTGAGGGCATCCTAGTGAGGAGTGTGTCGAAAACGTGAACTCTACTGTCCACGTTTTTCCAGAAAGTGGCGCTCAATTCCCTCAAACGTTGAGAACAATTTTGACTGGGAAAAGTGAGTTGAGTGACTTTTTCAATTGGCTAGGAATTCAACAATCAACAAAACTAATTTTTTTTTTACTTTTTTGAAATGTTATCGAGTATGCAGCAAATATAACAATGCACGTGGATTTTAAAAATCAACTTATGCCTCGTTCACATTTTTGCTCTTTACTGCGTGCTTTCTTTCCCACACCCACACATCTGATATCAGTCCGACTTTGGCATCTTGTCGAGGTCCTCCCATAACTTTCCGGCGAAAGATGCTGATGGCAGTTCGCAGCTCGTAAATGGTTTGAGTGGCCTGAGATGAACTGATATCCTGACATACTTAGAAGTGATCGTGACCCTTTTTGGCTAAGCGGATACTGGAAATGCCAAAATATGACCCATTATGCATTGTTAAAAAGCTAAAAAAAATTGTAAACTAACACAACCACGTTTAACAAACTGCTCGTAGTGCATACGTCCAGAAGACAAGAATTTTATGTTTTCGTAGTTGTGTTTTGTCAGTAATTCAAAAATGCAGAATTAGGCCCGTGGATTTAATAGAGGAAATAATAAAACATATTACAACACGGCGTTGAGGACGCCTGTATTTGCACATTTCAATTTGTACTGTCAGTTTGAGCTGAGTGATATAATCAGACGGTATCTTAAGTATTCAGGTGTATAATCCTCGTGTGAAAACTGGTGATACATTACCTCCGGATCCGTTAAATATACATATTAGCATCTATAGAGCGGCATAAGGTTTGTTGCAGTTTTAAAACAAGCAACCCTTAATTATGCACACAACGTCACGATTATACACTCCATTTACATTTTTTTTTCCATTTCCAATTAATTCATTCTCTGCGCAACTTCTTTTTTGTCACTGGCCCTTTAAGAAGGCAGGACCCTGGGTACAAAAGGCTTGACTATACCTTTTCAGATACCTGCTTGGACTGTTTATCTGCTCCTTCATTGGTCGTTCCGGGTAAATCCTCTTAAGCAACTTGGACCAAGCCTTTGCCAAAGGAGGGGGGAGGAGACCCATTTTTACACAGAAGACCAGCCAGTACAGCAGACATTTATTTAATGAAGGAAACTTAAGATCTTTTGCGCTGGCGTACGTGGGGTCGAATCAGCGGATTGTTTATATTCTACATGATTAAAGTGTTTTTTTTTTAATGGTCTATGTAGTATATACACGTAGACTTTAAAAGCGATAGAGGAATCTTTTTATAAGCTATCGAATGAATCCGGACAGGAATTATTCTTATATTGTGAATATTAAATGAAATTGTGCTGCTTAGTGGACTAATGTCAATACACTGAAATCAACGCACCGAAAAAGCTGTCACTGACCATTAAAAAAATCTCACACCGTACACACGGACGTCCTCAGGTTTGGCTGCTGACATCGAACAGGTACTGATGTAAATTTTGTGTTTTAACATGTGAAAAGGACGCTGGGCGTATCCGTGGTCTTATGCGGTTAAATACACAGTATATCGGCACTGTCATTTTACCTCTTTTTTGCGTTGACTGTATTTTTTGCGATTTTCTTCAGACTTCTTGTTTATGTGGTCTGTTTTTCACGAAAATAATTCAGTGTGACAAATTTATTATGACCGTACCGTTACGACCTCGTTAAATTTTGGTCCATACTGTTCATTAGTTACGCTGTGAATCCCGTTTGCGGTTCCTCTGAAGGGAATATGGCAAAAAATGCACCAGACGGTTCGAGGGAAGATTTAAGCAAGGTTTCCGACGGAGAATTAATGAAATGCAGCAAAGAGGACTTGATCAAAAGACTGAGAAAATCAGATCAGGAGAAAATGAGCTTGATGGTCGAACATGGGAACATGATGAAAGATGTGAATCGAAGGCTTCAGGTACACCTTCAGGAGATAAGGGGTCTAAAAGATGTCAACCAGAAATTGCTGGAGGACAACCGTGAGCTGAGGGAATTGTGCTGCTTCTTGGATGATGACAGGCAGAAGGGTAAAAAGCTGTCTCGAGAGTGGCAGCGATTTGGCCGCTACACTGCCAGCGCGATGTGGCAGGAGGTGGGCTTGTACCAGCAGAAACTGAGAGAGCTCGAAGTCAGCCAGGAGACACTGGTGCAGGAGAACGTAGAGTTGAAGGAGATTGTCCTCATGCTGGATGAACAGAGGAGCGGGGCAGGGTCCAGGAGCTCCATCGACAGCCAGTCCAGCCTCAGTCATCTGAACGGGGGGCCGGCTGCTGTACGTGACGTCGGTGACGGCAGCAGCACTTCCAGTGCAGGCAGTACCGGCAGTCCAGACCATCACCACGGTCACGGTGCCGCTCACAAACCTGCCGATCCCAAGGTCGGCGGCAACAGGAGGTCCATGGAGGACCTGTGTGCACCCTCTCATCACCAGACCATTCCCAGTATCCTTGATGGTGAGTCTTGGTTCCGTTTCTGTTTCCTGGAGGGGTATGTTAATCACCCTATTCTGTAGTATTGGCCACAGTGATTTTTTTTATCATAATCCTTATGAAACCCAACTAAGAAAACTGGGCCATTAAATGGATTCATAGCAAAGTACTGAACATCATGATGATAAATATACAGTAAGCATGTAGGGGGTTAATCTATACTGACCCAATGGTTTGAAATGATAATTGATAAAAGACTGTTCTGACCCTAGAGGCTATTTTGACACACTCACTTACAGTGTTCAGTTGTAAATGTTGCTATGCGGAATCCTCTGTTTAGTCACAGTGGTATGTAGTTATGGGATCAACACATCTTCTACCTGTGTAATTCCATTTTTAAGTCACTGTGGCATATAGGAAACCCAAAACCTCCTGCAAGATTCTTTACAGAAACTAGAAACTGTAAAAGAACATGGGTGACCTGGTATTTTATTTATCAGTGTCAGTATTTGTAGTGTAGCAGATGAATCGTAACTGTTTCTGCTTCTTTGAGAAGGCACGTGAACAGCACCCTGCTCACGTGTGTGTGTGTGTGTATGTGTGTGTGTGTGTGTGTGACTGTTTGAGTTGTGTTTGAGCTGCAAGTTTGACAGCGACCTGTACCAGCGAATGTATCTTTTTGGTCCCCCTGCGTGTGGTGCTACACCACTCACCACCCTGTCACTCTCCCTTTACCTCACACAACCTTACCGTCCACCGCTCGTGCTTCTCTGCTTCCTGCTTTGCTCTACTGTTGTCTCTGTGCTCTAAAAACCACATCGAGGATTTTTATCAGCAGTCCAGTCAAAATCATGACAACACGTTCATGGTAAAGAGGTTTTCCCAGTTCAAGGTTTTTGAATTCCTAAGAGCACAACTGGAGCTATAACCCCCCAGGGTTGTGGTGCAGAATAAAGTATTTATTGTATTATTAACTGACATTACAAAATTCCTCTCTTTGGTATCTTAGACACTGTGCAGCTCCACATTCCTTACATGCCATTGACTTCCGCCATATAAAGTCAGTGTCTTTGTGAGGCATTATAAGTGAACTGATAGATGTTAAACTAGTGCAGATTGTATCCCACCTTTTCTTGTGCTCTGTCATGGGATACAGTCCTTGGCCTCTTTACATCCCAGCTGTCTGTGGGGGCTAATGGTAATCACAGTTTGTGTGCTGATTCTGGACCCCTCCTGGGTAAAGAAATGGTAACAGTGGTGTGTAGTTATGGGATCAATGCATCTTATACCTGTGTAAGTCCACTGGGACGCTCCCTCGACGCTCCGCACTGTATAGTAGAGTGCGGGTAGACAAGGCTCTGTCCCAGATTTACCTCTTCATCTGTGAGTCTCATATATACTTCACAAACCTCAGTGAGCTGCCACTGACAGCCTACACATCGAATTGGAGGCCGTGATACACTCACGTCAACCACTGAGAGAAAGGTTTGTTGTATAAGTCGATTTCTCATCACGCTATTGTACTGTGCTTAATTCAGAGGTAGTTTCTTACCTTGAGGAAGCATAGATATAAAGATATAAACAGGCAAAGAAAGAGATTCCAGCATGTTATGCTGACCTCCTTTGCTGTTGGCATCGATGCTGAAAACAGCCTGATTTGAATTGTGTTTATGTCTTCTGGGATTTTCTATGGTGTAGGGTGATAGCCCTGGAACTCCAGAAAATCAGAGCGGGGGGAGCGAGCATCAAGGGGGTCCATTTGCCAAAGCAGAGCCACAGCAATACCCCCAGCAGAGCAGCATGGGAATCGGGGG
The DNA here is from genome assembly GCA_025773905.1 of Chitala chitala. Classification (NCBI taxonomy): domain Eukaryota; kingdom Metazoa; phylum Chordata; class Actinopteri; order Osteoglossiformes; family Notopteridae; genus Chitala; species Chitala chitala. Next base: position 6,109,521 of record JABJVR010000021.1, on the reverse strand, counting down.
TGCTTTCTGGGTCATGCACTGGTCTTGTGTTACAGGGTCAGGTAACAATCCTGCTCTCTCTTCCCACGGTCAAAGGGAAGGGGATCAGGTTCTGTTGACTGAGACTGTCCATTAGGTCCAGAAAGGTCCTGGTGACAGAGGGTTCAGCAGAAGGCAGTCTGCCCCCAGCCTTTGTGGGTGGCATTTAGTGACATTAATATGGTAATTAGTACAAGCGTTGGTTTTTCTCCCACCACCAGGAATGACCAATTGGTCCAGAATCAAAGCCATACTTCAGTCTTCATCGGACAAATCAATATTTTAGGATCTTTTAGCGTTAAGTAAAATACAGCAAGAGTACAACTGGGATTTTGTGTTTCTGGTAACTCTGTGTGTGTGTGTGTGTGTGTGTGTGTGTGTGTGTGTTTCCAGTCCAGTTTTAACGTGGTTAACATGAAGAGCAACAGTGTACACAGGGCTGTGTTTAACAATGTGTAGACCGGGTTAGATCCCCAGACGTCAACATTTTCACCTAGCAAACACCCCAAAAATGAGGCCACGCACAGGTCTCACCAGTGAGCTTCTATTGGCTCAGTCCGTTTAAGGATTTAGCGGGCACAAACTGCAGGCGAGAAGCACTTGTTGGTGCAGAACCTTCAGCGAGGAGCTGTTGCCCACTGGGTTACTCAACAAATCCATCAACCGACTGCTTTTGCCTGCAAACAACATGGCACAGCCTGTTTCTAGAACCCCATCGTGTCACCCTGGTCTTCAAGTTGACTTCTTCCATTTCATCTACACGCCTCCTATCGCTGCCCAGGTGGCAGCAGAAGGTTGTGAACAGTTTTGCATAGCACTGAAAATGTGTACGTGAGAAGCAGAGGGGGCTTGTTAATAGCGAGAGAGCTAATGGTTTTTCTTGTGAGTGTACGGTCAGCTGTCTGTCTGCAGCTTGTTCCTGTGCTCGTGACAACCCTTGGCCTGCTTGTGTTCGCCCTCCGCCCGCCCCGAAACGCCCGAGTGAGCGGCGAGGCACAGCCACTGCTTTGTTATGATAATGCGGCCACGCAGAAGGGCCTTTGTTGGTCACCATGAATGGACGCCTTAACGAGAAGCTTTCTCCCTTCCAAAGGCCCTCCCTCCGCCTCAGTGCCTCATTCAGCTGCTGGAAATAGCTGCTGCAACAAAGGGCCGAGAACTGGGGCCCGATTTAGGCTGTCCAGTGTCGTTTCACGTCGTCTGAGAAGACGATAATGGAGCGCTGCTCCACGCTGCTGCCATTGCTTCGTCTTTTTGGAAAAATGGCTCTGCTCTGCAGTGGGCCTGTAATTAGATCAGGTGTCAGTGGATTTACCATGCTGACCACACATGGTGGGCATGATCACCTGAGATGAAAACCAAAACACCCTCTGGGAACAAACCCATCCTGAATGAAAAAAAGCAGAATCCTTTTGTCTCATTGACAACACCGTAAAAATGCTTGGACTTGGTTAAATTAAGGCTTCTATGCTTTACATTACATTTGCATTACTTTATGGTAATGATAACTTAGGTATCTCCCTGGTTCTGCACTGTAAAGAGGATGAGGAGGTGCAACTCTCCCATCTTCCATGATACAGAGAGTGACGCAGGATCACGTGATTCGAGCCAAATGGCACTCTGGAGATCTGAGCCACAGCAGATCAAAGGAGTTCGCAGCCAGCTCTTATCTCTTGGCGTTAAAGTTTTATAGGAGTCATTTTTACTCCAGAGCAGAGACCAGAACTTTGGCGACGTGCTGAGGCAGAGTAGCAGACTCAAAGTCATATTAGACATAGCAGGTAGGATGTCCTAATCAGTACAGTAAAGGACGTGTTTTTCTTCAATAGGCTGCTGATCTCAACAGATGCAGAGGAAGGTGTGCATGTTGAGCTTAGATCAATGTGCAGTCAAGAAATGAAGTCATTATGGGCTTGGATGACAAAGCAGTCAGGTAGAAGAGCAACAGGTATTTTAGCGGTTTAGAAACCAGACATGACAAAATGACTGCTGGTCTTACGCTACCCAGCAGGCTTTATGACTGACCACTGTCCAGTCTTCATCTGGGTGCAAATAAACCAAAGCAGGTATGACAGCAATAGACCCTGAAAAGGAAGGGGTGGGGGGGGGTCAGAGCTGTACACTTTTGGGGTGAGCTGGAGCCATGGGTTCCACATAAGAAGGTTCCATATGAGCCTCACGTCAGAGCTGTGGGCTCTAGCTGCATAGCAACAGGAAGGAGCTTGTTGGTAGACACCCATGCTTTCAGTCCACTGGCCTGCCTTCTCTCTTTTGAATGATTTTGTTTTTTAACTGGCAGACTGACAGAGCAGCATACTCCTTCAGTTTCACCATGCAGCGTAGCGTGCCGCCTGGGTAGGTGTAACCTTCCTGCCTACTGTGGCAAAACAGTTCTGTGCTCACAATATGGCTGCACTACAGTGGAAATCACGGAGTTAGATACTCAGGTGCTAAAGCTACGGAGGCTCTCTGCATTCTTCTGTAGTTAATCAGTGACATTCCACGCTGCTGTCAAGCACGCTGAGTAGAATACAAGCAACTGGTTGTCAACCAAATGACTGGGTGCTACAGGTGTGCAGTTTCACTGTTTATCTTTTAAAGGTGCGGCATAGTGACCTTCTACAACAGTGCACTACACGGGAGCGTTACATAACGTAACAGGAAAAGTGTTGCAGAATTACTGTGCAGCCATACTTCAGGTTTGCTATTTGAGTGGTAAAGACCAAAAAAGACAATTGGAAATTCGTAATACGCTTAGAGATAATTAAGTAATGGTAGGTATTGGAATCTGCAAAACAGAGAATAGAGAATATTATTACAACAAACAAGCATTAAGCATTATACAAAAACTTGTTGATGTGCATGGTGGAACAGTGCAATTAATTGCATGTACAGCTCAAATACAGTATGCTTACATAGTATGATATGGACTAAAATACTGCTGTATCTGAATTTTTGTCACTTTTTCCTATAGACAGTCACATTTAGAGAGAAATAACAGCACATATTCAGAACTGGATAATGAAACGGCGTAGCCCTGTCATATACGTGAACAGCTATATCCATTCACATGTTTCTGTCTGTAACTAAGCGCAAAAGAAAACAGACACCAGACAAGCTCCGGCCTGACTATATATCATTCTACATCTCCACACAATAAGATGATTAAAGTTGACAGTTTGCAGAACCGGATGTAATGGCATGAGCTACGGTACATCTATTAAGCAGCAGTCTGTGCGCTCACCATCAAGAAGAATGAATGAACTAGCGTAAACACACTGGTGTCATCACATTCAACCAAGCCTGAGTGTGTGTGTGTGTGTACTGGAGTTGAAGCACAGGCACCCATCTGTGATGGAAATGAGCAGGACAAAATGAACGCACCTGTGATGGAGATGAACAGGATAAAATTTACTCATCTATGAGGGAGGTGAGCAGGACAAAAGGGACTCATCTGACAGGGAGGTGAGCAGGTCAAAAGGGACTCACCTGTGAGGGAGGTGAGCAGGTCAAAAGGGACTCACCTGTGAGGGAGGTGAGCTGGAAAAAAGGAAATCACCTGTGAGGGAGGCAACCGCTGTTAAAACAGAGGAAGAAGCAAGTAGAATTTAAAAATGCATGCTGAGGGCCAGGGAGCAGGGAATATTACACATTTCAGTGGAGCTGGTGCAGTCTGAATAGAGCTTAAAGTGCACAGTTGTATCATTAACGATAAAAGCCTGAATCACCTGTGATGAGACTCAGGATTGAAGGGGCTCTGCTTATCACACTGGGCAACTAACAAATCCTGGATGATTGTGAGGGGAGCAATCACAGAACATTAACTCCCAGAGGCCCTGCACACACATCGAGAAACAAGCTGCTGACACAAGTGAAAGCATGAGCCTGGAAGTCCTCCATGCCACATAACGTGAAATAAAAAGCCAAATTCAACCGTGATTAGAAACGTTACCTGCAGAGGTCTAGTGGAAACTTTTTTTTTTTTTTTTTTACTTCCACATTATGGGACATTGCTTGAGAAAGTCAGCGCACCAGGACTCGAAGGTAGCAGCCAGAATATGCTTCTTTGCTTTCTTCAAATTGTGTTTAGATACGTGAGAAATGAGATGCAGCTCGTCCCCTAAAGATGAAAGGATATACAGTAATTTTCACAATGAAATAAATGAGTAAATAAACGACGGGAGGGATTAGGAATACAGTGACTCACTACTGACCAGGCCTCTTCTTACCGTTTCACAGATTTGTTTGTTTTTACAATCAATATCCAGTTGGAACCCTTTCAAGATGTTACTGGTTACTGGGTAATTTACTGGGTGACGGGACAGGGCAGTGTGTAAGTGTTTCTTTGTAAAGGAAAATTTTATATGCAAAATCTTCTGCTTTAACAGAAGACCATGGTTCAGTTTTGTGGTTATCAGCTGCTTATCAGTTCGGAAGAATGTGGTGTACTGATTGAGTGCTTGATTCAGAAACTCCAGGTTGGATGGAGGACTCATAGATGGAATGTTTTGTATAGGAAAAAAAAATTTTTACTTCCTTCAATCCAATGTATATGGGCGCGACAGCCTGATGAATACAAGTTAATTTCTTGCTTTGCAGTATGAAGGGCTCTTCAATATCGCTAATGACAAGGTGGAAATTTGAATGTTTTGGGAGCGTTGAGGGCAAATTTCCAGACTGCATGCTGCAGAACCCTTCACCTTAGGGAAAACTGAAACTACCATACATTTTCTGGTAGAGTTACAACTGCATACTGAAAGTGGCGGGAGGGAAGGAAACCAGATGGCAAGAGGGAAGGAAAACTGCTGCTGTACTTCCAGTATAAGTAGTTAAAGCTGAAGTGATATTGTAAGATGTGCAGCCAGACCGTCATGTTCACGCTCCTGTTATCACCCAGAAATGGCATGCAGCATGACTCACCTGGACAGGTTAATGCTGAGAGGCACCAGGTGAGTTCTCCATACAAAGTGAAAATTATATCTCAACAAACCTGACTGGCTTCTTTGGAGTAGGATATGTCTTGGCCATCAGGAGTTCAGGACAAGTGTGTGTGTGTATGTGTGTGTGTGTGGGTTGGGGGGGGGTTGGCACAATTTTCCAGTGTGGGAGCAGGAGACGTACATCTACATAGACTCTGTGTGAGACTCATCGGTCTCGTGATACGTAACATGCCATATGCTGTCAGCTTCCCTGGTCTTTCTGGTTACACGAGATGCACAAAGTCGGCAGCACAACGCACATGTGTGACTGGAAGTGAACAGGAAGGGTGTGACAAATCTATGTAACAAGCTACACCACACCAGACCTGCAGGGAGTGTGAACTTTGACCCACAACTTTCATTGGCCTGCGTCACTGAACGCTAAAGATTACCACAGCTCCACTTGTATACTGTTATACACACTTTCTCTTGTTGGTAAAAAGACTGAAATGTACCGTCATTTGCCACTGAAATTCCAAATACAGCAACACCAAGTTTTTAACAATATTTATCTGTACTTTATTATTTAAATTTTATTTGGATGGCACACGGGAGGAAAGTTCGCTGATGTTCTTTCGTTTCGATTGCAAACGTCTGAGCGTGGGAGTTATTGTACAACAAAACTTGTCTCTCACTCCCTCTGCAAGTATGAACGTGGATAAAAGACGTTCAGTAACGCAAATTAAATGCGAAGTCTAGGGGAGGTCTGATCACTGTTTATGCAGCTGTGTTAATGATTACACTCAAGGTCATGGTCTTTGGACAGGCTGTAGAGGTAGAGCTCCACGGACAGAGGAACCACAAAGCCCTCCCTTCTAGACTCATGTCTTGCATCAGAAAGATAATGAGCATACACTCTGATGATACGTGTTCCAGGGTTAGCATTTTGTAATTATTACTCAACTGTGTAAACTCTTCAGAACAATCCTCTTATGTACCTAACACAAGGGCTGTAAGATCTTATAAACAACAAAACACATCAAAAACAGTGAAACCAGAAAATATCCTGGCACATGGAGGGTATCCAGGCAACACAGGACCCAATGCAGGTTACACACTGGGCAGGATGCCAGCCCATCAGAGATTAACCAAATTCTGCCTTCATACAACTGAAAAGTGTACTGTTTTAAAACTCACCTGTTTTCATTCCCTTTAGGGAGTGTGTATTGTGGTTTAAGAATAGTTGGAAGTCTTTCTTTATCACACAAAGAAATAAATGAAAATATACTAGTATCATAAAAGCCCTGGTTTTGTAGACCGACACTAAAAGCCTGCTACTACATGCAGAAAGCTAATCTATGAAGTAGATTCCAGAGAAGGACCAACATGTGCAGAGAACCTGGCATGACCGTTCCTCTGGAAGCCAATCAACAAAGCAGATTTTGAAGAACTTCATTTCCATAATGTAATTCTGAGGTGAACCAATGACTGGCATGGCTAACATTTGAAAGTTTCCTTATGAAGCTTAACATAGTCGACCTCCTTCCTGATCCTTACGTTTTGATCTCAAGACAACGGACATGAGTTGCAAGGCTCTTCTCGGTGCTCGTGAGCTGAAGCAGACCACAAAGAGCTCTGTAACCAAGCCCACTGTGAACTCGAGGCTGGTGCAGACACCCAACGATGGAAACATGTGCTGCTGCCACTGATGGCATCGTCCAGCCCCGTTAGTGTGCACTCGTTACTCTTATATTAATTACCATACTGCTTATAAAGTAATTTCCTCTGTATTACTGAGCCCTAGAGACTTCCGCAGACCCATAATTGTGGAGACAGGCATTTGTAAAGTTAATGCATAGTATGCTGGAACTGCAGTGGTGCCAGCTGAGCAGTCTGGCTGGACAACAGACGTGCTGGACAAAGCACAGCTGCTCTCTGTGGACAGGCTGAGAACTCGCAGCAGAGATGACAATTTCACATCATCTAAACCATAAGGAACTAGCGTCTGACAGCCCGTTCATCATGCCTCAGGCTCTGTACGTTCTTGGGTCAGGATGAACTGAGAGTCACCTGGGCCCTGATCTGTATACGTGGTTGTTAAACATACCTGGACAGGTGGAGGCATCATCAAAGCAGCTGTGTCTCCGATCGCAGTCCGCTTGGCTGAGCCCCTGTTTCGTTTCACTTCCTTTCAGATTCAGCCTCCAACTACATCAGGCAGCTGGAAACCAAGGTGCGGATGTTAGAGGATGATAACAAACTCCTGTCACAGGTAACGCCTGAATGACACACTCTTCATCCTGAAACGGGAGATGGTAATATCACACAGCTCACTCCAAACACAGTGGAGATGGTAATATAACACAGCTCACTCCAAAAACAGTGGAGATGGTAATATCACACAGCTCACTCCAAACACAGTGGAGATGGTAATATAACACAGCTCACTCCAAAAACAGTGGAGATGGTAATATCACACAGCTCACTCCAAAAACAGATGAGCATAATTACACCTCACTCCTACCATAGGTGAGTGATTATACTTCATTCTTAAAATAGGTGAGGGTTCAATGGCATCTTTCTCAGCCTGCTAACAAGGGAAGCCTGAAAGTTGGTTTATGTCAGAGTTATGCTGGTGTTTTAACGCAGGGCTCTGATGGGAAGTTTTGGTAAAATTTCTTCTATAAACAGGTATATGCATGTGTTTTCCAAAATAGTTTGGTCCGATATATGATCGATGCAGCGTGTTGTCTAGTGAATTTGGGGGTAATGTAGGAGATAAAAGACGAGACCTCATCTAAGGTCACTTGAACTAATCTCTAGCGGCGTTTGCCACCCAAAAACCAATCAGATGAGAGAATACTCCTGAGCAGAGGGGCAAGTGCTTAGACTCAAACATCAAACAGAAATGTCACTCAGTTTCTCCTTCTTTCTTCTCTCAGCCACGTAGCCGCTATAGTTTACCAAAGATGCCATCCAAGGTAATTATGTACTTTCCAAACCCTGTGGGTGCATCTCTCTCTTGGTGACTGGGACTACCTGTTTCAGATGCTCCTAAGCCTTATGGGTGCATTGCTTTTATTAACTGAGACTTCCTGTTTCAGAGCTCCCAGGCCTCCTGGGCACATCTGTGTCATTGACTGGCAAAAACTCTTCTTTCTTTTCACTCTGGTTTCTGTGAGACTTGGGGCGTTTCCTTTTTCTCACTCATGCAGGCATCCACTGTCGACAATAGTCATACCTGAACTGAAAGGTGCAGGGCTGAATGTCAGTCTACACTGGCAGCTTCAGGGCATAAAGAAACAAAGTGCATTGTGGGAGTTGAGCTGTGCATGCTTGTGCGGACAGAGCTGTCATCCGAATGAGTCTAACCTTTAGCATGACGGGGTGTGGGTAATGTACTGCGTAGTCACCATGATTTAAATCAAGGTCTTGTTTTTTGTCTTTGGGCTTTCCTATACACGATTTTACAGTTCACTTGTTTTGAATATATAAATAATTGTCTTTTGTTGGTGCCATTGTTCTTGTGTGGGCTGTTCTGGGGCCCAAGAAGGTATTACCCTACTCACTAAGCGGGGTTACATAACAGCAAATGCTTTTGTAACTTTGAAGAGCTTTTTTGTTCCATAAGCCGTCATATCACTGTACTGTTTCTCTTCGGTGGAAACCCAAAACACACGCACACACACGCGCACACACACTATGTGCTGCTGACACAATGAGGAAGAGAGGGCTCTGTCCAGGCGGATACAGACCTCTGACAGTGGGTACAATATTCCAGGAGATTTCTTCCTGCAACCTGTGATAGAGACACATGGATCAAACTTGGATCTCTGGTGTTGCCTCCTGCCTTGTTTATCTCCTGCACCTCCAGGCTTGTTGGGAGGAATGCATGCGATATGCAAGCACCCGGCCTTCTCTCTTAGGCTTAGTCTCTGTCGCCCAGCAGGGAGGCGCCACGGGTCCGAGACCACTGCGAAAAGGTCTGCCCCTCTGTCACTCTGAGTCGCAGCTCTCCGCCCTGTCCCAGCACCAGGAGGGCCTGCAGAATGTGTGTACAAACAGCAGCACCCTTTTTCTTATTTATCTTTAAAAATACGTTGAAAACAATGGTGGGAATGTGCTGGTGTTCTTGACCAGTGCTATGCTCCCTCTGCAGGCTGGAGTTAGAACTACAACCAGCAGCACTACTAAGGCCAACTTTCTGCCTGCAGCACAGAAGCCAGAGGCTGTGGTGCACGCCATGAAGGTAGGAGCAAATACTCTGCATGCTTACAATCCCTGAGCTATGAATCAAGTCCAGCTGTGAACCAGGTGCAGTGTGAATCTGGTCCAGCTCTGATCTGGGTACAGCTGTTATACCTGCGCTGCAGGGTCAGCCTTGAGTGCTCACCAGAACTAAGACTTGTTCACATGTCCAGAAGATGGATGTCAGGGATACAGAGAAAGCACACAGCTTGCCTTTAATTATTTATCTTTTCAATCAAAAGTGACATTCTGAGCCCTAAAACACTCTTCTCCCACCGCTTACCTTTGCAGGTGCTTGAAGTCCACAAAAACCTGGACAGGCAGATTCCTGAGGACTATGATGAAGACTTGAGTGAGAAAGAGAAGGCCATTGTGCGGGAGATGTGTAACGTATGTCAGATGCCGTTCCAGCTTGCCCTGCCTTGGCACCTGACCGTGCCAGTTTATCGACAGTGAATCACCAGCTGCCATAACATTTACACCTTGTAGCTGCTTAGACAGTGTTTTTATCCAGTAACTCATCTAAAACCTATGTGCTTCATGCGTCTGTACAGCAGTGGGCAGGGCTGATAAACCCAACACCCCCGAGACGTTAGTCCTGTAGCTTGGGGGTGGTTTTTAAACCGTAAACAGGGCTGTAACTGCACAAATGTGCCCAGCATGCCAGTCCCTGCACATCATTTGCTCGGTTCCATAGGTGGTGTGGCGTAAGCTGGAGGATGCTGCCGGATCCAAGCCGTCCATCCGCCAGCACCTGACTGGAAACCAGCTCAAAGGGCCCCAGTGACCCAGAGCAGTGACATGGGGAAGACTGAGATCTGCTCTCACTGCCTACTGTCTACATGCTGACACCTTTTTAACGTTAGTGCACTGGAGTCCACACTGGACCAAACGGTTTCTTTTAGTTTTTGAGTTCAACACTGGCAGCTAGTTTGTGTTGTTTCACACTCCAAGTATTGGCTGAAGGAATACAAAGTGCCACACCACTGCTTTTAACCTTTAGTCTTCATCCTCAACAGTTCCTGGGAAAAGGCTTACATATTTGTTGACATGATTGAGTTTCGCATGTGGTAGGCACTCAGCGTCCGTGTTGGTGGTGTTTTGTTCAAGTGACATTCAGATGAGGATTACAGAGGAACAGCTTCTTTATAGAACGTAGTGTTACAGAAAAACTGCACCCATACTGAACAATGCTGCCTCGCCTTTTTACTTCTTTTGTTCTAATGGAAGTGCAATGATTTTCAGAGGTACACGGTAGTGATATTAGAGTCAGAAAACACATCTGAAGTTTTGCAACAAAGCCTTTTACCTTTGCAGAGTTATGGGCATTTCGGGCAAGCCGACACTAATTTAGTGCTATTCGACTGGGTGCACAAGCTATTTTCTTGAAGGTCAGAGTCATAAGTAACTACAGAATGGCAGTTAACAAACATCTAAAACAGTTGGTGAGGTGGCATGCTGTTAGATAAGAGTATTAAATAAAACCATTAAGAGTGGCACACTCAGAAGGGGGCGGAGCCAGAGAAAAGGAACCCCTAAACGTCTGGGGTAGGTGACAGTGCAGGTACACAAATGGAAAGAAAGCTCTTTGAGGTGTGAGACATGTTTTCAAAATCAAGACAAAAATTCTTGGAGATCGAAAAATTATTGTGAACTCATAGGGCAGGTCAAGGGGCGATAAGACAGGGTTCTATTGGACTGCAGGAGCCTTCTGTCTGAAGAAAGGACTTCCTCTGTGTTTGGCCAACATTTCTCTTTTAATTCTACATTGGTATGTTAACATAATACAGCTCTGATTCCGTCATGTCATCTGTGACTGAAAAAAAAAATAGATGTTTCCTTTTAGTTGTGGTAGATGACTTGGTCAGGGAGCGCAGCAATGCTGTCTCCAAGGAGACTAGTAACCGTACTCAGGAGGTCTGTAAAGTAACATCACACCTGTCAATCAAGAGCATGTCTTTTCTGTAAGCCTGACTGTTTCTGTTCAGGCTCTAATCTTGCCAAAATTTCAATGTCAGACAGGGATAACCAAAGCACACTCTTTCTAAACGCCTTCAGAACATCAGCTGAAAAAGTGTTTCGTTAATAGGAAATCGACCACTGACTTTTTTTTTCAGTGGGTTTGAATACAACACAAACTTTTTAAAAACACATAAATTTGGCATATTTCCACAGAATTATACTCAAACGGGTTTCTTTAATGGTTTTTGTTAAACCATTAACAGTGGAACAAGTGATTCCATGTACAGTCTGTGTGACACTGGAACAAAAAGAGAGCACAGAAGCAGTGCTAAGGTTTGATCATTGTAAATTTTGATTGATCTCTAGAGTACCTGGAACAGACAAACTTTTGTGTCACAAACTCTATGTAGGTAAACGTTAGACTTTAGCAGTTAAAAAACAAACAATATATGGAATAAGCTACTTTTTCATGATTTTTAAAAAAAAAAGAATAAAAACTTCCTTTGCAGTATTTTGCTTCTCTGTACGTCATTGTACCAGTGCCTTTGCTGTACCTACTTATAAGTGTGAAATATCGCCACCTGCTGGCGACTTAAAACAACGACTCGGCGGGGGCAAAGCAATAAGGTCTACTGAACCCTAGAAGACTGCATCGACACTAAATTTTCACAAACAGTTCACTGCAGAGAAATATTTCTTGAAAGAAATGTTAAGGAAGAACAAGACCTCACCTCACCAGATGGTTACCCCACCGCTTAAGGTGACGTAAAAACGAAAATCCACAAAGCTTTTAAAAACTGAACAAATATTCTTTATCTTTGCCATAGCAATGGACAGCACTGCTTTGCGAGTTACTCACCACTGTAGCCAGAATCCAATTAGGGCACTGTACCTGTCATTGAAAACAAAGATATTAAAAGCACACGTTACAGGAATGAGCTGCAGGAACACCTGTTGTGGTGATCTGCTGGCAAGCCCATGAGAAATTGTTTAAACTTGCACACCGTAGCTCTGCTGTGACCTAACACCATCTGCTCCCCGTGTTACTCCTGTCATTAAGTCGCTTTAATCGCCACAAGCATAATGACAAATGAACCTGGCATAGTAAAACAGCCTGATATGTAAATGAAATAACTAACTACATAATATGTGGCTCGGTGGTTAGTCCCAATACCTCGCACCTCCTGAGGGTTCATACTTTGCCTCCAGTCTGTTTGCATGTTGTCTCTGCGTTTGTGAGTTTTGTTAAGGTACACTTGCTCCCCCCCCACGGTCCAAAGACATGACTTGACTGGCAAACGCCTATAGTGTGTGTCTGTGTGCACGTCTTGCGTCCTAGGCTACAGGCCCCCTACGAACCTACACAGGATAAACGGTGTAGAAGATGATTACTCTTAACATTTCAATATCAACATCGACAAAAGAAAACTTGTTTAATTCAAATTGCTGGACTAAGTGCTCAACAGCGGCTGTCAGATTTCACTAAACATCACATGTTATGTCACAGTCCAGCGTGATACACGCGTTCATTTTTAGCTCGGCGATTGGCGTTCCTTTAAACAAATCATAACGTTCCATTCGTGCCCTTTTAAGGTAATTCGTGCTCCAAATCCAGAGGGCCAATAAGAAGACAGCAGCGTTTTTGGCGTTTATGTTTGTGGTATGCAACCAAACTATTACTGCGTGCTAGCCTATAACATCTTCGAAAACCGGGGCGGGCGTCATTTCAACCAATAAACGTGAAGCTCGTGTACAGTTTTGTATAATTCAATTGTAGTTACGAAGTATTTGTAAACCGTCACAGAGCAATGCAGGTTGTCCGATTGAGTGGATTACTTTAAATCTCGAACAGTTAAAAAAGTGCAAGGTGTAAACTTGCGAGTTTTACAGGATTTTAACTAGGAAAATCCGCACTGCAGGCAGCGTCAGATGGGTGGCGACTAGCATGTTTGGCTGCGCTCTTTGCGATGCTTGGTGAAGAGGATTGAATTGCAGGCTGTCAGGAGGACCTGCTGCTGCTGTCAACTGGAAGGTAGCTAATATTTTGTAAAAAAGATCGCAACAGCGTGCCAACACAAGTGGTCTGCACTATCGGTGTGTTGCTGTGTATAACCGCACAACCACTGTCATGTATTTTACATAGATTGTTTAATTATTCAGCGGAATTGCTAACTGGCTAGCACGCTAGCTGCCCCTTCAAAGTTTATTTGCTACCTTTCTGTCATTCTACTTAAGATCGATCCACTTATGTTCAACTTTGAATGTTAACTTGTGTTAAAACCAATTTAGAAGCGGTCTTTACACGTTTTGCTTGTAGTACCAGCATATATAGTTAGTATTACCTCAACTGTACAGTTATATGACTGTCTGCCTGTTTGGATTGGCATTTCTTTGCCTCTGTGTGTCAACCATTTATTCGGAAATCTTTCCTTAAATCCACAAACATTGCAGTTTCCGGGGCAGGTCTGTTCGTCTTTTGTAAATATTGCAACTGATATATTAGCTTGGCCGTTTTACTCTCTCCTACGTCCATTTAAAACAATTCCTCACTAAACATCTTTCACTCTTAAGACCCATAAAGATCGTTTTGCTGATCTGTACGGGTGAACTGCGACCTGCACTGGGGGACAAAGTTACAGAGAGAGTAGGCGATTTCTCACATACTTTGAGATATGTAATTTTAAAAGCAAAACCTAAACACTGTATGATTATCCTGTGTAGTCTCGGCCCATTTAGGACAGGAATGATCAAATGTAATCGGTCGTTTACTAATTATGCAACTGTAATATAACCCTAGTCGTAAAACGTGACAGTCCAGCTGGTATGTACGTGGAACAGCGGTGTTCATGTTCTCAGGAACGGCTGACGGTGTTCATCTTAACTGGAAGAGTATTATGACTGTTGTAAGGGGTGCTCAGGTTTGGGGATTTCTTTTACATGCCATTTTTTGGTGTCACGTGGTTCGAGCGTCGTCGTGTTCATGCCAGTCTGACTGAAAGTCAGAGAAAGTCTGGAATGTGCAGTGGCAGCTGTAAAGGCAGGCAGGAATAGCCACAGAATTAGACATGACCTTAGAAAACAGTGTAAAAAATACAGAAAAATGCATTTTTAGGGGAAGTGGTGATTCCTGAAATGTTCAGTGGTTGTGGCTTACATTTACCTAACTAATGTCCTGAAGACACAGTGCAAATCATAATGAAATATTTATGCACATCATTTGCTTCAGCTAAAGTGTTATAAACGCGTTTATGATATGGAGATTTGTACGCATAGGCTTTGGTATTAAAGGGGCAGAAGTCACTGAGTATTACCTTACCTGACATGTATGCCACGCCCAGTCATTGTACATAGGGATGGTGTGAATAACACCCCTATAACAAGCAGCTTCACCAGTGCTAGGAACTGCCCAGCATTGCCTGCACATTAATAGTTGCTGCTTGGAGAATAAATCGATCTCGTGTCCTGACTTTACGGGTTACCACTGTAGCAGACCCATTCACCTCTGCTATGGTTACTATATTCTGGTTACTGTAACGTAGCAGCCAGCAGGGGGCAGTCAGACCAGTTACCAGTACGTTTGTTTGGGCAATGTCATTTTGTCACCAAAGAAGTGCCAAGCAGATATATGCAAAAAATGGTACCATCAGACCAAATGCATTTTGTATACATCTTCTGCAATCACAGAAGTTATAGAGGTTATGAACGCATAATATTGGAAACATGTTTTGTTAAGCGCACCCCACAGGATTGCAGGTGACCTTCTTCTAACTCGCTGTGAGTGAAACGGATGATGTCATTTCCTCTTCTTGCCAATTGTGTATCTTAGCAGTTCTTGACTGAGCATGGGGAAAAAGAGCAGAGTGAAGACCCAGAAGTGGGGAACAGGTGCTTCGGCAGTGGCAAACCCAAAGGAAGTGCTGGGCCTGGTCTCGGAGCTGCTGCAGAGTAAGCTGCCAGTGCTCTGCCTGTTCTCACTGAGTAAACGCACCCTCACAGTGGTGTCCAGCTGCAGGCTAACTGCCTGGTCTCTCTACCCCCAGAATGCAGCAGCACAGCTCCGCCCCCTGGGCAGGAGTGGGCAGAGTATGTCCAGATTCGGGGCCTTGTGGAAAAGATCAGGAAAAAGCAGAAAGGTGAAAACACACTTGCGTGCGCACACTGACACAGTCGCACACAATTTGTGATCATGCACCTGTGCGAAGTTCCCCCAGTTTGGAGTTTCTGCTCAGATATTTGGCCTCTTGATGGTGTGTGTGTGTGTGTGTGTGTGTGTGTGTGTGTGTGTGTGTGTGTGTGTGTTGTTGTGCCCCTTGGGAAGTGGTGATGGAGCCACTGATGTGTGACCCCTGCTGGCAGGCCTGTCTGTGGTGTTCGATGGAACCAGAGAAGACCACTTCCCAGAACTGATGAGCTGGGCTGCTGAAAACGGGGCCTCTTGTGAGGGCTTTGAAATCTCAAACTTTGCAGAGGAAGGGTTCGGCCTGAAAGCTACACGGGACATAAAGGTTGGTACCAATAACACGGCTTCCTTATAGGACCCACAGGAAGTAGTATTACTATGATAGATCTGTGCAGAACATGTCTGTTACACTCCAACACTGCTGCACATAGCCGAACTGTACAAGGGTTTGTGTTGCTGCATCGGAGGTGTGTGCAGTGAAGGCGTTCGTCTGTCTCTGTAGGCTGAAGAGCTGTTTCTCTGGATTCCCAGGAAGATGCTGATGACGGTGGAGTCAGCCAAGAGCTCAGTGCTCGGTGAGGTCTCCAGAACGTAAAATGTGAGGTGTCCACCTGGACAGGTGTGCCGTGCTTGTGCCTCACCTGTGTGCTGCATACCCAGGTTCCCTATACAGCCATGATCGCATCCTGCAAGCCATGGGCAACGTGACGCTGGCCCTCCACCTGCTGTGCGAGCGTGCCAACCCCAGCTCGCCATGGTTACCCTACGTTAAGAGCCTGCCCGTGGAATACGACACGCCTCTGTACTACGAGGAGGAGGAGGTGCAGCACCTGCAGGCCACGCAGGCCATCCAGGACGTGTTCAGCCAGTACAAGAACACGGCCCGCCAGTACGCGTACTTCTACAAGGTCATCCAGGTGTGTGCGGCTTGGATACGGCTCCTTAGGTCACCCAAACCCTGCACCGTGAACGACCCGGACCTGCGGTTTACAGGCCGTTCTGATTTAGTGTCTGAATGTGGAAGGGACTTCCACCTTTCCAGCTGAATTGCTTAAGAGTTTTTTTTTTTGTTTTTTCCCCCACATTGTTCTATATTATTGTTGTGTGGTTCTGACACTGCATCTAGCTTCAGCGTTCAGTGTGGCTGAGCACTGTAGTACTGCACAGTTACGGCTCTAGTAGAAGGAACACTGATTTTACATTGGATATGAGCAGGGCTGCCATGCTTTTGTGCACTTTTTAAGGTGGCAGTGGCATTGCTGCACGCAAGGCCACTGTTTGCCCACAAGGTGGAGACAGAACCTCACATGGTGTTTGTATCGGGAGAATTATGCCCTCTTGATTTTACACCTCATTTACTAGCTTTCAAATACAAAAATAACAGTGTAAAAAATCTCTAAATGATTTGCAGAATCATTGCTGATGCTATTTGCTTTTTCATTAAGTAACTGTCAATTACAAATATGAACATTCTACATTTGTGTCAAGATAACGCATCAAATATTTATAAAAATGACAAACTTACTCGGTAATATTTAATACTTAATGCACTACTCATTTTGTCCTCAGCAGATATATTGATAGATTTTTATTAAATGTTTGTTAGTTTTCATCAGATTAGATTTACAGAATTATGTGCTTCATAGATTTTATTTGCACGTTTAAATCAAACGGCGTGTTATTAAGAGAGTTGTCTTTTTGTATCTCCTTTTTGTGTGCACTGGTCTTGAGAACTACATATCAGTCCCCTTTGCTAGGTTTTTGACATGACGTTGCTTCATCATGGGTGCAGGGTTGGATTGTATCTGCTTGACTGTGCTGTGCCTGTACTGACTTTTAAATTCTTCACCCCGTTATGGTGATCAAACTGAAAACCATGTGTGAGCCAGGATACGGTTGTTAGTTTTCTTACGTCTGTCCTCCACATCACACAAATATACTTTATAAGGTATTTCCTTGAATATCTGCAGTTATGCACGGCTGTTTGCTGTAGAATGTCTTGTGTGGCAGTACGTTGGGAACCCTTTCTTACCTGGCTGAACTATGGACCTAGTCCACACTGCTGTGTGGCCCCCCCCTCCGACGTGGTGCCCTGCTCGTCACTGTAACGAGTGTTGTAAACATTGGTGTCCAGCAGTCTCTTTCAAATGGGGGAGCTGGAGAATAGGATGTCACTTTCACTTTGCCTTCGGCTGCCCTGAGTGCGTGGGATACACCTACAGAGGCCCGTCACCGAGCGCAGGTACACTCACAGACGCGTGTTCTCAGACACCTCGCACGCGGGCCGGCACGTGCCCGCGGACGCTTCGCATGCGCTCGCAGACGCCGGTGGACATGTGCTCGCCAACACCTTGTACGCGAGACTGGATTTGTCAGAGCGTGCTGCTGTCCAGGATACTCGAGAGGTCTATCTGAGCAAGATAACTGCGATTGGGACACGTGCACGCTGCACGTGAACGTGCACGGCCCCCTGGTGTCCGTCAGCCTGCGCATGGAGCCGTGGCTCCAGCTGGCGTGGCGTTCGGACACTATTTTTACCTCCCGCTTTGCGTGGCGCACTTCAGCGGGAGAGCATGGCCCTGCCTACATGCGGCGGCTCTAAATGGAGATTTGTGCCGCTCTCCAGCCCTCTGTCTCCCAAATTGACGAAGCAGATTTATGACGGCTGCTGGGCACAACAAATTAAGTTGACAGTGATGTATGGGGGGCTGATGCCACCGTGATCCCAGTGTGGGGCTGCGGGAGGCTCCTGCTCCACCGTGCTCTCGTTAGGATCTGTTAGGCAGCCGCATAATGAAATCCCGCTCACGGATTTGTGCTTTTGTGCTCCCTTTCCTCCCCGTTCGTACTCCCGTTCCTCCTTCCCAGACCCATCCCAGCGCCAGCAAGCTGCCCTTGAAAGACGCCTTCACCTTCGATGACTACAGGTGCGTGAGGACAAAGTGTAGGCAGGTCGAAATGCGGGAGTATGGTTTGGAGGCATTTCCCATAATTAGATTTTTACCACTCTTTTAACAAGCATGTGATTGTCTTGTGTAGAGGATTAATGGTTGCAGCTGTCTTTTTTTCTTTGGATTATTGCGGTTGATGTAGGTCTGGGAGGCTGTGGGGTAGCAGAAGCCGTTGTGATATGCAAAACCGGTGACAGGTCTGTGTTGCCCTTTGCAGGTGGGCTGTGTCCTCAGTGATGACCCGCCAGAACCAGATCCCCACAGAGGATGGTAACCAGGTGACCCTGGCCCTGATCCCACTGTGGGACATGTGCAACCACACCAATGGCCTGGTGAGTCCTGTTGGGCCTGCTTTGTTACTGTTCAGTTTGTCGCAGGTTGGACTCGGCTCTGCTCTGGATGTAAGTGGCTACATCTCAGCAAGTATGAGTAGGTCATCTGTAGTTTCGCTCCAGTATCTGTTTTTCCACTGTACCAGGTACAGAATTAAAACTCAGAATACAAAGATAATGAAGTAAAAAAAAAAAAAAAAAAAAAAAAAAAAATTTTAAAAGGTCCGTAATTATACGGGTGGGTGGGGGGGGGGGTGTGTGTTTGTTTTTTGTTTTGTTTGTGTTGGTGTGTGTTTTTGTGGGGGTTTTTTTTTTTTTTTTACTTTCTTTGTTTGTTTACTTGTGTGAAGAGACCCACGCTTCTGTCATGATCTGGTCAAATGAAAACATTCAGCACGATCTTGATGGCATGAAAAGAAATCAGAAAACATTTGTGTAAATGCCAGACTGTATTAATATTATTACTGCTACTACTAATTATTGTTGTATGTATTATCATATTGGTATTATGTTTTATTGGTATGTGTATTTCGCTAGTCACTGACCTTATCAGTTTTCACCCCAGTGGAAAACAAACACAGGTGGTACCTTGACTTGGGTACTGTTTCAAAGAGCCAAAAGTTTGGTACCTGCTGCTATGGAAAAGTGCCCATAGTCACCAACTTGTGTATTCAAAAGAGTACCGTTGTTGTTCTGTGAAATTTAATTTTAAAAGGCTGAATAAAATAAAAACTCCACTCATTAAGAAGTTTAATGAGATACCGTGGTATAGGTCCTTGTGGTATTTGGTTAATGAAAGTCTGCAGCTCTTCTTACCAGATTGATGTAACACATCGGCATATTGCTCTCCATTGAGAAATCATAAGTCACATGTCTATGGTTTTATTCAATTTTCAACATTTCGACTCATTTGTAAGATCTTAACTCCATTTTAACATGCATTACTTATGCACTTAATTAGCATGATCGTAAAGCAACAGTCTAAATCCAGGTCTCTTTTGGTTGTGTGATTCTTTCTCTCTAGTTAGCACACAGTGGAAGGACGGACTCCGTTCGTTTGTCTACAGCCTTATGATATCGACTATAAACTGCTCAAAGCGTTTGGCCTGTTAGGTTGAAAGGAGGGAGCCATTTTGAGCTTTGTATTATAACGAACCAACCGGCTCATTGTTCACGGCCTGTTTAAATGATCCTTAATTGTCAAACGATTCCTTGGCTCAGAGACGACCCGCTAAAAACGGTACCACGGAGTGTGTACGGGGACTCTCCAGGAGGACATCTGGGCCTGCGTGGTTTACAGTTTTCCTTCTGCTGTGTTCTGCCAAGGCACTGAAACTATCCTGTCTGCTTCAGATTACAACTGGGTACAACCTGGAAGACGACAGGTGTGAATGCGTCGCACTGCAGGACTACAGAGAGGGCGAGCAGGTGAGTGGGGAACCAGATCGTGTGTCTCCGATACGGGGGCTCCCGCTGGATTTGTTGTTTCTTATTGGGGTGTCCCAAGTCCTGGGCGTGGGTAGGAACACCCAGCTCTGCTGCTGTAACCCCCGTGCCCTCCCTCGTGGCCCGGATGGATGACAGTCTGGGAGAAAAGTGCCTCTGTGACCTTCAGTCGAGGTCAAAGGTCCTCATCCGGACTCCACATGTTCGGCTAGTCCCCAGGTCAACGGAGCACAACTATTACGAGTTACGGCCAGAAAAATTGCTGTCCCAGAAACACATAACCGGCTGCACTAGTCCAAAAGCAGGTGGTCAGTGCTGAAATGTTCTGTTTTTACTTAAATGCAGAAATGTGCCTCGGTGCCACAGAGTGTGTGATGGTGATGGGTATGGTGCGTGGGCAAGACCTGTCAGTGTAAGCAGCAGATTGGACGGTCCTAAATGATCTCTGAGGAACCAGACGTACTCTGTTGTTGTCTTGGTAGTGCCATAATACCCATGCCGAAGCAGTGGGGGGGGGCGGCGCAGTTCTGTCAGCCTTCTTTACTCCAGAACCTGCGGATCCTTGTCGCACCTGCAGATCTACATCTTCTATGGCACGAGGTCCAACGCGGACTTTGTGATCCACAACGGGTTCTTCTACGAGGACAACGCTCACGACCGCGTGAAGATCAAGCTGGGCGTCAGCAAGAGCGAGCGTCTGTATGCCATGAAGGCCGAGGTGCTGGCGCGTGCCGGCCTGCCCTCGTGAGTGTGCCGCCCGAGCGGGTTTCTGGTGTGCGCCGTCTTCTGGCGTTCCCTGCCGACTGCTGGGCGTTAAGGGTTAACTCTGTGGCTTTCATGCTGGGTTAAGACATGGACAGGGATAATTTCATTGCCGCGCTGCTGCAGCTCTGTAATGTGTTTTCAAAGTAATGATTTCGGCGTGTCCTGCTTATTGCTCTTGTGATCAATACACTGAAGTGCAGGGAAATATTGCCCCTTTAAAATGACTTTTTTTCTTCTTCTATACACAATCTTGTAGCGATCTTTTCCTTCGCACAGAAGTTTTCATGGGATGTATGTAGAGCAAATGCTGAATTATAAATGGTAGAATCTTTAAAAATGCATTGTGTTGGCTGGACTCTCATCACTACGCATCAGTCGGGCTGCAGTCGAGGGAGGGGCTAGAGCAGAGAGGCCTCTTGATTGGCTGTTGCTGCTGTCAAATCACAGATCAGAGTGATGACAGTTTCATTGGGTCAGTTAAATTGGAATTTAATTTGGGGAGAAGGTGTGGTGAGCAGACATGCTGAGGTTGGAGAGCTGACGTGCTGGACTTCTTCACTGCAGGTCCAGCATGTTTGCGCTGCATGGCGCAGACCCCCCCATGTCCGCCCAGCTCCTGGCATTCCTCCGGGTCTTCTGTATGACTGAAGGTAAGGCAGCCCTCCCAGGTGTAGTGCCTGTCCAGGTTCAGGGGTAGTCACTGTTGATGAAACAGTTTGGACGTAGTATCATTTTAATCGCTTGATACATCTGATACGTTATCCCATTTTTTTTAAGTCAGTAGGGTTCCTCCTAGAACATGGTTTTGCAGTCTTCCATAACCATGGTGCTACCTTTGTAAAGAGACTCGTCTGTCTTGTAAACACTGAAAACACAGGTTTTCATTCTGTGTTTATGACCCAACCACCATGCCAACACTGCCCTCTGCCCTTTCTCCTGCCTCACGTGGACACAGAGGAGCTCAAAGATTACTTGGTGGGCGACCACGCCATGAACAAGATCCTGTCGCTGGGAAACGCAGAGCTTCCTGTCAGCTGGGAGAATGAGATCAAGCTGTGGACCTTCCTTGAGACCAGGGCGGCCCTGCTGCTCAAGACGTACAGGAGTACTGCCGAGGTGTGTCCTGTGTTAGCATTCGCTCAAACGCGGTGCGTTGGCTGTCTTTGTCAGAGGTGTGAAGCCTTGTACGGCGTAATGTTCACTGCGTTAAATGCTCCCTGCGGCCAGTGCAGAAACAGGTGTGAAACAGCCACTGCACCTCGGGGTGAGTTCAGGACCAGGTGTCTGAAGGTGAGGCAGAGTGATGACGGCCTGCTGCTCTTCCTCCTCTCACGCAGGCTGACCGCGCTCTCCTGGAGCAGCCGGGCCTCTCCTTTCACGCAAGGATGGCCGTCCAGCTGCGGCTGGCCGAGAAGCGCATCCTGGAGCGCGCTGTCAGCAGCGGACGGGCCCAGCGGGAGCGCTTCCAGCGGCACCTGGAGGAAGGCGTCCCGGTGCCCCGCCCTGAGGGGGCCACCAGCCCCTCCGCCCATCTGCCCCTGGTCCTGCACGAGCTGGAGGAGGAACCTGCAGACGTGGTGCTCCTCAATGGCGCCGTCGCCATGGAGAACGGGGACGGTGTCCCACACGAGGGTGGGCAGGCCACCACACGGACTGGAGATGGCTTGGCTGAGAGCAACGAGTAAAGGGAGCTGGGGGGGGGCATCCGCGGCAGGCTCACAGGCAGAACCACAGTCCTACTCCCCTCTCCTCATCGTTTATTTATTTATTTTCCTCAATTTGAGTTTTAAGCACAAACGGAGCAGAAGCGGCAAAAGACGCCAACATCACGGTCCACGCTTCACGGTCACCCGTTTTGTCTGTCGCTTGAGAAAGGTAAACGCAGCGTGTTGTCAGTGGAAGGTCCAACTGGCTCTCTCTGGGGTTCGTCACTGCCCGCCTGGCCTGTGTTTGCATCTTTAAGGCGAGGGGGGGGTGGGGAATCCCTTAAAAACACAGATGGAGCTGAACTGAAGGGACAAGTATGCTTTGGTGTCCAATTCCAGAATTGGTTCTGACACGTATGCTGCTTACTAGGAAGGAAGGAACTATGAAAATGAGAGATAAAACACCTCTGTGGCATTTGTTTTGCTTAGCGTCACTGGGTGAGCTCTTTTTGGTTAATGAACATCTTGTTCCAAAGGCGGAATGTCTTGTGAAAGTTCAATCGGGAGACTCGGTGACCTGACTGAATCCACGGGTGTTCCAGGAACAGACACCATGAGGGAACACAGCTTGGACTTTGAGCACTCCTCTTTCTGGAAGGGGAGGGGGCTGTGTGTGTGTGTGTGTGTGTGTGTGTGTGTGGGTGGTGGTGGTGGTGGTGGGGGTGGGTTCTGGTGTTTCTCACTGAGAGCACCTTTGGTGTTGCCTCCTCTGGGACCATTTCTGAGACCAGAGTGCAAATGCAGCGCGTTCTCTGTAAAGTACACAGAACTGTAACATTGATTCTCCATGCTTCACTTTCTGAACCTTAATGCCGTTGTTTTAATAGTGGGAGTAAATCTGATTTACATTGTAAGAAATATTTTTTGAATGTATTCTGGATGTACAAAGGCAATCCCCCCCTTTTTTTTTTATAGTGTTTATTCAACACAAGTGTATACAATTTGTTATTCAGTTTCTCGGTGGGACTAAACCCAAATGGATTTACAGTACTTGTATCTGAAAGCCTTAATGACCAGGCATGTTTTAGTTTTCTTTCTTTAACCGGTTTCTAAAAGACGGATGTAATGCCTGGTTTTTCTGAAGCTTCTTTCTGCCCAGTTTAGTTTAGGCCTTAGTGGGCCACGGTCTCCTATGTGCTTTATATTCTGATCCCAATCCCCTCAGCCGTTTGAGCTGTATGAGTTACCTTACATTTTAACGATGGTATAACCTGTCTGCCTTGGAACAATCCTGATGAGGTTACTGCATTGTATCTACACTTGTAGTCACTGAGAGCCTGGAGATTTAAGAATAAAGATCCATTGTTTTAATGCATCACCACTGTTATGTCACATTCTGCCATCAGAAGATTAGTTTGAACATGTATAGTGTGAGATTGTAGGGAGAATGAGGCTTGTGCTGATTGGCTGAGCCCTCCTGGGTTATGTGGGCGGGATTAAAGTTCAACTGATTTTTCACATGAACCTCCCACATCATTATTTGTTAACACTGTTCTGATGTAGGCACGCGTGTTTGTGTGCGGGGCTACTTTTCCGTTGCATCTCCAAGTGAAGGTTAGAAACCTGCAGCCTTTTATTTTTTAACGTACATTTTTTATGCCTCTTTGGCCTCTGGCCACATTACAAATTTATAAAAGAAACATTATCTTGAATCATTTAATTTGCCACAATTAAATTTTGAAATTCTGCATTCATTATTCATATGCTTGAAGATAAAGCTCTTTAATTGTTGAATACATTAGAGTAATGTGGAGCAGCTCCTGCTGCCGATGCCTGAACAGATGTGGGCAGTAAGTTGCGGTTACCCTCTGACCTAGACCATGACACGTGTACCTGCCTTCAGAATAAAGGCACCCTCTTCAGCAGTCCAGTTTCCATTATCAGTTTACACACAGCACATACCACTATTTCACCACAAGATCACAGCACTGGCCTTAGCGCTCTAGACAGCTTGCCTCTTTTCGGCAACATGGACGGCAGTGTGACATACCTTCTGTTTCTCCTGTTCTACCGGCAGCAGGGCTGACTGGTCAAGGCAGGGTTCCAGCTAAATTTCCATGTAGTTTCTCAGTGGAATGAAATGGCTAGTTAAATGCTGTAAGACAGCTGTGAGAAAATGACAGTGTCAGCTGTTGGCATTACATCATCTTTATTTATAATGTTCAGGTATCACATTGTAAGAAAACAGTATAATAATTTTGT
Source organism: Chitala chitala (assembly GCA_025773905.1). Lineage (NCBI taxonomy): Eukaryota > Metazoa > Chordata > Actinopteri > Osteoglossiformes > Notopteridae > Chitala > Chitala chitala. The sequence continues at coordinate 6,084,792 of JABJVR010000021.1, read as the reverse complement.
GGGTGTCAGGCCCGGCAGATTATGCTGGGCAGCTCCATATCTTCAGCTCAGCAGCTGATGGCAGGCAGCCCCAGTTCTATGGTCCAGCAGCTAATACCAGGCAGCTCCATATCTGTGGCCCAGCAGCCGACGTCAGACAGCTCCTTATCTTCAGCATGCCACCACATTCATGATGAAGACCATCCATCCTTAGTCCCTGTTTTCTACTCTTGTATCTTTCCTTCCATATCTTTGTTGGGACTGTGCCCTAGAAAGAAGATTGGGAAGGGGGGTAGGTTACCATGACCACACTGTCACTGCTGTCCCTACAGGGTTGTTAATTCTTCTCTCTTGGTGCCCCCCCACCGGTCTGCGTAGAGCCACATCATTCTCCATCCTCCAGGTCAGAGTGGGAACAATTAAGCATGGAGGGTGAGGCAGCGCGGAGCACTGGTCCACGGTTGATGAATGAGCAGCCAGCCAGCGGGTGACAATATGCAGACAAGCAGGATCATTTGCAAACGGATGCAGGGAGACAGAGGGGAGAGTGCTGGAGTCTGGGCCTGCTGAGCTTGGATTTAACCCTTCCATGCCTTCTGAGTGCTGTCCTGAAGAAAGGACTAAGCAAGGGAATCCCCATAACACACACACATAAATGCAGGTGCCAGAGTCTGGTGTTCCTCTTTTTTTGCTTGTTCCTGCAGTCTTACTCTTTGGTCTGGAGGTCTTTCTGCTTGGGCCATGCAGGAGAACATCACACACACTATCCTAACTCTGACAGTAGGGTTCATGTCCAGGCAAAATCCCAAATTAATTATTTCTTGTTGTAATATACTTGCATGTACACTATAATTAATACTGTGAAGCACATTGCAGTTGATCACCCAAAAATATCTCAAAATAAACACGTAGGAGAGCAGATTTATCCATGTAGGATCGTGGGCTCTGGAAAACACTAGAACCACATATGAATAACTACTCTGATGCTCCTATACCAGCCTGTAGGTAATTCAAGTATCCCTGTATCACCTTCCAGCCCCAGACTCTAACCCAGTAAGAACAATGCACTTCACAAAATCAAAAGAGGTGACGTCCCTGGTATGATGTTTTGCACAAATTTGGCTGAATCAGTAACATCCAGTAAGTGGAGGAGTATTCCTTATTTGAGTGTGTTTAATTTCAGCTAGGATGTCTTCCTTGTCCGAGAGTGTTTAAATTCAGCTGGGAGGTCTTCCTTGTCTGTGTATTTAACTTCAGCTCAGAGGTCTTCTTTGTCCAAGAGTGTTTGACTTCAGTTTGGAAATCTTCCTTGTCTGAGAGTGTTTAAATTCAGCTGGGAGGCCTTACTTGTGTACGTTTTTGATTCCAGCTTGTGGTCGTCCTGGTCTCAGTGTGTTTAACTGCATAATGTCTGCTGTGGTTAACATCCACATAAGCTCTTCAGATGCATTCTGTGAAATCCTGTTGTGTAGAAGTACACCTCCCTCCTGTGAAAAACTTTTGGTTCCTGCATCTTTTATTGTATATTGAAACTACATTACACATTATTTAAATATAACCTTGCTGTTGTTCAACTAGGAATATTGAGACGAGGAACAGATAAGTCTAAAATCCAATTGGACTGAAACAAACTAATATGACATTTCATTTCTATAAATAATTACTGTCCCTAACATCCCTAGCGGCCTTGCCTGGAGGAGATCAACCTTCTAATTCTCTTAAAATTGTCTGCCATCTTTTATTTATAGCATTTTATATAGTTTGTTGCCTCAAAATCCCTAGAAATTCTTCATTGTGTTTGGAGCAGAATTCCATAATACAATTGCACTGTGTGAAAGCGAATAGGACTGGTTTTACATTGTTTTTTTTTTTTTTTAATAACAGAAGTGTTATCTTCCTTTTATATAGGGAATGAGAACACAGAATGTGGAGAATGAATTCTGCCTGAATCGGCAGATCAATATTTAGGCAGCTTGCACTGAGATAGTTGCGTTGTTGGTGCTGCCATCTCTATTTGGTGACACAGTGCTTAAAAAAATAAAATAAAAGTATGTCATCAGAGTGGAGGAGCCAGGCTTCCTGCTTCTTCTACAGGGAGTGCTGGCCTGTGACGCAGTCCCAAGGTTGATCGCAGGGCTGCTGGTTCAGGCTGGGTGTGGACGCTCACTGCCCCAGGACGTCCCTGTTGTGTCACCCACACGCAGTCCGATGTCGAGTCCAGGTCACAGAGTGTCGCTGTGCCAGAAGACATCTCATCTAACGGCCCGGCGTGTCCACCTGAGTGTCCCCTGCGTGCTGGCATGGCATTATCGCTGGTCAGACTTCTTTCTAGGTCAGGACATGACGTGGATAAGCCCTGACACAAGCGCTCCCAACCCCCACCCCATCAGGCACCGGTGCCACATGAACAGTCAGCCTTGGTCACCTGTACTGGTAAACTTCTCTTCTCTATAATCCTCTACAGAATGGTAACAAGAAGCAAACTGGCCACAGTGTCCTATCAACTATTAAATATCAATGTATCACTCAGTACATTAAATAATCACACGACCCAGAACATCCTCATACAAAATTGTCACCCAGAGCAACGTTAAGCACAATCACATGAACCAGAACATCATTAAGCGCTGCCCTGACAGCCAGAACGCCATTAAACACAGAATACCAATAAACACGGTCATGTGACTTCAAATACCCTTAAACATTGGAACAGCACATATTGTGCCACTGAACACATCGATGGCAGTCACATGACCGAGAATACTATTAACAGTCACATGATACATACCAGCAACTTTAAACTAAATGTCTCTCGACATAGTATCTTGCTGTGAGTTTTAATATTTTAATAGGAATTCAGCTGTCCAACTGAGCACAGCTGTGCAAAGAATTAGGCTGCTGGACCTAACTGAACTCCTCGTGTATTATTCAGCGAGCAGTTTTAATATTTGATACTTAATATTTAATATTTGTCAAACTGAAACCTTTTAATGTTAAGTGTGTTGTCTTTGGTGCTATTAGCTAGTGTTGTTAGCATAATCAGTCTGACAATGAAAGCTCTGCCTGAATACATTGTCTCTATGTGCCACAGCATGGTGAAGTCTGTAAATCAGAAATAACACAGCTATCTTCCAGCAGAGGGCAGCGGTGGGATGTATCTAATTAGCACCAACCCCCGGTGGGCTCCCAAACCAGTATGTTACCTCCTGCACCCAATCCACTACTCATAGTACAACCACCAAAACCAGTCAGGCTGTGAGCTAACAGGTCAAAGTGTGCCTGGATTTATCAAACATAACATCCGTCATGCCACAGTCATGCCTCAGTACCTGTGCATGTATTTCCACGGGTGCCCTAGACATATTCTGCATATTTAACTACTCAAAGTTGATTAATTTATGATTTAACAATTTCTTCCTTTTCCAAAAGTGTGACATAATTGCATGTTCATCATGTGATAATGATCAATGTATACATGAAGAGGCTCACCTCCTCATTGTAATTCCATTAATTATTCTCCGCTAACATCTCCCCGAGCACGGCCTGATTAAGTGCTACAAAAGTGAAAAAGTACATTCTAGAGTTAATTACGAACACAACTGAGCCGCTGAATGTGTTAACGACTGCTAAGTAAACCTATCATTAGCATTTTTTTTTCTTTAAAGGAATAATTTTAACTTCGATATTAATTGTGCTTAAAGGTTTCGCCACTCAAGTGCACGCAGAGACCATCTTGAGAGAACTTTTTAATATTGAAAGTCTGATTGGAATACAGCGCTCCGCAGCGTTTGGATTTTGCATTAAAAGCCTTTTAACCTAATAACACTGGGCGTACGCAGGGAGCCCTCGGTGAAACGCGATCCGTCTCCGAGGAGGGAATTGGGACGCGGTCGGCCGCTGTGTCGTCCCGCGTGTGGGGCCTGATGAACATGCGGAGACAATAACACGGCTGTTCCTTATTCATTCGCTGCTATGTAAGACGGCGTGCCTTCGCTAACACAAACCGAACGCAGCCCCCCCATACTGTTTGGGGAAATCCTGCAGCATTGATGTTGCTGGGGAAGGGGGGGGGGTGATTTACATATGTCCGATGCTGACCAACAGAGGGTACTGTTGTATTACAATCTGAGGAGTCCTTGGGCCAGAAAATCAGTGAAGCCCTTTGACCAGGGTTCTGCAGTTAAACTCTACATTTAGGCTTTGCATTTTAGGGTTGTGTCATACCTGTACTGAGCTGGTAGCACTACAACGGTTTAACCAGGGCTCTGCATTTAGGCTTTGCTGTTAGACACTATCAGCCTGTTTGTTCCTGTACCCTCACCACGTGAGCTGTTAACATTCAGCTTCATGAAGCCACAGTTCTGGGTGTTAACTGATGACAGAGAGAGGGAGACACAGAAAGAGAAAGAGGGACGAGCTCCGCAGTACTGCATGATGAATCTGACGACCTGATGTATCAGCATAAGGGTTCGGTGCTCTATAAACTATGGACACTGTAGCAGGTTGATTAATCCCCTGAAATATGTAATCAGAAGATGTAACAATGTTAAGACATTCCATAAAATATTCTATATCAAGGCATTCCATAAGCAGGTTAATGTTGTATAGAACTGCAGTTCCATTTAAATAAGCATCAAACCAAATTAATTTAAAAACGGACCAAAAATCTTTCAAAATTTTGTTCTTGAGGTTTAGTCTTTTTTGTCCTCAGACTGAAAATTGAACTAGGGCAGGAGCTAAAGTCAATATTTTTTTGCGATAATTATTCACAAACGTATTTAGTCCAGGGGTTCATTAACTGTGGGCCAGTAAGTCATTCAGAATGTATTCAATGCACTGCGCTTTAGCAAGCAAGTGAACAAAAAGCATGTTGGGTTTTCCAGTGGGAATCAGAGAACAGAAAGCGCAATTTACCAATACAGCATCGAGGGAAGCGAAAGCGGTTCTCTGACCCCTCTATAATGAAAATGATTGAGCTGCACTCCTGCAAAAACGTCTATAGATGTAAAAATCGTATATTACACTGTAAATGCTGCGCTCTGCAAAACTCTGTTTCAGACGTTGGTTTACCTGACACACATAATGACAGGAGAAAGAAGGGGAAAAAAGCACAGCAGCAGTGAGAGAGAGGTTCTCATTCTCTTAATACGTTCCCGCTCCTTAGCTGTGCACAAATAGACTTAGTTTCTTCACTTGTGTACAACACAATACATTTATATTCAGTGTGTAATTGTTAAAAACTGTGCATAAGCCTCCATAAACCTACAGTGTTATTCCCCAATGGTTCTTTGTGAGCCTGCAAATTTAGCTAAATAAATCAGATTACTATGCATTCAGACAAAGACAACTGCTTTTGCGTGTGAAATATCTCCTGCTTGTATGTGTTAAAAAAACACCCAAACCTATACATAAATTCTGAACTACAACCTTTTTTCCCTTAGTGTGTTCAACACTACATAATGCGAGTCTTCGAAAAAAATACTGCTATTTTGGAAACGAAGCAATATTCTCGCCATACAAAAAATAATTTCCCCCTTTCATCTGTTAGTATTTATAATACATGAAATCTTAATGCATTTTGTCATAAAGAGAAAATACAGGATTCTTGAAGACCTGCTTCAAAGAAGATCCAAATACTAATTATGTCAACTTGGGAATGCTGGTCTGTAAATATTGTAAAAGAATAAACAACTTTTGCTATCAGAAAGCAAAGGCGAAGTTTAAAAACATCTGTTTAGTACAAGCTGAAGCAAATATAAACAATGATGTGCCAAAACAGCATCATTACGACCTCTAAATCAAATCAAATTATACCATAATTAACTGGAAATGTATCTTGCTTCCATCTTATTGCTACACATTATTTTACATGCTAATAACATAGTGACAAAATTATATTCTTTGTAAATATGACATACTGGTCTAAAGGGTTAAATGTATATCGATGGCTTGATTGCACTACATCCATAAGAAAACAATAATCACAAAACACCAATGGCTTCTGATACCTGTGTTTAACAAATGTAGGTGTTCTGTAAACTCTTGTGATGCGACTGACAGGGGAAACAGCTGCTAGCACTGAGCCAGTCCGAAAGACGACAGAAAATTTGTTTCCATGCCTAACTCATCTTTGGGGCAGTGATCAGGTAATAACATCAGCCGAGGTATTGAGTAGAGCCAGTATGTAAATAAGAGACCCAAATCAAGTCAAACGTATGCATGAAATGTATATTAGGATGTCACGGTTAGAAGCCCACGGGTCGGCGCTGGTAACATGGAGTGCTTTTCATTCCTCATGTCTGAGGTCTCTGCAGTCCAACAGCTACGCTTCCTCACGGCCATACACAAACAGCAGTTTCAACGTGAAACCACAGTCGAGGCTGATCTTTATGCACTGTCATGTTTCGTCAGGTACTGAGTACAAATAAGGCTTAACTAGCCAGGAAGGGCAAGGTGGGCTACAAACCTTCCAGGCTTCCTAGGACAAAGGGTACTAGCTTCCAGGGTGTTGTCAGCTCAAAACAAACAGGAGCGGGGAGGCTGCGCACAGGGAATCAGAGCTCTGCGTGGAACTGGGAATTAGGTGGAATTATTTTTATTTCACTAACAGTAGGAAAAATCTGTTACAAATAACAATCACCTTGGTAACTTCCTCAGTTGACTCTGTTTGTGAAGGGGCTCCTTACCCCTTATTGCCACGTGACTCTAATCCACATCACCTCCCAGACCTATTCCTGGTGTTTAAGAACAGCGACTCTTGCTCACCTCCCAGAGCTGTCCGTCTTAATGACCCGGCTCTACTGGCAAAGAGCGCCGTTCTGGCGTTGTAAGAGAATTGAAAAGGAAAGAGAAACCTTTCCTTTCTTGTTTAAAATACGCTACACTCTTGATCCACGCCTGTCTCGTTTCGATTTGAAATTCGGATATTTTTTTGTCATAAATGTGAATCATTTCTGAAACCAGCACGTCTTCCTAACAATTACAATACAAGCAAATAATAAAAAACGGAATTTTATTAATTACCACAGATTTCTTTTAATATCAAATACATTTCTAAAATCCCAGTCTATTTTTCGCATATGTTCATAATGTGAAGATTGTTTTGTTAGTGTTGAATTGGACAAATAAATTACACTTCCCCATAGACATATTAACGAGTCCATAACTAACGGAATTATCCCAGACGTTCAACACGTACAGGCTTTTTTTTTTAATTATTATTTTCAATGGTTATACATTTCAACAAAAAGCTTTAATTTTGACATTTTGCGATTTTACAATGTTAGAAATGCAAAATTGTGATTTATGCAAAAACAAAGGCGATGAAACCGATAAAACGTCTAATGAATTTAGAAAATTTAGATTTTAGGTCTAAGGAATGATTATTGAATGAATATTTTTTCTCAATATTTTGTCGTACGGTAATCTACCTTTGTCCATATTTATAAAGTATAACTGTTACATTAGGATTGTATTGAGATTAAACAGTCACAAATCCTCCGAATTTATGATAAATTACTTAGCCCCAGAAATTTCACGCATATTAGATATTAAGATAAAGTAAGAGGTACCAGTACACCGTAGCGTAATGTCTACTAATTTCTTACAATAACGCAGCAATATTTAAATTTTCCGCTGGTGTTTTACAATACAAAATATGTTAACATTTACATGTTTTCCAAAACTAGGAGATCCAATTACTTTCAAGCTTTAACAGAATAGATGTTTATAGATATATATTTCACTAGCCAAGAAAAAACAAACAAACAAACAGAAGCAGCCATTAAGGTTTTGTCGTCAATTGTTTTGGTTGGTGCCCACATCCAAGGCAAACAGTAAAATTAGGACTATTGCAAGCCAACGCAAATTTCGTCAGTTGCAAGCTTGTTACAAACCAAGAAAGGCAAACCTTATTTTAATAACTTTGCATGCATATGAACATCTTCCAGTTAAATTTATGCATAACATCTGCATACAGTGTATTCCACCTCGCTTACTTTATTTACAATGGTAACAAGAACATGCCCAAATAATACTACTAACGGCCTCAAGGTCTCTCACGTTGACACACTTTCGTCAAACATGTGAAGTATGTTAAAGCTGTGGATATCTCGAGTTTGTGAGAGCACGGCATTTAGCGTGAGGCTAATGTAAAATAAGTGATGAGTGGAGGCAGCCGTGAAGAATTGAGTATGGGGATCTCCAGCATCACGCACTCCGCAGGACACAATGCACACTGTCCGCAAGTGGCACTGCGCCGCATCTCCTTTGATCCTATAGATGTGGAAAGCCACCACTAGTCGCCCCCAGTGCTCTTGTAGTCTTTCACTGGTTCCAATTTTTCTTTCTCACACTAGACTTAACGTCACGTCCGCACTTGAACTTGAATTTTATCCCATTGTACAGAGTCAGACCCAGCCACAGAGAGACAGCGAGCACCCAGAGAAAAGGACTCCGCCATCTTCACAGTGAAAGAAAGAGGGGGGGAAAAAAAAGCCAGCAGGTCTTGTTTTATTTGGAAAGGAGGTGCCAGTCCCCGTGCTCCTCAGTGCAAGACGAGGGACCAAGTGTAAAGAGTTAGAGACCAGGAGGCACTGGGCACTACAGGCTTAGAGTCAAGGAGAGGCGTCCGAGATCGCTTTACCGACTGAGAAGAAGCTGGATTTAAAAAAAAAAAACATCTTATTAATTTTTAAATTTAATTAAAGACAGAAATTCCCAATCATACACATCAGTAACACCTTGGTTTAAGATTGGTGTTCGGCGTAAGCGAGCTGTCAGGAGGCGCTGCGTTTGATTGTCCAGAAAGGTAGACAGACATTTACGACGGCTTGTTAACAGCTGCCAGTCTCTGGCATTGCACATCAAGGATATCCCCTGCTCTTTGCAGATCTTACTCACCACAACCGTTTGGTAGATGCTTTGACTCAAGACGGGAGCGCCGCGCACCTCTGGTCCGGTCACCGTAAGACCAACGTGGACTCCAGCCTGGGCGCACAGCCGCTTTCTGCACTGAGAAGTAAGGAGAGCCTAAACAACCTGACGTCGCCGAGCGGTCCTTTGAGCGACGGGGCAGGGCTGGCAACGCGGAGGTCCCAGGAAAAGTTACAGAAGGGAGAGGAGGAGAAAGCAGGGACGCCAGCGGTCCTCCCGAGCGCAAGTCTCCGGGCAATGCCAGTGTAGATGCAGGGCAATGTCCCGCCGCAAACAGGGGAACCCGCAGCATCTGTCGCAAAGAGAGACGATACCGCGTAAGTATTTTTATATTGTGGAGCGCACTTTAGGAGACACCGGCAGACTAAGTCAAGACAACGATTATTACACGTCTGTCTTTGGCTTTATTGTCTTATTTTGGGACCATAATTTAAAAATGATATAAACCCCGTAGGTGGAAAGTATTATTAGTAATTAAACTAAAGCGATCTTAAATAAAAGAAGTCTACATGGAAAATCAACTTTGAAAATATTATACTGAAATGTAATGTGCAGCGGGAGAATAAATAAAACGACTGTCACTTGCAGTGCATTTAGTCTTTACAACAGCGTTGCGCGCTTGGTGAAATTTTTATGCAGGCAAAAATAAAAACGCAAATTACTGCACAGTCAGATGAACTTGATCAAAACAAATATCAAACCCACGATCAATTAATGTAAACGTTATGAATAAATTAACGCAAGTCGGCCCTCCTGTACGCTGGTTAGGCCTTACATAAGAAATAAAAGTTATTTTTAAATATAATAAACTCAGTTTCAGATAAAGTGAAAATCGGTCGAGGCTATGGGAGGTTGTGTTTTAAACGTGGTTTGTAATTAGTAGGATACACGAATCTCGTTATTCGCACCCTTCGTCTCGAAATCAGTGTGTATTCGCATGCCCATAACTCATAGATGATACACACACGCACACATTCAGACAAGCACGCACTGCGCGGACGGTCGAGCACATCACCGTGAATGAAGCTGATATATTTGCTTTACTCTACAAAGTTCTTCCCAAACTTCTCAAATAACAGAATTAAAGGGTCGATAAAAGAAAGACAAATCTATATAATGTATTTTCAAAACCCATACACACATTTGTTGCTTAAAAGTACCTCGCACTACACGCGATGCAATTTCGTTTCACTATGGAATTAAGGTACTGAATTTGAATAACTGCTTAAGAACTGCAAACAAAAGCAAGACATTCATTTGGTTGGAAACCGATCTTGCAAATATGAATGTTTTATTGTATGATTGTGTTTAAATACGCAAGTATTTAAACGCTTCTCCTCCAACCTATTCCAATACCGAGATACGGCCGGTCCATGTACATGCCGACCATGGTCGATGCTGTCAGGATGTTAAAAACGCGGATGTTCATCCTAACTTCATTAAAAGTACCGGCCATTAATCATCTGTAACAATATTTCAGGTGAACATATCTGGACAGAACTTATCAAATATTTAAAATGTAGTCGCGTACACTCGTGAGCACTATTTAGATTTTACTCAGGGCCTGTGTGATATTTTTTACTTTCCGTCACTATTAACAAACCAAAGGATTTTCTTCGATAAATTAAAAACTTGTTCAGTTTTGTCGCTGCTTCTTTCAATAGCGTTGACTGAGCAGCCGATTTCTCTTAATCGCAGCCCAACCTCTGTAAATAAAGTGTACTTATTGAAATTATTTATATGGCTAAAATTAAAATAAAACAAAACAAAACACGTTTGACCAAAAGGGTCTCTTTACCAAATGTCTAATTATGTGAGATTTTTTCTAAAATAGACATTTGATAGCGCACAATCTTGACGACAGAAGTGCGCACATGCAGAGAAGATTGTGCAAGTGAAAGTGGAATAGGTACCAGAAGAGAGGAAGATGACAGAAAAAAACAGATGTCATGAAAATCTTAATCTGTAGATTTTATCAGGTTACGCACATCTACACCAGACTGTATAAACAGCACTGCTGGAAGAATGTCAGTGAATTAACCGATTAAAATTTTTTAACTAAGCACTTGTAATTACTGGTTTCTGCATGAAGCCAAATGTGCTTTGTTTCCTGATGGATACGTCATACTTCATTTGTGAACACTAGGAAGTAGGTCGCAGTTTCTAGCTACGTTGTGGAGTCACCCCAAGAATAGAAGTGAAAATTTTAGGGAGTCCAAGTTAAAACCCATTAAACCGGTTCCACATTTCTGAAGAGTTCTCCGAGCGTTTTCTTCTTATGTGCAGTCGTCTTGTGGTCTAATCCAGATAATTCGCAACAGTCGGGTATGATGTAATTCTGTTCCAGTCTGTTTTGTGTTGAGTTGGGTTTCAACCTTGTATTCCCCACATTCCATCCTGCCTTACATTTTGTGAGCTGCAGACTAACAATTTTGTGGTTTAATTGGCTACCATGCTAACTCATGTTGCTTGGACTGTCCAGCTGTTGGTGGGTCTACTGGTTGTTTTTCTTGTTGTCCCACATGGCTTGCGAGGTCCTTTGCACGTGGACGCCCAGAGTACTGGCAGAGCAACCTGCCTGCCCACCTGGAGGATGTCACGTTTCACCACACACGTGGGTTTCCGTGTCACCCACAAACACACTCACTGCATGGTAGTCCGTCACGACCCGCCACTTGTAGGCTGCAGGCTGTTGACGCAGTAAAAACACACCGCGCAGTTAAGATTTCTCACACATGACTTCCATATACATTACCTTACGGAGCGCGTGTGTGGTCGTTTGGGGAACCCAGGCCTTCAGTACCAACTTGCTGCCATGTACCACTGGGCCCGTCACGGCCTGCACAGGGCCTGCAGAGCTACAGAAGCAGCACAGCATACTCAGTGAGAATGGTTCCAAACGTAACCAGCGGGCGTACAGCCTGCAGACAGCTACTTCAGGTGATCGTGTGCACAACATTGGTGGCCGAGATAGACACACTTAAAGGCCTCAGGTGCACACACAGCAGGCCTGGTGCTCGGCTTGGCAGGAAACAGGAAACCCTTATACCGAAGCACAGGGCGGAGACGGAGAGCTCCCTTGCCCGCAGCTTCTGTTGCTGGTTCAAGGCAGAATTACCCCAAAACGATTTAGCCCTCTGGGCCTGTGCGCAATATCAGGGTTTGCTGGGTTATCAGGGAGGGTAGGCTGCAGTGCCACTGGCTGTCTTGTGTGTGCCGTTAACACCTGCACTGCATGCACACACACATGCTCTGGCTCTATGTCTCTCTCTCACACACACACAGACACAGACACACACATGCACACACACACACACACACACACACACACACACACACATGCTCTGTCTCTATGTCTCTCTCACACACACGCAGACACACACGCACACATACACACACAAACACACACACACACACGTGCACGTACACACACATGCACACACACACACACACACACACACACACGCTCTCTATATCTCTCTCTCACACACACAGACACACATACGCTCTCTATGTCTCTGTCTCACAGACACACACAGGTTTTAAAATGTGTCTTTTTAAAACACAGGTCTTAAATTACTCAGAGCACATTAAGAAATGTGCAATGTAACTTAGATTGTGCGTAAAGAGTGTAGAAATCACTGGTATCTCAGAGGCTCTTATTAAAACAATCGCTGTAAGATATTTGTGACAGTGGTCACAGGGCAACGTCTCATGTGAAATTTAATCTGAAATGAAGAGCGTGAGCTTTGGTTTTGGGGAGGCCTTGAGAATGTGGCGGCATGTGGGCTCTTATCCACTACTCAGCACATCTGAGCGTTTTCTTTCATAACCGTGGCCCATCGAGAGCTTTCTCCTGAAGCTCTCCTGAAGCCGGTTGGGGCCAGCACCTCAGCGGGTTCGTGTACAGGCAGAGACCTGAATGTGCTGTGGACCACTGGTGTTATGTGAAACGTCACTAGCGGACAGGGACTAGGTTTACAAAGGCCTGCGCGGTTCTGCTCAGGTGTGTGTTGCATCTTTCAGGTGTGATCTCATTGCACACACACCTGTCTGATTTGTTCCGCCACACACTCTAAGAGCAGATACACAGAACCTGTGTGGCAGACAATGTATGCGGACTGTCATTGTGCTGCAAGGTGCATGCAAAGATCAGCTGTTCCCGATATGTCTGAACTCAATTTTTTTTTCTTTTACGAAATGAGTGCATTTAAAAATGCGATAAAGGTTCATTCACTCAGTAGGGTTAAACTAAAATGATAATATTTCACAATAGACAACACATTTTAAACATTTATACTAATTTAGTAAGTGTTTGGTGAATATTAATATTGTTCTTCTGGGGTTTGGAAAAATAGGCTAAAAATGAAATAGAGTGGATTGAAGTATCTTTTATGGAATTAAGGAGAAGTGAAGAAATCTTTGTGGCAGTGAGGTATAGATTTATATGCAAAAACCTGTCAGATGTTAAAGTCAGGTGTTCAAATTCTGTTGATAAAAATGATTCCCTCCATTAGACAATAACATTTGTGAATATGACAAATTATGCTTTCAGGATAAATAATCCGAATGCTCTAAAAAATTCTTTTCAATAAAAATTTTCCATTATTCCATTATTTTTTGCGACTAAAGTTAGTTTCAGTTTAGCACCAGCGAATGACCAAAGGGACCAGCTTTTTAAATAGTTAAACAGTTCAACAGCTATTTAATTAACTACGACGGTTGCCGATATGTCGTTTACTCACATAGATATCCAGTAAAGTCAGGTAAAGCTTTGATCACATTGAAATCCCTTCCACACGGTCATCTTAATACAGTAATAACTGAACATTATTGCGGCAGGTGGGATGGTTTGTTTAAACCAGGTTAAGAACGCATACACTATGCTGAACGACTTTGCCTTGTGGCGCAGGTGTAGTGCTCTGCTTGGCCTGCTAGGGGGAGCTCTGAGCCTGTCAGTCAGGTAGCTGTGCTGCCGTGAAGGTGACAAACTTGTTTCCTAAATCTGTGTTGTGCTGGGGGTTGGGTGGCTTTTGACCACTGTCTGCAGAGATGTTTCTGCTGGTGTGACTGTGACCACGCCTTGAGCAGATAAAACTTCCGGAAGACTCTGGAGGCCTGAGGGTTATGCTGACTATGCATACTGTTGTACACAAAAGGGTTTTTCTCTCGTTTGCTTATACTTACTTACACACACACACACACACACACACACACACACACACACACACACACGTACGTCCATGTGAGAAGTGTTTGCCAGTCTCCATTATCATAAGCCCAGGATTTAAAGCTTTTACATGTCATCAAGCCAGCATTATGAAATAAACAGTTTTTGGGTTATTTTTGGGTGATCTGAATGTAGGTGTACAGTTTTATGGCACTTCTAAGTTTCAGAGGTACAGTGACATTAGAGTGTGTAAAATGGAAAATATGTGTCTGTAATTACCCAATAATGTGGTTACGGTCTTTGAAGTTTGCACTGAGACATGCAGCATGTGTGAAGCTAGACTCTTGAAGCTGTGCCGAGCATGTCAGTGAAACACAGGCCTTCCTGGATACGTACTGTAGGTATGCGCAGCGGTTCACTGACGAGACACACAGAGGTTGTGCTTTAGCGTGGCAAATGCTCACCTGGCCCTCACTTACTCTGGAGGGAGGGAGGATGGGGGGTGGAGATTGGCGTGTGGTGGCAGGCAGCGTGTTGCTTCTGAAGAGCGGTAGAAACATTAACACTGTCTCGCTCTCTGAGTTTTTCCTCTTGAATTCACGAGACGGCGGCGTGTGCTGAAGTCACAGGGTGAGCTGGAGACCAGTAGGCCGAGCTCTGCCAATAGAAGATCCCCTATGTAGCGCCGTGTACTCATGTCATCCTTTAGGTTCACCTCAGATGTGGTGCTGGGACATGTGGTGCTTTTAGGTTCTCCTGGGCAGGCTACCCCAGACCTGGTGCTGGGACATTGTACTGTGCTTTTAGGTTCTCCTGGGCAGGCTACCCCAGACGTGGTGCTGGGACATTGTACCGTGCTTTTAGGTTCTCCTGGGCAGGCTACCCCAGACCTGGTGCTGGGACATTGTACTGTGCTTTTAGGTTCTCCTGGGCAGGCTACCCCAGACGTGGTGCTGGGACATTGTACCAGGCTTTTGGGTTCTCCTGGGCAGGCTACCCCAGATGTGGTGCTGGTGAACAAAAAGTACCACTCAAACATTTAACTGGGTAAATACATTAATTAAAGGAGTTCATCATAAGGAAAAATAGTGACTTCAAACATTTGTGTGGGTAAAATCATACATTATAAACAGAGTAAAATAAGTAAAAGAAGTACTGGTTTTTAATGTAGCTGGGTAAATGCGTGCATTAAAAGCAGCGGATCAGGTTAAACAGAATGTGATTAGCCTGTGCGGAATGGTATAAAGTTGGTGTCGTGCTCTCTGTTATCCCGCTAGTGTATTGTGAAACGTGTGCAGTATGAGGAATGGGAGATGCACACACAAACCCTAACCCTGGACACATGCAATGTTGGCATGCAGACTCGCCCTTACCAGCCAATCAAGATTCAGTTCTTTTAACAATGTGGGTGGAGCCAAGGCCACATAATTGCCTGCATTTTGATTGCCCGTCTGCAAAAACAAATCTCCTTCTTGGAGTGGCTATTTTTCTAAGTGTAGACAGTGAGTTGGGAGTGCAAATTTTCAGATTTTGCTACAGTTTTGAGATTTTGTTTGTCTCTAATACCAGCTGCAGAAATCCTATTAGGGCAGCACCAGTCAGGAGGGGCAGAATATCCTCCCACATGTCACCTGCATTTTGGGTTTAGTGTTTTACTCTCAAAACTGAAACTGACGCAAAATTGATCAGGGCAAACACTGAGGAAGGCAAATGCTAATACTGTATGAAGTATATGAGTAAATCAGTGTGTGTGTGTGTGTGTGTGTGTGTGTGTGTGTGTGTGTGTATATATATATATATATATTTATTTATTTATTTATTTATATATATTTTTTCTTTCGTCTGTGTCTCGCTGCTTGCCAATTGCATGATAGTCTGGTGTGAGCACAGGGGATGATGGGACAGCGTGTTACTGTAGCGACACGGTCAATTGCCCCTGAAGTTCACCAATTTCTGGCATGTGTTCAGGTGCTTCTGTACTTTTGCTGATTATGGCCTCTGCTCCTGTACTTCCTCTGATTTTGGTCTGTGTTCTGGCACTTCTGTCCTTCCTCTGATTTTGGCCTGTGTTCAGGTGCTCCTGTACTTCAGTCGTTTCCAGCATGCGTTCAGTTCTCCCTGTGCTTCGGCCGGTTCCGGCATGTGTTGAGGTGTCCACTAAGGTGTCCCTGTCCTCCTGTCCTCCCCAGCAGACACTGACCATGTGCACGCTGTCCCCATCATGGACGCCCTCTCGCTGGACACCACCTTCACCTGTCCACTGCCGGCTGGGATGGGTGACCACGACCTGCTCACGTGTGGCCAGTGCCAGACAAACTTCCCGCTGGGGGACATCCTGGTGTTCATCGAGCACAAACGGAAGCAGTGTCAGACACTGGGCCCCAGCTCAGGCTGCTACCGTAAGATGGTGGAGCGCGGCAGCCCATCGCCGCCTCGGCCTGAGCCCAGGAAAGTAGCAGAACCGGTCGAAGTCGGAATCCAGGTGACGCCCGAGGAAGGGGACGACAGCCCGTCGACACCCACTAAAGGAATTTGCCCCAAGCAGGAGAGTGTCCCAGCAGGTAGGTGCCTGACACTACCTAGTAGAGCACTCCACCCCCCCTCATCCCCCCACCTGAGTGACAGGACGAGCATCATCATGCCGTGGAGTGACTCCTGGCACATGCCACTCCCACGTGAGTGCAGGAGTGTGACAGGATGCACTCACACCTCGAGGAGAGATCGCTTTCCCTTGCCTCTTTCATGTGGGCCGTCTGTGAAACATCGCTGCAGAAAGGCAGCGGCGTGAGCCTCCGAGGACTCAGACGTGACAGTGAGCTTACCTTCCTTTCATGAGGAAATCCTGCCTGAGCTGCTGGCTTTAAAAGGTGAAAAGCTCATTAAAATTCAGACACTCCAGAAAAGGGATTAAAAAGCTGACTTTGCTTTCAGGCGGTTAAAGAAGCAGTTTAGTGTAGGCCAGCTGGAGGAAGGCATGTCTCTGAGTTGCCTTGAGAAGCTGTGAGCAGCGGAGAGTCACAACAGGAGTCTGGGAGAACTGGGGTTTGAGCTGAAGTAGGAGTGTGGCGGCTTCCGCACACATAGGCAGCTCACCAGCAGCCAGAAACACTCCGCTGTTCAGCGTTAACCAAGAGTGTGTGTATTTAAGCATTCTTACATCCGGGCAAGATTTAATCACACGGCCGTCACGTTGTAGAGCAGTTACATACACACACACTGTGTTTTGGACATGAGATGTAAAATACTGGTGATAAAATCTCATTTAAAAACAATATTAACAATCATGTTAAAAATTATATCGGATTTATATTAATATATAAAAACATCTAAAAAATTTGCAACCAGTTTTAGTTATAAAATAAAAAAGATAATTTTTTTGGCTCAATTTTTTCCAAGAGTCAGATGTGAGATTAGAAAAATCATTTTTCATCAGAATCATTTTTCTTTATTAAAGACTGGTATGCAGTATTTAAAAAAAATGTATTACATGAAATTTACAAACATCAGAACCTTCAAAAATGAAATTTAATTATTCTTGAACGCTTTAAAACAATATATTTTTATGAGCTATTCAGTGTTATTATGGTTGCTGCATATTAAAAATATAAAGAATAATATGACCAAACAGTCCATAACTATACAAACAGTGTAGGGCTTTAAATATTTATACAGCACTTTGCTCAGTTCAGCCCAGTAACAAATGTATATATTCCAGTTAAACTGAGAACTGTTCATATCATTGGCAAGCTGCAAAATTAACAATATTTATGAATATAAAGACTTAAAAATATGTCACTTCAAACGACCTGTTTACGGCACAGTACACGAGGTATTCACGTTGAAATTTGGCGTCCCAAATGTTCGCTTGCCTAAAGCACGGAATGTTCGAAAATTTTACGTGGCGTGAGGGTTCAGGTTTAAGGTCAAGGTTGGTGCGTTAGGAAGCAGCCGCCCGTCCCGCTGTTTGTGCTTTACTGTTAGTGCAAATAGTCTAAGGCTTTAGGATAAAGTGAGAAAAGGCTGGTGACAGATTTTGACGTCACCTTTTGAATAATTGGACATAAAAATCTGACAAGTAAAATATATGCCTTTGCAATTCAGATAATGGTCATTACAAGTGAATTTCATGCCATTCATAAATGAAGGCTTGGACAGTAGGAGAATGCGGTGTCAAGCAAAGAGAGTGTGAGATGAAATGTCCACAGAGGGTGATTAAGAAGCGTAAATGCCAGCCAGGGCACTCAACTAAACACTCACTTCGCGACGCACATTCATAATTGCCTCCCAGCAGGTTAAAGTATTCTTTTATGCTAAACCTTTCCGGTTCCATTTGTTCGCATGGTGAAATGAAAAATCATAAATAAACGCGGAACGGGGTTTAAAAATAGAGCTGTTACACAAGCTCTCCAAGCACCCATCATTCTTCATGAGTTTGTTTTTTTTATATCCATCTGTCACTTAGTAGTGAAGCAATAAGATGAGGAAGATAGAGGTTTCAAGCCCCAGACAAAAGCAGAAAGCTGATTGTGAGGAGGACTCCATCAGCCCCTGGGTTTTTCCTTGTAAATACAGAAGCACACATGCAGTCATCTGCTTTAAGGAGCACCTTCATCTCCTTTCTTTTAGACAGCCAAGGAAGATAAGATGTATTTTTCACACCGCACTTGATCACTCCATCCATTTGTCATTCTCTGTCAAAAAAAAAAGTCAGTTGGAGTTTCTCCCTAAAAACACATAACGTCATCAGACGTGCATGAAGCGGTGGGGCTGAATTTCTGTAAAACGCACCTTGTCCTATACAACACAACCCACAGACACACGAAAAAAATTAAAAACCACACTACAGTAAACACACAAGATAAGGCACACACACGTACACAAATGCATTAAAGACGACACACACACAAAGACGACGACACACACACATGCATGCAGTAAACAAAATACAGACACAGTGAACAGACACACACACACACACACACACATTAAACAGCACAAACAGTCACACACACAAATGGAGTAAAGAAACACACAAATACCATAAACAGAACACAGACGACACTCAGTAAATACAAGACACCCACACTAGATACCAGATATTGTCGGAATAATTACGGAAAATCGGGAGGCGCCATGCAAGACAAATATAAGCAAAATTAAAACAGCAGGTACCAACACAACGTGCACATACTAGAACATAGAAACTAGAGCATGCGGGTTCTAGAGTGAGAACACTTCAACATGCATTACCCAGACATAGAATAAGGGAACATGCTTTTGTCCTGAAACACTACAGGGCGTCTGTGCTAAAACTCAACAATAAAAAACTCAAATAAACAAATAGCAGACAGCTATTAAGATCTATTTTTATTCCTTTTACTAATGATCTTCTCAGTTTTTATCTGGGCCTAGCCAGTGTTGTCTTAGAGCATACAAGAGCTATTGAGAATAAAATCCACTTGCATGCTGAACTCAATATTTGTCACTTAAACATCAGCAGGCTGCTAAGTACTGCATTACAGGGCCACTTAGCCGTCTTAATTTTCCACAGGACTTAATTATATTTAATAGCCATTATTAAGTAAAACGTTAGTCTGTTGTTTGTGCCTGAAGATGCGGATGAACCGCGGGAGTGACCGTTGGTGATGGCACTCGGACCACTGGACAGTTACTGTGCAAAGATCGCCTCAGCTTCTCTGTCCTTTTTTTTAGAGTTTACAAATGAATTTCAAAATTTTTGTTTTGCAGTAATATAGATAAATGTGGAGAACTTTGGTCTGCAGCACAGCTGAGGTGAAATTAGCAGTGGATGTTGACTGCTAGAAAGGCTAATCTGCATGGTGAGGAAGCAGGCTTGAGTGCTCCATGCGACAGTGACACGCATGCTTCAGCAGTGCATCTGTTGCACACTTGCATGCTTGGATACCTGCACTGTCCATGGCAAGCTTTGTCCATGGCACTGTCCTTTCAAAGTGGGTAGGGGGGTGGGGGGGCGTCTATATAACGATACATAACTATATAGTTAGTTATATATAGTTATATATAGTTAACAGTCTATGTAAGTGGGGGGAACATGTCCCCCCCCTGTCCCTCCCCCCACCATCTGTGCCCTTGGTCGAAGGCTCAGGTAACCAGCTTGTTGATATACAGCACTACTTGAATCGGCTCCGAGTCTGGCTATCAAGGCTGGCACTTCTTTGAAACTCGGTCAAAGAAAGCTGTTGCTGTTGTGATTTGTCCGCCAAAAAAAAAAAAAAAACAAAAAAAATTGGCCACATTGATTATATAGCTATTTCTTCATGTGAAAGTGAAAGCTTTCCAGTATTTTGCAATGCCTGAAATGTAAAAATCAATCAGCTAATTAATTCACTGAACTATTCACAAGACTATTTTCCCACCAAAAATCGTGACGCAAAAATGTCAAGGTTTCTTGGGGAAAAAAAAGAAACATTTCTTTGTTCCTGACTGGCACTTGCTGTGAGATTATGCTCAACATAACAGCATTTCGTTAAACTCGGAGAGATAGATGGCGCAACAACATTAAATATATTCTGCGTTGAAGAATCCAGGAAAACCGTTACTATTTCTGCTTTTATTATTCATTTGTAATTTAATTTCTTAACCAGCATCTCTAATTGATACTGAAAGCTTTTGCTAGCTGAAGAAGCTGACCTAAGGTCATTTGAGTAGACATGCAAGATGAGCTGAATTAATGCTTGGTCCTGCTGATAAAAGGCATTGCACTTCCTGTAGGCGCGTCTCACTTCCTGTTTCTCTCAGCTGAAGGTTGCTGGTATGTCACCTGGCAGCCACAGCACACACTGTTTGGCTCAAAGGCCCAGGCTCTGTTTCTATGATAATTTTTTCCTCCTTCTTCTTCATATTGATTTATACTCAGCTGTCAGAAGGGGATTCCTCTTTACTGCTGTCTCATTTTCATGTCTCGGTGCGCATGATCTCTCACACGCCGCACAAATTCTCGTGCACATGTAGGCACCGGCTTAAAGTAAGACAAATCCCGGCAGTCAGAAAAAAACGATCCCTGCTTTTTGTTTTCACTCAGCACCATTCAGAGGAAGCACATCTCCCTGCCACTTACCATTTAGGGGATGCAGGATGTATGCTGTACGAAAGGACATTAAACTAAAACAAAAGGCAAACCCTGGCCAATTCCCGCATCAAATGTGGCACACATACATGTTAGTGCATGCAGTGACATGAAGAACACTGGAAAGCAGTCTTCTTTACACACACACAGAATACACAGCAGGCTTGTTTACCCAGAGGCACACACACAACCCTGAACATTAGTGTGCAGAATGCTGAAAGGCTATGTGCTCCACTTGCACTTAAAACACACACAACAGAGAAGCCCCCACTTTGAGGTGCCACAGTCCCATCATGCACTTCTGGTTTAACGTGCTTCTTCTGTTGCGTTGGTTTATTAACCCTGCATCATGGTTGTGACCTGTAGTACAGTGTTCCTTCTTACTAACATTACCCCTGCATTTCTTATGGCCTGACAGGGACCGTTCTCACAAAGGTAATTTATTTTCCGATCCAGACCCAGGTGTGCCAGCGCTCGTTCGGAAACCCTTTTTAGTTGCCGGCGTTTTTCTCAGAGACACCAATTTGTGATGGCGCTTTTTTTGCGGTGGCTGCGTACAGCCTTGTTCCCGATTTACCTTTCGTCTTGACTGCCCTCCTGCTTTGGGGTGCGCAGCTCTCGCAGTAGCAGCTGCAGCAGTGCTTGTGACATTTGGTGTTTATGCAGCGACGCGTCCCTCGGTGCCGTGGCGTACACCGAGGATGCAGCCCGACGCACAACGCGGCCTGCGTGTGTGACGGACACCGAACAGCCTGTCTGACGCGCGCCTCAGATCCCTTTGGTGACAGAACATCTCCTACAGCGACCAGCCTGTCTAACATGCAACTGCTGTCTTTAAGCTGCGTCGGAAATTGTTCCCAAATCCCACTTCCTGGGGCAGGTCCAGGCCCTCAGAGGCAGCTTCCTCCAGAAAGCGCGATGCGTACTAATATGCACACTTCTTACCATCTTCAAATCCCTTTCACATTTTTGCCTCGTTGCTTTTTTTTTTTTTTTGTTAATCACTTTGCATGCACTCATTTAAATATTAAAATTTTCTTTAATCATCAAAGGCAGCGAGCTTCATGCATATTCATATATTCCCCCCCTCCTTCTTCCAGGCATCACAGGTTCATTACCTCCTCCCAAAGCCAAAGTGTCATTACCCAAAGCTAGTGTTTTAATTATGGGTGTGCGGCCATCAGTGCCTGACTGCTAACATTTCACCTTCCAGAAGAACAGAGGAAACTCATTTCTCAAGTTTAAAATAACTTTACATCTACCTCATATGTTCACTCTGCATTGTGGAGAGGGGTTGAGTGAAAGAGAGAGAGGTAGAGAGAGAGAGAGAGAGAGAGAGAGAGAGAGAGAGAGAGAGAGGGGTGAGAGAGAGAGAAGGAGAGAGAGAGAGAGAGAGAGAGAGAGAGAGAGAGAACCTGTTCACTGGCTGGAGCACTGAATATTTGTCAAGAGGCTTGACGAAACTTTCATTTGCATAATGACTTTGTAGTTCTGCATTAATAAAATTTGCATATGAAGTCGTGTTAATTACTCCTGATCAGGCTTTTTTGCATTCATGCATGGTAATTTTCTGCGACGTGCGAGAATTGATGTCCCGGCGTCAGGGCTGTGATTGGTGGGGGTGGGAGAGGGGGAGGCGTTGTTGCGCCTGTGGATTTTACGGGACTGAACTTACGCCTCCAAACATCCCCTTTTGCCGCGGTGGGACAAGCAGGCTAAAACGGCAAATACAACATGGCGGCAAACATTATCCTGGCTGGGTAGCCATTTCATATCAGCCGTGTTCTCTTGACGTAACTCAAAGCTGATTGTTCTGGCTCTTTACTGTGACAACGTGTTTGCAGTTTACACGGCCGAATTTAAATTGTGGGTTTCATTTGTGCGGAAAATGAAACAATTAGAGACATTCGCTATGGCGATATTGTCAGTCCGTACACTTTTCTTTATTCCTTTCCTATCACTTTTCTCATGCATTTTGTATTAGAGGAAAACTTTAAAGAGAATTAATTGCACTCACTTGTATTCTGTAAGGCTAAATCTGTAGAGCGAATACCTCCAGAAAGTCCAGGCTTTGTCAGTGATGTTCAGCAATCCAATATGTTGAGTTCAATGCTTTTTGCATGGGAAAAATGCCACTAAATGGAAAGAAAATGTTTAATCCCTTCAAAGACTCCACCAGAATATTACTGTTGGAAAATACTGTTAATATGCAATTCCTGTTTTGTCTCTAAACAGTGTTTCTTTATATCTCAAACTGCAGCTATTTGCATTATTTCTTTTTTAACAAATGTACATCGCAGGTGTGTGCTGCAAAGTGTCAGTGCGTAATGAACATGAACCAAGGGCCTCAGTCGTGGGAGTGTTAGCCAGATCTGTGTACAGGGAGACGCAGATGAGTGTCAGAGATAGCACAGTGCAGTTGTGGGAGCAGTTAGCAGCCTTCTGCACCGGTGGGAACCTCAGTTGAGACGTTTAAAGTTGTGGTCACTGTGGTGTGTCATCGCCTGGGATTAGAGTGAACAGGGAGCCTGACGGTGTGCTCCACTCTATTCTTTCTCTATGGGTGTGATGTACGTGAGGACACTTCTCTGTGGAAATGGGCCTCTGGCTCTTCGGGTGTGTGTTTGTGCTGTACTCGGGTAGTGCGCTTTTGGCTGGGGTTTTGAAGATGAAATGAAAACACCATGACATGCATGCATGTTTTGAAGTTACCGTAGACATAATGACATGTGACATCAGACCTTTGACCTTTGACCAGTTTTGAGATGGAGTAATGGTGGCACAGTAAATGAATTAGCATGAGTTCTTTAACATGTTGAGTGTATATTGTGTGTCTGTGTGTGTGCGCGCACGTGCTCTTTTTTTGTACCGATTGCCGTGTGTGTGTGTGTGTGCACGTTGTTAATCGTGTGTCTGTTTATGCTGTTTGCTTCATGTAACCGTGTGTGTTGTTTGCTATGGTTTGTGTATTGTGTGTGTTTTCGTTCTGTTTAGTATTTTGTTTACCATGCGTCTGTGTGTGCTGTGTTTACCATGTGTGTGTTTACTGTAGTATGGGAGAGCCATGTGTTTTGTGTGTGTGTGTTCTGTTTATTTCATATGTGGGTGTCTTGTATTTACTGTGTTTTGCCTATATTCTGTTTATAGTATCTGTGTGTGTGTTTGTTTAATTCATTTGTGTGTGACCGTGCTGTTTATTAAGTGTATGTGTCTGTGTGTGTTTGCATTCTGTTTACTGCGTCTGTATTCAGTTTACTGCATTTGTGTGTGTGTTCTTTGTTTAATGCATTTGTGTGCATGTGTGTGTGCCTTCTGTTTATTGTGTGTGCTGTTTACTGCGTTTGTGTGTTTGTGCAGTTAACAGTGTGTGTGTGTGCGTGTGTATGTCTCCTCTGTTTACTGCACGTATGTGTGTGTGTGTGTGTGTGTGTGTGTGCTGCATGTATGAGACTGGCAGGCACGTGCTGTGTGCTGCATGTATGAGACTGGCAGGCACGTTCTGCTCACTGCTCACATAGCCCTTACTTTCAGGTGGGACAGACTGCAGCTCTCTCTTGAGCTCAGCCTGTTGTATGAAGGGTATCTCCACGTGGCCCAGTGTCTGCGCTGCGGCTTGACCACTGCCTCTCTCACATCCAGCTAATGAGCTGTCTCAGTCCTCGGTCCTGCTGACAGAAGGGTGCCCGTTTAGCAACAGAAATCACCACTTAACAAAGGCTCATTCTTCACTCTGCTGCCCGCCTGCAAGGATTAGGGGTGGCGCTCAGATAATGCAAACATTTTTGGAGGGGGGCAGAGGGGGGTTTTTAAAGTGCATTTACAAGTGCTGGGAGCTGGAGGCAGTGGAGTCAAGGACACGTGTGGAGCATGTGTGATGGAGAGCAGCTCCCTGAACGCCGCCCAGTCACATTCGGGGGAGCCTTACAGCAGAAGTAGTGTTGATGTTTGTTGCCCCACCCCCAACCCCATTTTTGTGCTCACTCAGAAGGCCTGTAATCATGACACTCTTACAGTAATTGTTCTCGCAGACAAAGTTCTATCAAAGCACAGGCAACAACTTCAGGCCACTGGCTTCCCAGGATGCAGTAGGTTAACCTTGTGTAGGCTACAGACACTTTTAACCTTTGCTATAGGCTGCCTGGATTATGCTGCAATTAACTTGTTGTGTACCAGAGTGAGACTGTAGGTTGACAGTTAACCCTTAGTGTACCGGAGTGAAACTGTAGGATGACAGTTAATGCTTACTGTACCAAAGTGAGACAGCAGAGTGACAGTTAACCCTTAGTGTACCAGAGTGAGACTGTAGGTTGACAGTTAACTTACTGTACCAAAGTGAGACAGAAGAGTGACAGTTAACCCTTAGTGTACCAGAGTGAGACTGTAGGTTGACAGTTAACTCTTACTGTACCAAAGTGAGACTGCAGGTTGACAGTTAACCCTTAGTGTACCAGAGTGAGACTGTAGGATGACAGTTAACCCTTATTGTACCAAAGTGAGACTGCAGGTTGACAGTTAACCCTTAGTGTACCAGAGTGAGACTGTAGGATGACAGTTAACTCTTACTGTACCAAAGTGAGACTGCAGGTTGACAGTTAACCCTTATTGTACCAGAGTGAGACTGTAGGTTGACAGTTAACTCTTAATATACCAGAGTGAGACTGTAGGTTGACAGTTAGCCCTTAGAGTACCAGAGTGACATTGCAGGTTGACCGTTAACCCTCAGTGTACCAAAGTCAAACTACAACTTGGCAGTTAACCCCTAGTGTAAAACAGTTTGACAATTAACCCTTGGTGAACCAAAATGAGGCTGCAGTTTGACAGCTTACCCCTTATGTACAAGAGTTAGGGTACAGACAGTAGCAGACTCAGAGGGGTGGCCAGGGTGACACCACACCCCCCAAAATCTGATTGGTCACCCTGAGTGCAACCCCACATTTCTTCAAAATAATTGGCTGATTTGAAGTTTGCCCCCTTACCCCAATGTAGTCTTGGCCACCCCATATATACATTTCTAGAACTGCGACAGACTACAGGTTGTTGGTTAACTCCTCAGGGTTGGGAGTGAGCTTTTTTAAAGCAACTAATTTCTTGAGTTTATTTATTATTTACCCTGGTATTTTGGATTAGCATTCGGACAGAATCTGTTCTACAGTTTTTGTAGCTTAAATTCCTTTTTTGTAGACGTCATGTCCTGTAAAAACGGAAATCTGTAAAGTGGTTATTTTACAAACAGCAAACTACAGATTAAAAGTGAGGTTTGTATGTTACATGGTACCTGAGCCCAGTCATCAAAATGTCGAGAAGCATCTGATGTCACTTCCTGCGTTCACACCTCGACACATATGAGGATGTCTGGGGGAGGCCTTATTATTCTCCAGTGAAATGCTAAATGCTCAGCTTTTTATAGTTTCTGCCACAGGCAGGGCTCACTGAGGTTCATGCTATGCAGAAACACAAGTGTGATTAATCCTCAGAGAACACAGCACACAGACCTCCAGCAGCACAGAGGCCCTGATGAGCCCTGAAGAGCACGCTTTCACGAGACAGCAGGCTGTCAATAATCCTATCGTTTCTGTACATTCTTCGTTACACTATGGATTCAATTAGTATATATTTTGTGAAAACAACAAATGTTGTTTTCGTGCAGCAGATTTTATGGAATGACTGAAAAGTGTGACCATTGAAGGATTGGTCATGTATAGAATTAGTGGTGGATGCTGTTGGGACATTACTGAAGTAGCCTGACCGTGACATCCCTGTGCTGGCTCTACGCAGTCCTGCATCCCTGTGCTGGCTCTATGCAGCGCTGCATCCCTGTGCTGGCTCTATGCAGCCCTGCATCCCTGTGCTAGCTCTACGCAGCGCTGCATCCCTGTGCTGGCTCTATACAGCGCTGCATCCCTGTGCTGGCTGTACGCAGCGCTGCATCCCTGTGCTGGCTCTATGCAGCTTTGCTTATCTGTGCTGCTTCTGTACAGTGCTGCCTCCCTGTGCTGCCTCTACTCGTTGCTGTTTTTATACAGTGCTAACTCCCTGTGCTGCCTCTATACAGTGCTGCCTCTACTCATTGCTGCTTTTATACAGTGCTGCCTCCCTGTGCTGCCTCTACTCGTTGCTGCCTCCCTATGCTGCCTGTACTTGGTGCTGCCATATACACCTTGTACACCTGGTAAACCCGTTGTAGAGTCAGGTGGTGCCAGACTGGTGCCTTTTCAGTGTTCCAAAACACCAATGTTAGGTCAGTGAAGTGTAAACCCAGGCATACACAGTATTGTATGGAGGTTTGGGAGGCAGTAATTAATGTTTTTCTTGAGCTGGTGATGTGAACGAGGCTGTGACACGCAGGTAATACCCTAAGGTGTTGTGATGACCTAGGTCCAGTGCATTTACTGTCTGTATAAAGAAGAGCTGAATGACCACCAGAAAAAAGAAACTATTTCATTGTCCATTATCTGAGCCTCTTAATCTGCCATTGGCACCACATAATCATGTCACAGTGTCTCTTGTTGTGTCTTATTCATATGTTCTCTCTATGTTTGAGATGAAACATGCAGCGAAATCTTACTGGATCCAAATAGGCAGGAAGTCAGTCAGTTTCAACCTGCTTCTCTAAACAGGGTCGCAGTGGCAGCAAGCTGAGCTGGTCAAACCAGACTTTTCTTTCACCCATAAGGTCTCCAGCCATTCCTGGGGGATTCTGAGGAGCTCCCAAGACAGTCTGGAGATGTAATCTCCTCAGCAAATTCTGGGCTTACCCCGAGGTCTCCACTCAGTGGGATGTATCCCTAGACTTCCAGGGGCATGCTGATTACGTGCCCGAACCACTTCAGCTGGCCTATCTCGGGAGGAGCATTGGGAGGAGCAGCGGCTCTACTCCGAGGCTGTCCTCGATTGCTGAGCTACTTGTCCCGTCACAGAAAGTAAACCCCAGCAACCCTGCAGAGAAACCTCATTTCAGCTGCTCCTGTACAAGATCTTGTTCTTTTGGTTGTTGCCCAAAGTTCAGGGAAGCTTGTGTAAAACATTTACTCACTGTAAGTAGCCTGTGTTTTATACAAATATAGTCACAGGGTCACCACAGTAAGACTTCCAGCTGCCTGCCCAGTCTGAGCTGGATTTACAGTCCAGTGTGACCTATTTATTCTCATATTCCCGACCCTCTGAGAATTCCTCGCATGTGACACTAATGGATGTTAATTAAAATTACTACACCCAATGAAAACCTCCACGTGTTAAATAGACCATAGCAATGAAGGGCTGAGCTCTGTAACACCAGGTCAAACAACAGGCCCAAAGCCTTCGTTACCAGGTGCTAAAAGCGACGCATTAACGCCGTGTGGTTTGACAGAATGCTCTCGTTGCTGGTCTTGCAAAGTGGGAGGTTTCCGCGAGACAAACCGCGACGAGATCTGGGTCATCTTACAAACAGGCTGGCTTTCACAAACACCCGGGTTGAGTGAGAGACGGACCGTTGGGGACCGAGGGCTGCCTTCGCATCATTAATGTCACCATGGGGTGGCTGACCAACCCAAGACGGCAGGCCGTGACAGAACTGAGACTTCATTAGTCGTATGTTCAGAAAGGGCTCTTTTGCAAGGCCTCCACACTTGTAGCATTAACGCCATGCTGCCTGGCTATCAGTGCACCCTGTGTAATTGAAGACGGAGGACTAACCTCCTTCCTTAGCAATTCAGTACAGCCTACTGTAATAGCTGTGATTTCATTTAGCTATTTAACCTGTAATTCCAGCAATATTTATTGAAGAGCGAGGGGAGAAAATTGGACCATTAGGCACAGACGATGAACACATCGAGATGAAAATGAACACTCCTAGCTGCTAGTTGACCTTCGCATTTTGTAGCTGTATTCTATTAGCACAGGCCACAGTAATTACTGCAAATTGAATCATAGTGAAAACTGAAATCATTCCATAATGAGCATTTTTATTCCTTATTTCATTTTGTGGCCGCACTAATCGTCAGCTTGTGGGATATGCAGGCCCTCTCTGCCCCAGGGGCTGATGTGAGGCTGTTTTTCCACAGTGTAAGGTAGCGCATACACACACACACACACACACACACACACACACACACACATACACACACAGGGTAAGCTCGGGGGAATCTCACCGTCACTCACAGACTGCTCCATGGGAACGTGTGAGGAAAGGGTCTCATTTTAAACTATTGTCTACTTAGGACATATGGCACCCAGCATACGTTGAAGGAGATGCAAATTGGGGTGAGTTGGGATTTAAATGAGGTGGATACAGTGACGGGGGGGGGGGGGGGTGCCCTACCCCCCCCAATGGCAGCCCACCCCTCACCTCACAATTCACACGCATATCTGTGCCATATAAACACAGTTCACAATTTTATACTGCAAAACCTGTAAAAATCGAAAACGCATTAAGACCAACAATACAAAGTTCTGGCATCGCATTTTATATATATAAAAAAAACTGAAAAACCTGTCCACTCAATAACATTCACCAGTGGGGGCACACATCTTGCAAATCACTATGCACGCGTGCATGTCAACCCGTGGTCATGCTAACCCAGGATGCAGTGTGCGCACACGTGCGGAGCTACGGACACGCACGCACAGACCTGCGTAAATTTCAATGCCCTGCACACATGCATGCTGGACGTGTCTCTCACTGGAACGTAATAACGGTCATTAATCCTGCGGAATCAGACAGACATGTCTTTTCCTGACAGCGGCTCCCCTGTGATGCGCTGGGATGGCCATCACTGTGGGCTCCTGCACAGTTCTACAGCGGCTTGTCAGCAGAGACCGAGCCTGCTGCTAACACCCCCCACCACACACACACACACACACACACACACACACACACACACACTCTCTCCCCCAACAACCACACGCCTCACAGTAGGCAGCAGCGTGAGCTCTAATTAAAAGGACATACGTGCCTAACCCTGCCTCATTCTGAATCCTGCCTCTCACGAGACTGGCCAAATTCAAACACGGTACCGAATCGGCACCGCTCAGCTCCCAGGGGTGCGTGGGAGTGTGGCTGCATCGCTTTGGATCTGTGCGTAGTCTGTCCATTACCCTAATCACCGGTAAGTAACTGGGATGAACTGGAGAGCCAAGAACAGAGCTGTGCTGTCACTCCCTGTATGGAAGGTTGCCTTGAACACCAGCCAGTTTTACACCCTCAAACTGAACACGGTTCATTCCGCTACAGCTGGCTTTGTGTTGTAAGGAACTTAACAAAATGGTGCGCTGTGGTACTGGATTGGCCCCCCAACGTGTGAAAACCTGTTTCAGTTAAAATTTTCTGGTGAAGATCCACTGTAGTTGTCTGCTACCCAAATGATGAAAAATGACTAATGACAATATGGAGCTTTTTCTTCAGATTACTTGTGGTAGTGAATGCAGAGTAGGTAGGTCTGTGTGAGTCAGGACAGTGTCTGTACACAGGTTTGCATGACTCAGGACAGTGTCCGTATACCAGTCTGTGTGCAGGTCTGTGCAAGTCAGGAGAGAATCTGTGTGAGTCAGGAGAGAGTCTGTATGCAGGTCTATGTGAGTCATGAGAGTGTGTGCAGGTCTGTGACAGTCAGTACAGTGTCTGTACGCAGGTCTATGTGAGTCAGGAGAGAGTCTGTACGCAGGTCTATGTTAGTCAGGAGAGAGTGTGTGCAGGTCTGTGTGAGTCAGGAGAGAGTCTGTGTGCAGGTCTGTGTGAGTCAGGAGAGAGTCTGTGTGCAGGTTTGTGCGAGTCAGGAGAGAACCTGTGTGAGTCAGGAGAGAGTCTGTGTGCAGGTCTCTGTGAGTCAGGAGAAAGTCTGTGTGCAGGTGTATGTGAGTCAGGAGAGTCTGTGTGCAGGTTTGTGCCAGTCAGGAGAGAGTCTGGGTGCAGGTTTGTGCGAGTCAGGAGAGAGCCTGTGTGAGTCAGGAGAGAGTCTGTGTGCAGGTCTCTGTGAGTCAGGAGAAAGTCTGTGTGCAGGTGTATGTGAGT
>JABJVR010000021.1:6038225-6053513 GCA_025773905.1 Chitala chitala | reverse complement strand
CAGGAGAGTCTGTGTGCAGGTTTGTGCCAGTCAGGAAAGAGTCTGGGTGCAGGTGTGTGTGAGTCAGGAGAGTCTCTGTGCAGGTCTTTTCCAGTCAGGAGAGACTCTGTTTGCAGGTCTATGTGAGTCAGGAGAGAGTCTGTGTGCAGGTCTGTGCAAGTCAGGAGAGCGTCTGTGTGAGTCAGGAGAGAGTCTGTGTGCAGGTCTATGTGAGTCCGGAGAGTCTGTGTGCAGGTCTGTGCAAGTCAGGAGAGCGTCTGTGTGAGTCAGGAGAGAGTCTGTGTGCAGGTCTTTGTGAGTCAGGAGAGTCTGTGTGCAGGTCTGTGCAAGTCAGGAGAGCATCTATGTGAGTCAGAAGAGCGTCTGTATGCAGGCCCTGTGCTTCTCAGTACACTGTCCAAGTGCTCTGCTGCCAAGCGCTCTGTGAAACGTAGCCAAAGCAAACAGCGGCAGACAGCCAGAGCAGTGCCGCTCTCCCACTGACAGAGAGAGCCTTCCAGAGCTACCGCCGCTTACAGCACCGCACTCTTCTGTGCGCTGGATAATAGCTTAATGACAGCCTAAATGAAGTCCCCACAGTAAACACCAATGTCAGCAAATGGGCTGCCCATTAAGGCTGTGATGTTCTCCTTCTCTTCACGTCTCGCCTGGGAATCAGGAACACAGACCCACAGCCCTGAATTCTCACCAATGTAGGATTCTCTCACTGAGCAGCTTTCTCTTAAAGGCACAAACCAAACGACTCTTATAAGTTCATAATGACAATATATATCAGTGTACGAAATACATGAGACAGACTTCCTTTCTGCCTTGTTTAATTCTATAAAGGGGGTGGCCTGGTGGCTCAATGCGTAAAACATCAGAGTGGGATGCAGCAGTCTCCTGGCTCGAATCCCAGCCCAGACACCAGGTGCGTCCTTGAGCAAGACACCCAGCGCTAGCTTGTTGTAACGAGTATGAGAAATGTTGTAAGTTGCTTTGGGTAAAATCATCTGCTAAATGTAAATGGGGCCTCAGAAAACTTTATTCCAATAAACACAATGCATCATAATTTTTTTCTCATCAAATCATTAACAAAGAAACCCAAAAAAGGTCAGTTTAGACATTATCAACATTCACCAACAGGCTTATGAAAGTCTGTGACTGGGGGAATTTATGACACAGACAAGGCAGTAACATTGTGGAGCAGCAGTTGGTGTTGGTTTTGCAGTGTCAATTGTCGTGGGGATGGCAAGGTCAAGACCTCAGCATGTGTGGTGTTGGGGTTTTGCCTTAGTGTGACTGGGGTTGGGGTGGTGATGTTCTACCTCAGTGAGAATGCTGCCAGGGAGTTTGGGTTGTACTGATGGAGTTCTGTCTTGTCACAGTTTTGGAAGAGGATGTCAGGTTTCTGCCTGTGTGACCTGTGTTGATTTTCTGCTTCCCTGACATTGGTTTTGAAGTTCTGCTTCAGTGTGAACAGTGTTGGGGTGTTGGGCTCAACCTTAGTGTGACTGGTACTGCGGTTCTGTTTCAGTAAAACCTGTGTTAGGCTGTGAGGGTATGACCTGTTTTTGAGTGGTGTTGGGCTGTCATGGTTCAGCTTCAGTGTAATCAGTCTTGGGGTTCAGTCCCGGAGTGACTGGGGTTGAGGTGGTGGGGTTCCGACTCAATGCGACTGGTTTTGGGGTTCTGACTCAATTCGACTGGCTTTGGGTGGTGAATTGGCATGTTGTGTTGAAGGGTTCAGCTCAGAGTTCAATGAGTGTCACCATCACTGTGAAAGCTTTTTTTTTTTAGTTTTCTCATTTGTTGTTCAGATAGATGTCTAATCCTGGTTCACACCTATAGCATTTTCACGGTTTCTGTTCGGAAAATGAAGATGCTTATTAGAAATAATTTATGATTACTTGAATCAAGCCATAGTGTAAAGTTAGCTGTAAATCAGATAAATGCTGCAGGAAGAACTGGTGTGTGTGTGTGTGTGTGTGTGTTTGATTGAGAGGGTGCTTGAGTGTATTCGTGTATGCATGCATATGCGCGCGTGTGTATATGCGTGTTTGTGTGTATAAGCGTGTGTGTGTGTGTGTTTGATTGAGAGGGTGCTTGAGTGTATTCATGTATGCATGCATGTACGTGCGTGTGTATATGTGTGTGTGTGTGTGTGTGCGTGTGTGTGTGTATGAGGCCACAGTAAGGCTTGCTTGAGTTCTGTAGGTTTTATTCCCTCGTTTTTTCATATGGAAATGTAGAATAATGGGGAGATTAAATAGAGCTGTATATTAAACCGCAGCTGACATTAGAATTAGCATAATGCGCTCTGGCCTCAGGCTGCATACTTTATTTGCCATCTGTGTTGGACTCCAGCTCCCCAGGGAGGCCCAGAGAAGAACGGAATCGCACAGCCGACTCTCTCTGTCATAGGCAGCAGCACAGTCTCTGGCAGAGAGTACATTTTTCTTAATTGAGGGGCAGAAATGAACATGCCCCCCCAACCCCCATGACTTCTGGGAGCTTGTTCAACTGCCCTCCTGCCCAGTGGTTAAACAGGCTCGCACACATGTGCACCACACGCACACATGCGCGTGCGGACACACGCACAAACACACCCTGAGTGTACTCTGTCACAGGCTCAAGCTGCTGACAGTCAATAACCTTCAACACTTTATGTGGGGAGGGGCTAACAGTGCCCTTCATCTGCCAGCGACTGCCTTCCTCATCGTCTCACCTGGCATTGGAGGCTTAACCGCCAGGTCAGACCAGGCACTGTCTCTGCAGAATGCCAGAAGATGCAGTGTGTGGTAACCTAGGAGCCAGGCGCAGAGCGGACCCACGTGTGTGTAACGACTTTGCAGC
This sequence comes from Chitala chitala, assembly GCA_025773905.1. NCBI lineage: Eukaryota > Metazoa > Chordata > Actinopteri > Osteoglossiformes > Notopteridae > Chitala > Chitala chitala. Next base: position 6,050,678 of record JABJVR010000021.1, on the reverse strand, counting down.
AAAGCCCTGAGCCCACAGCAGCCCCGTGCCCTAAGAGGCGGAAACGCAAGCGACGCCCAGACAATTACGGCGGCATATGTTTGCCTTCCTGCCATAAATCGCTGCATTAGGTCAGAACCGTGAGCTCTCATTTCATAAATAAATGCAGCTTGTTTGTAGGCACACGGTTAGCAGCTAAGTGTGTTCAGCCACGTCCCAGAGGAGCACAGTCCAGACTGCTTAGCGTCTGTGGCATGCCCAGCGCATCAATGCTTGTGTGTGAGGCTGTAACGAGTCCCTCCGCCATTGTAGCAGCATGAATTAGGCGTGCGTTCATGTTCATGCGGGCACCGCTGGGCCAGCCAGCGGTGACCAGGGTCACTGGGGTCTCTGTTATATTCTACACACCATCTCCACGGCTGTCTGAACCAAGACATTTTCAAAGCACATTCTACACTCTAAACATTACAAACAGCATTCCATAAACAGCACGCGTGGCGGGGATGTTCACTATACAAAAAAACGGCTCACTGCACTCTCATTTTTTTTTACAATCATCCTTCCAGCTCTCATTCAAGTGAAAAGCTTTATTTCATCAATGCCACCCTAGTGTAACGCATCACAACTGAGCACTATGAAACAGAGGACACGAAAATAGTCTTAACTGCGCTAACGCAGCAGCAAGCCCGCAAGCCCACACGTGTGGCGTGCGTAGGCTGTGGCACATACTATAGTGCACGGGAACATGCAGCGTAGGGGAACATGCAAAATTGGGACAGGCCGCAGCATAACGCGCCACCCATTTCTTTCGTGAATGCCGAGGAGGCGTGGCCACTGTGTGGAGGCGCTGCATGGCTACAAGTCGTGTTTTAAGCACCAGTGACTTAAAGAGCAAATAAGAGTCGCTCAGCGGGGCTCCTTCTCATCCCCTGTTCTCGCTCTTTATTAGAAACCATTCATCTCCATCTCTGCTGGTAATTTGTCTCCTGCAGTAGAAAGCCCTTTATTTGTAACCAATGCCACAGTGCCTTGTACTGAGCTTCTTGTGCTGTTCTTTAGCATGACAGGGTACCAGAAGTGGCTGGGCGGAGGGTCTGGGTGCCGGCGTGCTTCAGTTCCACGCACGTGCCCCATCGTTCTGTGTGATGACGATGGTGATGGTGATGATCAGAATCGTGAAATACTTGTCCAGGCTTGCCTGCTAATATGATGTTAATATGATAATGCGGTTGATCGTGTGTGGGAGAATACACTTCCAAAGTCAGGCCTTCCCCAGGGGTTAAGCAGACAGTGTTGTCTTTCATTGAAGTATGAACGGACTTCATAAACAGAGAACACTTTCCCATTAAGGGCTTATTTGTTCTCATCGTGTGGATATGTGGAGTGTGTGTGTGTGTGTGTGTGTGTGTGTGTGTGTGTGTGTGTGTGTGTGTCTATGTGTGTGTGAATGTGAGATACTGTCATGTTACCATCCAAAATACAATCTCTTCATAATATATGTATGTCCATATTCTTAAGACTTAAAGAGATGCTTTTTGTAAGAGTAAGGCATGCTGTTTAGAAGAATATGTTGGTATGCAGTGGCGCTCCTGACATGTCTCTATGTCTGCAGGTAGGGATGAGCCCTCCAGCTACACCTGCACCACCTGCAAGCAGGCGTTTGCCAGCGCCTGGTTTCTGCTACACCACGCTCAGAACACACATGGCCTGCGCATCTACCTGGAAAGTGGCGGCTCCTCCAGCGGCACCCTGACTCCCCGCATCACCCTGCCGCCGGCCGTTGGGGCCGAGCACCTGCCGCAGCCCCCTCTGGCTAACTTCCTGGGGGAAGGGAGCCCCTTCCATCTGCTGCGCATGGCGGCACCACTGCTGCGTGACCCGCCGCCGTTTGTGGAGAACCGTCTTCCCGGCACGCCACCGTTCGTCAGCCCGCCCGCGCGGCACCACCTGGACCCGCACCGCCTGGAGCGCCTCGGCACCGAGGAGATGGGGCTCATCTCCCAGCACCCCAGTGCCTTTGAGAGGGTGATGCGATTGACCCCACTGGCCATGGAGTCCCAGTCCATGGACTTCTCGCGGCGCCTCCGAGAGCTGGCGGGGAACAGCGGCTCCAGTCCCCCGCTGTCTCCGAGCCGTGGGAATCCTATGCACCGGCTGCTTAACCCCAACCCTTTTCAGCCCAGCCCCAAGTCTCCCTTTCTAAGCACACCACCCCTCCCGCCCATGCCCCCGGGGAGCTGCACGCCCCCCCAAAGCCAGGGGAAGAGCAAGTCCTGCGAGTTCTGTGGGAAGACCTTTAAGTTCCAGAGCAATCTGGTGGTGCACCGGCGTAGCCACACAGGTGAGAAGCCGTACAAGTGCCACCTGTGCGACCACGCCTGCTCACAGGCCAGCAAGCTCAAGAGGCACATGAAGACACACATGCACAAGGCCGGCTCCACCACCGGCCGCTCCGATGATGGCCTGTCCACCACGAGCTCCCCAGAGCCGGGCACCAGCGACATCACGGCCGATGCCGTCAAGAGCAGGGAGGGAGACTTCAGGGGTGACGGAGTTGGTCCAGACAATGACGAAGACGAAGAGGAGGAGGAGGAGGAAGAACTGGAGAATGAGAGCAGGCCGGAGTCCAACTTCAGCATGGACTCCGAGTTCAGCCGCAACAGGGAGAATGGCTCTAAGCCCACAGCTGAGGACAAGGCACTCTCCCTGGACAAGATGGTGGAGAGCGCCGCACTGAGCTCCCTGCAGCAGTATAGCAGCCTGATGGTGGACAATCGGAAAAGGCTGTCCTTCTCCAAAAGGGGCCTGGAGGACCCTCCACATGCTGGGGACGGTCACTTGGACGAGCCCACAGAGAGGACCACTGTCAACGGCAGAAACTGTGGCTCGGTGGACTCGCTCTCAGGACTGTTTCCACGCAAGCCGCCCCCCATCACCAGCCCCAGCCTGTCCAACTCCTCTGCCAAGAGGATCAAAATGGAGAAGGAACTGGAGATGCCGGCAGGCCCGCTCATCCCGTCGGAGAACGTGTACTCGCAGTGGCTGGCGGGCTATGCCGCGTCACGGCACTTCATCAAGGAGCCCTTCCTGAGCTTCAGTGACTCACGGCAGTCGCCCTTCACCACCTCGTCGGAGCACTCCTCGGAGAACGGCAGCCTGGCCTTCTCCACACCGCCGGGCGAGCTGCTGGACGGCGGCCTGTCGGGCCGCAGCGGCACCGCCAGCGGGGGCAGCACGCCCCACCTCGGCGGGCCCGGCCCCGGACGGCCCAGCTCCAAGGATGGACGGCGCAGCGACACGTGCGAGTTCTGCGGCAAGGTGTTCAAGAACTGCAGCAACCTGACGGTGCACCGGCGCAGCCACACGGGCGAGCGGCCGTACAAGTGTGAGCTGTGCAACTATGCCTGCGCCCAGAGCAGCAAGCTGACCCGCCACATGAAGACACACGGGCAGCTGGGTAAGGAAGTGTACCGCTGCGACATCTGCCACATGCCCTTCAGCGTGTACAGCACGTTGGAGAAGCACATGAAAAAGTGGCACGGTGAACACCTGATGGCCAACGAGGTCAAAATCGAACAGTCTGAGAGGAGCTGATCTGCTTCCTCCCTGCCGCAACTTGTGTAAAGGGGGGGGGAGGAGTAGCCGGACAGTGTCTTTCGTAAATATTGCGTTTTTTTTTTTTTTTTAGTTTTATGTAATGCCTAAGAAGCTGCCAACTGAGAAAAACAAACACCAGGAAATTATCGTTAACGCTGGCATAATCAGGCTTGGTTGGCTGTAGTGTCAACAATCCAATCAGATGATGAGTTAGCCAGTTAGAGTAACAAAGCCTTTTTAACTGTGCAATAAGTTCTGTATTTATTGGCTTTTTAATATTTTTGACCTGTGCAGGTATATATATATATATATCATTTTTTTTGTTTCTCATTTTTAAATTTAATTTTAAATTTAATTGCTGGGATTTCTTAAACTCAGTAGACATCCTGAGATTTTTTTAAGCACAAAAAAGGAATACTGTTGTTTTTAAACTGATCTTTTGGCCGCTGCTTCTACAATACTGTATGTTTAAAATACTTGTGTAATTTCTTGAAGAGAAGCCGAGTTTGACGTTCAGACTGAATACGAAAAACGCAGGCAGTGGTTTCGTTCTTCGGACATGGGGGACTACGAACTGTACCGTGTACTGACTGCAAACATATCAGGTCTAATTGGAACTGTACCACTGATTAGCTTCTGCAACAAAAAGAAAAGGAATTCGGCTGTTGGTACGTCTCACCTCCAATTGTTAGGGATAAATGGCAGCTGCTTTGAGGTACCATGTACTGAGCCATGGGATACCATAACACAGGTGCACATGCCAGGCTCAGCCCTCAGGGGTTTCGATTTGGGATGCCACGCCCCCCATCAGCAGGGCATTAGGAGGTGTGGTGCTGTTCAGGAGGCTGGCCGCGTGACCTGCATATGACCTTGTGTAAACTCAGGATAAACAGCGCAGCTCGGTCTGAGGTCAGCGGAGATTGTCTCGCCTGCTGAGAGAGCCCGGGGGGCCGTTCTGTTTGCATCTCTAACTGCCTGCTGCAGTTCACAGGGCACCCAGTCAAATCACACCGGTTGATTTAAATTCCCACAGCCTTTCTAAAAAGACGTGTTAAATGACATTACAAAATAAATAAATAAATAAATATTCTTACCACCCAAAAAGATTTATCTACCAATGAAGTTCTCCAGGACGGAGTAAATCATTCTAACATAGGTTGTCTTTAAGACAACATTCCTTCTCTGTTCTGTTGTGTCACCCCTGCGTATTTAAAATGACTGCACGGTCCTGGTATTGGCAGGTACCGTTTGCCCTTCTTTTTCAAAACGTTTATTAATTTTCTGGGAAAAGATAGTGGGACCACACTGGATGTCACCTGTTTAACCAGATGTTTTGGTTACGAAACATCAATCTGAAATTAGAGATAATCTTTTTACTTGGAATTCACGTTTGTGATGTTACTTGAATACATCTGCTATGCATTCTTAGTGTAGGTGGTCGATAATTGAAACGGACTCTAAGATATGCTTTAAGTCTTAACTGGTGCAAATATTGACACATTTTCTCTGGTTAACGTGGTCACATCCCCCTGCAGAGGATGACACCTGCTGTACATCACAGCTGCAGTGCATAGAGCTGTAATGTACCACCTTTCTTGCTTTTTTTTGCCATTTATGACTTCCTGTTGAACGTTCTAGAAAGCAGCAACAATCCAACATGTATGCACTGCTGAGTTTGGGCCAAAAGAAATCAGTCTCTAGCAAACACCAGCTTTCTGTAAATTTCGACTCCAGTCTCACCAACCCGGTCTGTAGCACTGAAAGAGAAGTTTACTGAGGGTGATAGAAAAGAAAAAATGTGGTTTACACGGCTGACCTGCACTTTAAGACTTGATTTCACTTACATAGATATATATAAATATTTACAGATTAGAGGGAAAAAAACGGCTTCTAAGCAAGAAATTACGTTTGTCGGATGAGGTGGGCCTTACTGGAGGTCGCAGGTGTAACACCTGAGAAAGGCGTGTCATCTCCTCAAACTGCCACCGGTTTGACATGAGTGTGCCTTCAACCCTGATCTTCCCGTCATCTCCTGAGACAAGCGCAACACGCCTGTGATGCAAAAGGGGGAGTTATTCTCTATAGCTCTAATTTACTTTTAAAACAATAAGGAAAAAAAAAAAATCACCCAAGAGGCAGACAAAGAGATGCATGCAGCACAATGTGTGTGCGTGTGTGTGTGCGTGCGTGTGTGTGTGTGTGTGTGTGTGTGTGCGTGCGTGCGCGTAGCTATATGTTTGTACATGTAAAGGCACAAACGTGTGTATTGAATTCTCCACTTCAGGACAAGACTCTGTCCCGTGATAGAAATGGCTCCAGGGTGGACTTATACACCACAAACCACACACAGCCACTGAAGAGGCTGTACACAAATCAGGAACTGCACATGTTACATTGTGCTCTCTCTTAAAATACGTTTACAGTATTGAAATTAGTACTAGCGTAAAACCATATCTGTCTGTATGTATGTTCTCAGCATACAGGTATTTCCCTTCCCATTTTATTTATAACATTTCTCTGAATGACACAGTGGCTATGTGTATATTGTTTTTATGGTGATGGGGTTTTAGTATATATACATATAAATATAAATATAAAACTATAAATCTATATTACATTTTTCTTGTTTACAGTAAAAGTATGCCGGTATTTGTAATATTTCCGAATGCCTGGATATTTTACAAAAATAGGATTTTTTTTTTTTTCCTCCAGTCCAACTTAAAATGTGGGTCAATGAAAATGTTTTGTCACTGTAACTGTAAAAGTCATAAGTTTTAGAAAAACTTTTATTCTTCCTTGTGTGTAAAAACATGTAAAATAAAAGGGGTGGGGAAAAAAAAATCTGAGACAAGATGGCGGCGCAGGATGATGTGGGTAGCGCCACTTTCTGCCATCGTTATGTTGCCGTGGTGAATTTGGAGGACATGATGAGCTCCCTGATCTGCACTGTTTTTATTCTGGAACGGACCTCCTCCATCACTGGCTCCTTTGTCTTTATACTGGAACTTGTGTTTTTTAACCTGTATGCGTATCCTTGTTGAAACATGGTACTGTAAGTACTATTGTGTCAATTTATTTTTGGGTGGGGCAGGTGTGCTACTTAATTGGGGGGGGGGGGGACAAGGTTGAAAATGCATTGCAGAAGCTGCCACAATATATTTTTTTAATTTGGCAGGATAAAAAAATGCAAAAAATCTGAAGAATTTGTATTCTTAAAATGGATCGTATTGTACAGCAAGGTGTGAAGGTTGTCTGACAACCCTTTAGGTACACAAAACACAAAAAGTAAATGTTTTGTTTACTAGTATACTGCTGTAAATATTTTTTATGAGTGTCTCTGTGTGATGGATTTTTTGTGTGTGCGTGTGTGTGTCTATGTGTGTCTGCGTGTGGACGCACGTGCACACGTTCTGACTATCCTGTCTGCTTACAGCGAAACATCCTAGACCCCCTCCCCACCTCAACTTGCCCACTTGCACCTCAGCATTACAGGTATTGCATAAGCACAGGTGTTTCCCAGAATGTCCTGACAAGCTCTCAGACATACGGGCATGCTTTACAATGAAACCACCGAGCATATGCACAAGTTTTGGACGACCCTATCAATCCTATCACCTGACTAAACCCAGTGAGATCACAGAGAACAAGATAAGCCAAGGTCCACCAATCCCTGCAGTTTGGAGCACTTCCTGTGGACGGACTGAGCATGCTCACTCGCCCCTGTGTGACAATGTCGACCAGTGAGTCTCAAATCCCTGCCCTATGATGACCAGACATCTGCTTACTTGTGTGTTTGTGTGTGCCTCTCTTCCACCTGTCTTGACGTTAATCTGCTCATCTTTTTTCCTGGGGGGGTGGGGTTTGAGTGGGCTGCAGAAAGCACCACAGCCCTGTCTCCCAGTGAGCTAACTGCCAGGCATGCTACTCTCCAACCTTCATCCCATACTCCCTGCCACGGCTGCCTGACGTGTGCTTGTGTTGATTATGCACGGCGGAGTCGTACGCAGCGCTGTCACTCCCCGCGCGCCTGTGTCTCACTGTGTGTGATGTCACCATATTTAAATACACCACTGCTTCTATACACCTCGTCTTGAGTTGTGTGTCATTTTCTGGCTCGAGGTCACTTTGGTAAACGCTGCACTCAGACCAAGCCCGACTGACTTTTCTCGCACGCCAGAGCGCGGCAGTCGCACGTCCGCCAGACGCTCGTTTTTAGTTCAAACTGCTCGTTCGCCACGTTAAGATGAGCGATGCATGACTGTTGGCCCGTGGTGGGGTTTCGGGACTCACTCGGTGCACGTCACCCACACCTTTCACGCGGACACTGAAAGGACACACTGTGGTAAAGTGTTGTAATCTCTGTGGGCGTCATGTTCTCACTGTATGCACCCCTCCTTGTAACGGCTTATCGCTTCTTTTCAGTTCCTCCTAGAGGCGTTGTGTCGGGCTTTCAGTGTGGCTGATGTATTAATATTCGATTTATCAAGTTCCAAGGGAATATCTACATTATCAACCCAACACACCTCTTCTGCACCAACCAAACGTTTACATGTTACGAACAAAGCTCAGGGTTTTATGGTAATGGGGAAGACCGTCTGCCTAATACCTGTACTGAGTGACCACGGGACTCCAGGGCTACATATGTACTCCAGCATGTCACAGGTGTGCTCAGGTGATGACTCAGGTCTTCCTGCTCATCTCTACACCACTCATTGTGTACTGCACAGCACCAAGCACACCTTAGTAGCTTCAGACAAATATAAGCGCATACGGAAAAGGTCAACCCTGGTCTGATGAGAATAAAGGGGCACACTGGCAACATTCTACCTTCTGTATGCTCAAATGACCAGCAGTCTGCCTTAGAGTGATATAACACTGTGAAACCTGGTCCATAATGGAGGCCAATTTGGTCCTGGCACCAGCTCTGGGGTTGTAATTAAAGTAACTCTTGTCCATTCTGCTCTTTGAAGAGGCCCGTGGAGTTGGGGGAGGGGCTGGGAGATAAGACTTCTGAGTGGCACAGGAGGAGAGAGGGCACAGTGAACAGAAACACAAATGTGTGAGACTTTGTAACGCGACTCTGTATTATAATTATCTCACAATAATATATCGAGAGCTTAAGTTGCTTCCAAACGTCGCCTGGATCCAGGTGAGCTGGGTCCAGTTTTCAGCAGAAATGGACTAACTAGAAACATCACTTTTTAATGCAATAGGTTAACATGCTCAACTTGTCCTTCGAAGTTTACTGGCAACATCACTTGATGAAAAGATCCTTTCAGTAACCATACCTTAGTGTCGTGGTCTTTCGTCACAGACTGATGCTGTCTCACTCCCAGGCAGGTGTTCCCCTTTAAGAACGAACACTCGTATTAACATTAACATTAATACGATATTCCCTTCATCGGTAAACCACACGCTCAGTGCACTTAAAGGTCAGAAAGTTGGACAGTAACAAAACTCTATCACTAACAGATGCATCACTAGAAAATGGCAAATGATTCACGTCCCGGCACTGTCGTCATGGGGACTGACACTGGACCGATGTGTGGGCAGCTGTGGGGGGAACCCAGTCTCCAGCTCTGGGGTGTGGGAGGGTGCTCTGCTCCACCTCTAACTACAAGTCGGTGGTAACACAACTCTAGTATCATGTTAGCATGCGTTTATGTCAAGAGGATATTAATTAACATCTTACAATTTGCAGTCAGCAAAAAGCATGGTCATTCCTGTCATTACCCATGTTTTGAAAACATGAATTCATATGTCAACGGAAGAACGACAGCTCAGCTTATATGCCCCAAACATTTGGGACAAGAATAACACAGAAAGACTTGATTATTATGTCATTTAGCAGACACTTTTATCCAAAGCAACTTATAACATTTCATATGCATTACAATGACCTAATGCTAGGTGTCTTGCTCAGGGACACACCTGCTGGCTGGGCTGGGATTCAAACTAGGAGACTTCAATACCTCAGCCTGATGTTCTACCCATTGAGCCACCAGTCAATCATTTTAAGAGAAGTGCAAAACAATGTGTGTAAATAATGGTCACACCTCAGAATGTCTAAGACATGCGCATGTGCTAAAGTTCCAGGTCATGAATGAAAAATAAAAGTTTTAAACCTTGAAGAAAAATGAGACATTATAAAGTGTTTCATACTAAACTTAAGTGGCCAGGTTGGCTCAATGTGTAGAACTTCAGGCTGGTATGCAGAAGTCTCCTGGTTTGAATCCTAGCACAGCCAGCCGTGCCCTTGAGCGCTCCGTGTTAGCTCCCGGACACAGCGTGTGGCTGGCTGCCCACTGCTTCCCCTTAGGGGATGAGTTAAATGAAGAGAAAGAATTTCCCCATTGTGGGATTAATAAATTAAGACCAGCAATGTTATTTACAGTTCTGTAAAAAAAGGAGTTAACATTTACTGTTAAAAGAAATTGCCTAAAAATTAATGGTTTCTTGCCAGAACAAGGGCCACTGTAAAAAGACACCGAGGAGATGATTTTGACTAAATGTAGATGTTTTAGTTTGATAATCGGTTAAAATTTGAGCGCACCGCTGCACGTGTGTTTCACGTAAACCCTGTTATTTTTATTGTGTGATTTTGCATGAAGTGCAAGATTCACCAGAGACAAATGCATTCACACCTGTCACGGAAATCATTAGTAATAAGCTGGCTTGTGTCTGACCGCACACGCATATGTGTGTACGTGCGATGGGGGGAGGTGGCATCGCTGAACCTGGTTCAGTTTCCACTATGCTATCACCACATTTACATGTTTTTTGGCAGACACTTCTGTCCACAGTGACATGGGTTACACGAATAGAAAACAGGATGCCTGGGCGTAAGGCTGAGAATGTTATTAGTCAGCCATTAATTCAGGAAATGGACTTAAAGGTTGTAATGTAGAGCAGTGCTGATAACACCGAGCGATACGACAGGGTTGCATGTGAGGACAGCTGTAAAATCCATTGTAATTTGCCTTTATCTCCACTACTTTCTTGATTAAATCAATGAGTCCGCACTCAAAGGAAAAGGTATGAATTTCTGTCAAACCCATACGACTTCCCTCATTAAAACCAGCTTCACGCACACAGGTTTGCAGTGCTAATCAGCCTCAGGTCTCACGGCCTCAAGCACGCCTGATTTATCCAGTTGTTCTGCACAGATCTGCTGTCGCGTCAGAGAATTCCGTAAAGCCACGAATTCAGGCGTAACGTGATATTGGGAGAACCACGAATTCTCATGGACAGTGAACTCAAGTGATGTTTGGCTTTCAAGGGAAATATCCTCAATGTAGGAACTTAAAAAACCTTCCAGGTTGTGGCATGTTTATTCTCATATCTACCTTATGAAATCTGCCAGTCTACTATATACTGGAACATTTTCAAAAACTGTCTGGAGAGCAACTGGGAATTAATTTAACTGAAAATGTATCAGATTTTTTTTTAACCTGTGCCAGAATATAATTATTTTTACTGATAATTGTGACAAAGCAATGCTTTGATTGGTAGGAAACAAAAACACCAAAACTAAGACAGTCATTAATCCTCTATTGAGTTGCGTAACGAAACCCAGGCAACCAATTATTTCGACGCTGCCTCACTTCTCTGCACTTAGTGTTGTGGTGGAGGGGACGTGTTCCACGCTGTTCCTGCAGTGTGTCTGGGATCACGCTAGGCGACAAAGGGCACATGCTGGCAAGCGTGTGCGGCAAGCCGTCACCGGGGCCTCGGTGCCTCGTTTGCGCTCAGATGGGACGGCCTACGCGCAGCATTGTCACACATTTGGAAGATTGCAGTGTGGATTAAGAGGCTGCCTCATCATTTTCGACAACAATGCTGCCATTTAGGGCTGTCGTTTCTCGTAGCGCTCCCCGCATTACCGCCAGGCTCAAGATTTACATACATCTTTGTCTTAAGATGAAAGAACGGATTGAGACAATGAAGGCAAGGTTCAGAAATGGGTGAAACCCGGATAGAGGAGAAGAAAAAGTTTTATTCGAAGGCACCTATTGTACGGCTGATAGAAACCATACTTCATGCAACTCTTTTTTGTTCCTGTCACGAAACGTGAGGGAGAAAAATAAGCACTCCCCTTCAGGGTAGAGAATGCAAAATAGAGCAGCCCCCTCACAGCTGGGTCAGTGGCGCGTTCTGAATGAACCACAACACTTCATAATAAGAAACCAGGCACAGCTGCCATTGTGAAATCTGACCTACATTGTGATGCCTCCCTTTACTGCCCCTCTGCATCCCACTAGATTCTGATTGGTTGATAGTTGTCCTACACAACTGGGATTGGCTGATATTGACATATTGCACTTCAAACCTGTCCACTAAAGGCAATGCTAACATTACCAACATATCTACCTTCTGTTACACACAGAACGGTGCTGACCATACTAACACATCTGCCTTCTGTTACACACAGGATGGTGCTGACGTTTCTAACACATCTGCCTTCTGTTACACACAGAACGTTGCTGACGTTACTAACACATCTGCCTTCTGTTACACACAGGACGGTGCTGACGTTACTAACACATCTGCCTTCTGTTACACTCAGGACGGTGCTGAAGTTACTAACACATCTGCCTTCTGTTACACTCAGGACGGTGCTGAAGTTACTAACACATCTGCCTTCTGTTACACTCAGGACGGTGCTGAAGTTACTAAAACATCTACCTTCTGTTACACTCAGGACGGTGCTGAAGTTACTAACACATCTGCCTTCTGTTACACACAGGACGGTGCTGACATTACTAACACATCTACCTTCTGTTACACACAGGACGGTGCTGACCATACTAACACATCTGCCTTCTGTTACACTCAGGACGGTGCTGACCATACTAACACATCTGCCTTCTGTTACAC
>JABJVR010000021.1:5983439-6028301 GCA_025773905.1 Chitala chitala | reverse complement strand
ACACACACACACACACACACACACACACACACACACACACACACACACACACACACACACACACACACTTCCTCTATATATTTACGCCAACCAAACGTCACTTCCCTGATTCCTTAGGAAGCGAAGATGGCGGCCGTGGAAGAGAGGGTTGAGGGAGGTGTTGAAGTGCTAGAGTCGGTATCCCCAAGACTTTCTACACCTCCGCCGGATCAACCTCACCAGAACAACCCCCTGTTAGGACTTCCTATTGTGGCGATTGAGACTATTCTCAATTTCTTGTCTTACGACGAGATCAGCCTGCTGCGCCTGGTGAGACGGAACAAAAACAAACCTCGGCTAAATTGCCAATGCACGGACGGGAAAGGGATCGCTGCGTGCTGAAAGCTTGTTGGCTAGTCAGCTTGGCCCTGACTCATGTTAAAAATGTCTGCATTCTGTTGTACGTCTGCTTTGGTCACTGGTCGCACTTTCCATTGAACTTAAAAAAATATATATATATGGTTAAAATGTGCGATCAGTTGGTTTGCTCCATTCTGCCGTAGGCGTAAATATAAGCAGCATAGTAACATCTTGCAAATCCTGCACTGAAATTTTTAATTTGTTGAAGGATATTGCATATATTTATTTGTACGATTATCTATCTTGTACGTTCATTTTCGCATACCAGCTGTTTTTAAAAATGTCGACTGCCTTTATGTTTGTCAAGAATTGTTATTGATTTTTTTTTTTTTTTTTTTTGTCGCACTAGTCTCTTACTGGGTTTCTGGAGAACCTTCTAGCAGAGATCTGTGTGTGACAGTCTTAAGCAACTGCTAGTTTTCGGATTGGCTTGTTGCATGAGTTTGTCAGATAGAAATGTATAGCTTTTACGTTTGAATTATGATCGGAATCAGGACCTACGTTTTTTTTGTTACTCAATGTATTATTTAATCCAGTAACTTGAAAACGACCTTTGCGAATGTTTTAACAAGTCATGCTGTGCATTTTTCTGCGAAATTGCTTTTATGCACAACTTGCTACCCTTTCCGTGGTGTCTGGTTTCTGTACCCTTAAGGTTATCAGAAAGACCGTGGACGTCACGAGCACAGTATAGGGCGCGGATGACGTGAATCCCACATATCCTCGCAGTAGCGTTTTCAGGCGTTAGTTGTTGCCTACTGTGTACCTGTTTAGTATACTACCACCCTTTTAAAATAACGCCCTGTAGTATCAAGAGGACAAAAGTATGTAGTATGGTGAAGCATACATGAGTGATGTCAGTAATGCTGCAAATACTAGTCAGAAACTTTGTCTGATCTTGAATGCTTCCACAGTTCTGCTGTCTTGAAACCCTGTGCTGTTGTACACTGCTCTATGGTAGCCTTGAAAATAAGATGTTTTGTGACAAACTGTATTCGGACTGTGTTCAGTTTAAAACAGAATATTAGTTTTTTTCTTTTCAAGTGTGATAGCCCTCTGTTTCTGCTCCAGGTGTGCAAACGAATGGACATGATTTGCCAACGCATGCTTAACCAGGGCTTCCTCAAGGTGGAGCGCTACCACAGCCTCTGTCAGAAGCAGGTCAAAGCACAGCTACCAAGGTACAGATGGTCATGCAGATGATCTTAAACAGCTTGTCTTGTCTGGGTGGTATTAACCCTGTTACTATATGTGTTGTATTGATTTGTCCTTACTTTTAATTGGTTTTAAAAACTGAAATGTCATTGGGAAGTATAACTGGAAAAATGGTGTGCTGTAGTACAGAGCTACAATCATGGATTTACTGCACATGTGCACTATAAAAGATGTTTTGCCACCTGATTTTTCGTGTCGAAAAAGACCATGGGTAAAATAATGGAAAATTTAATTCCAGACATGTAAGTTTTGCTTAATATATGTTCTGTCATGTAAATTAACATGCAGCCTGCAATATAAATGAAGTGCCATAAATTACAAGTTGGATGTTCAATTTTATATTTTTGTGAAATCTTCTCATTCCTGCCTTATAACTGTTTCCTAAATAACCACTTGTAGAAAAATCTCATCAAAGATTTGCCAATAATTTTGCAATTTTAGGTTCTGTTACTCATTTAATAACTATCGAATTTTCCTTTCATTAATTAATGTATAATATGAATATTTCTTTTTCTAATTTGACACTGACGTTTGTTTATATATGGTGGATAAAGTACATGTAGTACTGTCAGAATTAATATCTACATGATACTAAATACTACATGATGCTAATCTAATTACATTTCAAGCAAATTATTCAAGATGAACAGTAAATACGAAATGAAATTTATGAAAGTGATGCAAAAATCGCACAGAACAATTTGACATATGGGATGTTTTTTCATTTTCCTCTCACTGTAGTAGTGAGTGTAGATGGTAGGATATACACAGTATCTGAAAGGTAAACTGGATTGCATCTGTTATGCTGGTAAGTGCTGTAATTTCCAACCAGGTTTAGACCTAAAGCTTTTTTTTAAGTTTTTTTGGTCTAATTTTGAGATCAATGCCTTGAATGGTTAACTTTGTGCATCTTGCATATAAACACTATTTTGAAGATAATTGTACAGGTGGTATCCCATGGTCTGTTCTTGCATGCTTGGTGTAAATGGTTAACAATGAGACTTGGGTGAACACTGTTAAACTTCATTAACAGAACTCAATGCTGACTCCACTGGCATGTCCTGACTGTACCATGCTGACAGTGCACGAGTTGGGTTTTCCACAGAGCAGACACCAGTACTAGTGTTATTTCGTTACTGACGTGTCATTATGTAATGAAAATGGATGGTGACACAGCAGCCACAGTAGCTGTCCAGTGTGGATGCGTTCACTGTGTTGGTTCAATTACTGCTGGTTATTTATGCATTTGTGTATATTCCTTAACTGTAAACTTTGGTTGTTCTGTGATTCCCGGGACTTGTTGGATGTGATGTGCGTTTTCACATGGGTGTCTTCTTGCATAATGTGGTGGAGATTAAGGGCTTTTATGTCCCCTCTCTGCAGTAGTTTTACATTTCTACTTGGAGCTTATCTGAGGGCTTCATTGTGGGAAGATGTCGGATCTGTATCACTAGTCACTGATGCCTGGCGGACACTGGAGAACAGTAGTACCAAGCCTGGCAGGAATTAATATTTAAAGAGTCCTCTGGCAAATAATTTAGAGATTAACCCAGTTAGTCATTACATCTGAAATTTGCATCATGGGGCTTTTTTTATATTGTGTTGAAAGATTGAAAGAAATGTTTTGTTTCCTTATGTTTAACATTTCCTTAATACCAGTTTTTCCACAAATGACAACCTCCACATTTTCTCAGACTCCTTATCCAGTTAGACAGTTCTGTGTGACTTCAGTACAAATTTTACAGTCAGAATGTTTTTAGTAAGTTTAAAAGGAACCTTATAACTGGTAATGAATGCATATACATTGTGCGTGTGTGTGCGCGTATGTTAAGCATCTCTTTGTTCTCAGGGGATGTTCCTCTGTTTAACTCTTTCTTCTCTCTGGCTTTTGTACAGGCGGGAGTCTGAGAGGAGGAACCATTCACTGGCTCGTCATGCAGACATCCTGGCTGCAGTGGAAACGCGTCTGTCCCTGCTCAACATGACCTTCATGAAATATGTTGACTCCAACCTCTGCTGCTTCATACCGGGCAAGGTGCTGTTGTGATTGAATCTCGTTCTTCATTTGTCACATCAGAATCAGATTTAGGAAGGTGTGTGTGAGTGATGAATTTGCCCTTTAGAATTTGGTAAACAAAAAAGTGCTTTGATTTTATGCTATCAGTAAACAAGAGGAAGTTCTTATTAGAGTACCATTTAAAATTTTTAAAGGGAATATGGTTTCCACAGCCCATTATTAGCAATTTAGAAACAATACCCCTAATTTCTGGATTATGTAATCCAGTATCACTGTTGAAAGGGCATGCTGAAGATGTCACCTTTGGTTTCAAACTTATGGTGTAACAAGAGCAGGTATTTGTTCATCACCTGTCTGTAGTGCATATAGTCCTGCTTACAGCTGTTTGGACCCGCCAGGTGATTGATGAAATTTACCGCGTGCTGCGCTACGTCAATTCCACTCGGGCACCCCAGCGGGCACACGAGGTGCTGCAGGAGCTGCGAGACATTTCTTCCATGGCCATGGAGTACTTTGATGAGAAGATTGTCCCGATCCTCAAAAAGAGGCTGCCTGGGGCCGACCTCTCAGGGCGACTTATTGGCTCTGCCCCAGGTAACGAGCTGCTGTTCCTCATGTCATCTGAAATGACACTGTATACAAAACATGAGCTGTGATTTCATTCTGTTTTCTTCAATAGACTAAGAAGACTATAGTGTGTTACTTAATTCACTGTATAAACATACTGGCTCAAGGAAATACGAATGCTTTTTACGTTTGCCTGTTTTACCGGTGATGTTTGCCTGATTACTGCTTTACTGGTGAGTTGAAGAAGATTCTCAATGAGAGGTGTGCCGTGCCAGCACATGCGTGTTCATGACCTAAGCACATGCGTGCACATGCGTGTTCATGACCTGTGAAGCTAATCAGAAACTGCACATCCACGGAGAACTTCTCTGAAAAATTTGACAGAGGAAAGGGAGTGGAGCGAAGGATTGGGCAGTTAGACACTGTAGCAAAGGGAAACGAACAGTATGACTAATTACACATGTCAATTTGTTGCTCTCAGAGTATTCAAATCTGCTTTTAGAATTGATTTTGGATGGTAAAAAATGGAGAGGTTAAAAAAAAAAAAAAGCCTTACATTGTGTGACAAGATTCAACTTCCAGACGATTTATATAACCAATAAAACAATCTATTTACAGAGTGCTTTACATTTATCTGCAAATATTGTAGGATGTTGAAATAAATGAAAACCACGTGGTCCACCTCCTTTGAGACCTTGGCCTACATTTGACAGTAATCAGCCTAGTTCCTTTCCATTATTCTGGGTTCCATGTTTCCACAGTGTCCGGCCCTTCCACCTCCCTGACCACCATGTCTTTGCTGGCCAAGAACACGCCTTCTCGCTCGGAAATGACCAAGGTGCAGCAGCAGGTGAAGGTGAACGGGGCATCGATGACGACGCTGCGGCGCGAGATGACGGAGGTGCGCGTGAAGCAGCTGGAGCAGCAGAAGCAGCTGCAGGACCAGGAGCAGAAGCTGCTGGAGCAGTCTCAGGTCATCGGCGAGCAGAACGCCCGGCTTACTGAGCTGGAGCACAAGCTGCGCGAACTGATGGAGAGCGCTGTGGGGGCTGGCTCTGGGTCCCGGGCGGGTCCCAGCTCAGTCTCGCCCCCCGCCGCCACCGGTGCCACTGCTGCCACCAGCCCAGTCGGGGGAACCGAAACGCCCAACAAACGGGCTAGGAAGAGCTCGGACTCACCCCGTCAGTCTAAACGCCTGCGCAGCAAGAAGTGAGGGGCTCTCCACCTTCCATTATGTGCCCTTCAGCTTGCCCTATCATGGTTCTTTCTTACTTGACTGACAGGATGAGAAGGGAGTGACGGTGAGCAATGGGCAGCCTGTCTCCTCTCATTGGCTCTTCTTCCCATAACCACTCCCACACCCTCCCTCTTAGCCAGCCGTGTTTTTTGGCACGTCGTTCAACTCCACTCTCTGCCATGTGACAGATGCCTCTTCTGTTTCTGTTCTGAGCAGAGCCCTGGCTGTGGTAGCTGAGGCATTGCGGAGAGGTGCGGCGTGCCAGCATACGTGTGTTCATGACTTAAGTAGCTAATCAAAAACTTCTCATGCATGGAGAACTTATCTGGAAAAAAATTGAGGAAAAAGGGAGTGGAGTGAAGGATTAGGCAGTTAGACACTGTAGCAAAGGGAAACGAACAGTATGACTAATTACACGTCTATGTTGCTCAGAGTATTCAAATCTGCTTTTACAATTGGTTTTTGTTGGTTAAAAATTGAGAGGTAAAAATTCAGCCTTACATTGAGTGTCTTCTGAAGGGTTTTTTTTTTTTTTTTTTTTTTGTTACATGCAAAAGGAGGTGTGTATAGCTTTGTCCTGGAGGAAATAGTACTGTTTTAAACCAGCTGAATATTCTTGCCACATATGGGTCAGAAGATCCATTTCATCTTTAAAAATGACTACAGCCACTTAGTGCATATATGAAGTAAACATGCAAGTATATGGTGCCTCTTTAAATTTTTTTTTTTTTTTTTTTTCTCCTCTCTCACTAGTGGTGCAATAAATAACATTCTTCGTGTTATAGGAAACTAAAATTATTTGCCTCTCTGTTACAAGATCCATTTTCAATTAAGGTGTGACAAGCTTGTTTTAATGCTCTGTGGAAAAGCCACTGTCAAATACAACATGAAAAGATCAGTAGCAGCTCCCTGCATCAGGGCTGTTTACTGTCTTGTTTCAATCCATAACCGATAGGTACAATTTTGGGCAGTTAAGGGCTGGGGGGAAAAAAACAATACTGCTGTTTGTGGGACTGGATTTAATAGCATGGAAGACCATTGAGGAAAAAGGTTCTGAATATGGAGTACAAGGGGCAACAAGTAGAGTAGACTAAATGCTCTCAGCAAGCAAAAGGACAGCAGGTCCCAAAGGTTGTGGACACGTGTACCTTTATCTGAGATAAAGAGTTTAGTGAACATGGCTGGGCTCTTGTGCCAGCTTCTCGGGCGGGATCTTGTGATCTTTCATAAAGCCTGAAAGTCAGACTGGATCTTATTTTCACTTTCCAGGAACCAAATGCAGATTTTACCTGCATGCATTTGAGATTTTGTTTATAAGCAAATTTCTATTTGGTAAGCTTCCTAAATTTGGGAGGTAAAGTATCCTGGCTCTGTATCCACTAAAATCCTGCTTTTAAATGGCAAAGAATGTCAATTCATTTGATTTAAGTAGTGTCTTTTTTGCTGGAGAATGGCAATTGTACTGCCTCAAAATTGGATAAAATGCAAACTAATGTGCAGGATATAAATGTTTACCTTGCTATATTGTCAAACTAATGTAGAGGTGAGTGGGTCTTAAATTTATGTACAGGAGGCACTAGAATTAAGGTTTTTACAATTTGCCCCTTTTTTGTCATCCCTAAAAATGGCTTTTTCCCTGTATTAATTGTTATACATTATATCTCTAAACCATTAATGTGCTTTCAAGAAAATGCCAATTGACCACTCTGTACCTGAGGGTAATCCACTGCTGTTTCAACCCTTCCATGCTAAACATTGCTATAAAGCAAAAGTATGGTGATGAGATGGAAGGAATCGCCAAGTTTTTCTGTAGAAATTTGTATTGACTCATCTCTTACATGAGTAACAATTTCAAGTTCTATTTCTGCACACACTTCTTGATATTGTAATTAATCTTGTGAACCAATTGTTCAGAATTTTGCATTTAATAAAGATGACCTGAGCTGCATGTGGTTGAAACAATAGGCTTCCACCTATTTCTATGAAGCATGCTGGGAAGGAATAGTCACTGAGTTGCAAATTGGCTGATTTACACATTAAAAATGCCCGGGTCATAGTAGGTGGTGGACACAGGAATATGTTAGCTTGTGGCTTAATGCGTGACTGCGTCTCCTGCTTAGAAATGACTGTACTGTAATCTTTATGTAATTCAGAATTTAGATCGTGGATTATTTCATGTATTGTAAAAGAAAATAAAGAAACCTAATCTTGTAACTAGCCAGATTTTTTGGCTTACTAATGGTTTGTTGCACACACAACTGTTAGAGTTTAAAGAAATTAATCTATAAAGATTATTTGCTTTTAGCATGAATTGTTTGCTTTCCATCTATAACTGTGCTATTGTTTGCCCAAAGAAGATGACAGTCAATTGAAATAGAAAAGTCCTCAGTTATATATTCAGTATTGTTTACCAAGAATAACTAGCAGTAAATTGTTATAGAACAATCTTTTTAACTTAACAAGTTGCTCTCCTCCAGAAGAATTAAGTCATAAAGAGTCATAAACATCAGGTTGTACTTTAGAGCTCTCAAAGCCTGACTGTCTAAAAAGAAACTGAGAGTTAAATTGACTTTACGTGACTAAAGTTAATGTCATAGTATTGTCTCCTTTATCTCCGATACTTTTGTTTCTGGTTGTGCATTTTCTCTTGTGGAATACGTGGTTGGGTGACTGCGTGAACAAATGACAGTTTATGCCGGTATGTAACACAAGGAAAACCAGGAAGTGCAGTACATGGAGCTTGTGTATGTGTTCTATTTTAGTCTTGTCTTCATTCCTCAGCATGACGTGTACTCCACGACGCGCTCTTAAAATTGTTCTGTTGGTTAATTGCCTTTAAAATGACACCGTCATGCAAGGAACGCACACCATGTACGATAACTAAGACTGCACTTAACACCGACGTGATGAAATTTAAAACAACAGTAAGACACGTTTACAGGCACCGAACATGGTGAGAAGAATGCGGAGCACCCGCTGGGGAGCAGCGAGCAGCGCTCCCACCGCGACGTGCTCCAACTTTTACTCATTCACGTTTTTATTAAATACGTCGTCAACGTGTGCTTCCGCAAAGCCCTTACATGGTTGCCAGTAACAAGTACCACAAGCAGAAGCAAAGTCCCCTAAAGGAGATATGTCAGGTTAATTGCGTACGAGCTTATTATGGAAGCTCCTGCTGGTTTGCAGAGCAATACAAAGGAAAAACTGACCAAAACCGTTATGTAACGTTACCCTTCGCTAAAGAGCACAATGCATACCTGTTCATTACCTGTTCACTTCTTCCGCTACTCCTGGGAACGCATCGCTTCGAACTGTCCCTGTTGTGTTCATTAAAAAAATGCATTTCACCTCATGGGTTCAATTAAATAACACATTCTTTATGATGTTTGTGCGCTTAATGTGTTATTTTGACGGTTTGTACGTGTGCGCAGTCATCGTCAAAATAATGGATTGCCTACTAATGTACTACTTTGGTGGTGAATACATTCAAAAATAACTAAGATATGTACAGTACAGGATACTGAAATGTCCTCCAATAAATATACCCTTCTATAAAAGACTGCCATCGTGGCATAATTAACAATGAACTGTACATTGTAATTTTTATTGCAGACATACTGGGCCAAGTGTGGGCCAAATAAGAACACACGTACCCCCCGCTCGTACTGCCCCCACCACCGTAGGCGGGTCCACTGAAATGCGCAGCCCGACGCAACATCCTGAGTGGTACCGAGTGAAACAGCGCAGTCGGTGTTGAGACGGCCCTGGAGAGCATCCACAGTCCTACTTCTGTGTTTGGGTGGAGTCGCCAAGGGGCTAAAATCGCGTTCAGAAACTCCAAGCGCAAGAAAAGCTACGTGGAACAGCGGGGATGGGTAACCGCGTCGCCCGTGATGATTACGAGTGGGTTTACACGGACCAGCCGCACGCCGACAGGAGGAAGGCCATCCTGGGTGAGTCCGAGCCCGCCGCCCGCTCTCTCCCTTCCGCGCTGCGCTCCCGGTCTTCACGTCCGCACCGATCTAAAAAGTGTGAGGCGTTTGTCTTGCGTGTGAAAGAGGTTTCTAGCTTCATATTCGTGTAAAAAAAAAAAAAAAAAAACTCTTTGAAGTCTGTTTGATTAGTTCTGTTTATCGTAGCTAGCCGAAGGAATTGCTTTCATATTTCGTTATATGCAGCATTTCTTGTTGTTTTTGTTTGTTGTGTTTTTTTTTTTTTTTTTTTTTTAATTTTAACATGGACGCCCGTACAGCGAGGCCTCATGGCCTCATTCCGACACCACCTACTATGGGTGTCCACCGTAGGCCAGTTTCTTGGTTTTTTCAGATAACCGCAAACGGAATAACGTTATTCACTTTAGTCACTTGTGATAAATATCGATGTATTTCTTAACAGTTGGGCCGCATACCTGATATTTTGGTCTGAATATGTTATATAAAGTTTGTACCGTACTGTACTTTTGCAGCAGTTTAACGGTTCGCTTCGAAATGGTGATTCAATGTTTGCTGCTCTCACGGTAACTGAAGGTAGGAGACCACTCCCCAACTCCCTTTCCTCAAAGTCGCTCGGTGTTTTACACAGCAGGTTTCACTTTCTTGGAGATTTGACAGGCGTGCTATGGCAGGCAGTAGGAAAGTTCCCAGGCGACATGTGACTGCGGCCGGCCGGCGGACTGCCAGCGCTGCCTGTACCACTCGCAGTGCAGTTATTTGCATGGATTATCCCGAAGATAACTTGTTTGCTTGACAAAATATACCATCTTATACGTATTAATACCTAGTCTAAAGCAAATATGTTGTTCCAACCCGTTCTGTAAAACTGTTGAGGGGGAAAAAAAAACTGTAGTTGACGTAATGCTCAAAATTGGTGTCTCTGGTTTAACCTTACTTTTCTTGTATACGCCTGAGTGATAAATTCACTAAACCTAAGTACGACAACGTGCTGTATATAGCAATGCGTCTGAGATCTCACTGTCAGTTTTCGTTCATTTGGACTATTTCGTAAAACGACGGAGTTGTACAAACTAGCAGTGAAGGTATGAAAGAAACCTTTGTTGGGAAATCTTATGAAGAGGGTTTTACGTATTAATGCTAAGCTGAATTGATGTGTAAAACGTTTTACGTTTCTCAATATTACACTAACCTAAGTCTTTCCTTTCGGTTGAATATGACTTCATAGTGTTTGAGCACTGTGTAAGATCAAATATCATTCCATATTGATTAGTGGTCACGCAAAAGTTTCTTCTGGTTAGCAATGGGATTTTTTGACTAAACAGTTACTATACTTATGTACTTGCGTCTCTGTGCATTTTGCATGCTTGTAACCTTGTCTGCCTTATATTTTGCATACACTGAGGAGACATCATATTGGCAGCATTGTACAGTGAAGCTGGATTTACAGAGGTACATTCTGACTTTCAGCAGACTGTTGACTGTGTTGGCTGTATGTTTTATGTGGACGCAGTTGTCTCATGTACCTGTGTGTTTGAATGGGATGTTTTGGGTGCATGGTGGAAAAGTAAGGAAACTAGGTCTTTTTTAATATGGGCTCCCAGAAAAAAAATTTAAAAATATGATTTTTACATGACATCTGATAAAAGCAAGTGTTTACCTATCATGAAGTTAAAACATAAGTATTCCTGTGACTGAATGTTTATGATGGTCTTGATGTATTTATGAAGAATGAAACTTCAGAGTTTTAGCTTCTGGAGCTACGTCAAGTTGTTGAATGAAATGAATAAATATTGTGATGCAGTTATGTCAAGTTTGTGTCGCCCATGTCAGGAATTTCCACTATAGTCATTTATGTTTAGGTTTTTGATTCCAGCAATTTTAATATTGCTGTTACTTTGACTACATTCTCATGGCACAAGAACTTGGAGAATGAAAAACACAGAAAAATTTGGTAGAGGTAATATCAAATTAAGATCAATAAATTTCCAGCTAAATTACATTAACTCTTAATGTTGTCATTAAAACCGCTTTGCACATGGACATGTGCTGTAAAGCCATGTTAGAATTGCATAGCAGGTGATATTTTTTGTCATGAGCGGAGAATGAAAGCTTCTGATTGTAAATTAAACAGGTTATAGGTTATCTATTGCTCTGCAAATATACTTTTTTTTTTTTTGTTCTTTTTTTCAGCTGTTTTAAATTGATTGTCATGCTTATCTTGCTCAGACATGCTTTTTATATAAGGCGTTTGTGCACCATTTCAGTAGGAAGTGTTCCAAGATAAGATTGCTGAAAAACAAATGAACAGCTCTACAGCTATCTGTAGGGATGTAACCGTGCGCTCGGCTCATGATACGGTTCGATTAACAATACAGGGTTTGTGATTCAATTTTCTCATGATGTCAAAACTCAAATAATGAAAACTTTTTTTTTTTTTTATTATCTTTGAGGGGGAAAAAAAGCAAAAAGAATGGCAGAGTACAGTATGTTTGTGACAGTGACCAGAGCTTTCCATTGTGGTGACATTTTAAATGCTGCATCATATAGAGCTAGTGTTAGCAGTTGTGAGAGCCATAATTTCCCAAAACGTGGTCCACAGACCAGCACTGTGGGCTGACATATACTGGGCCATGAACAGACCAGGAAAGCCAGGTAGATGTTTTTTATAAGTGCCATTTTTAGCATATCACATTAAAATAATTTCTGGAATGTTCAGAAATATTTTTCCTACATAAAAATTTAGTATACCAAAAAAGTGCACAGTATAGTAAAACTGATTAGTTATGTCAAAAGTGAGTTGTCAGTATGTTGCCCTGTTAACCTATGTATTAGGAAAAATTGAAGAATTTCAATATGTTAGCAACTGTTGGGGCAAATGTGACACTGGGGGAGGGAAGAGAATTCATTCAAAAATGGAAACTTAAAATATGGATTCAGTTTTGGGTGCTGCTGTCCCAAACCCTTTGTGTGTATGGTGGGCATAGAGGCTAGCAAACAAGGGTATTAAATCTTCCAACATACTTTAACTCGCCCTCAGGACTGGTATTTCATTTGAGTATTCATGTTGTCTTGTTTGATACTTTGTGCTGCTAATGTTCTTTATATTAAAAAAGTCACATGGCAAGCATGCAACGGGATGCAGTTCGTGGAGATGGACAGTGGTATAGATACTCGTTTTGCATCACAATATATGGTATGGTTGCGTCCCATGTTTAACCTGGAAATACTCTGGCATGTATTTTTTAAATGCAAAATGTATACAAATCACAGCTGCATGCTGTTCTATTAAGCTACCTTCCAATTTTAATCTGATAGCCCCACTGTGGCACTATTTTATTTAATTTAAATTTTTTTTTTTTTTTTGGCTTGCTTCCATCATCCTATGCATAAGATTACATAAGTCAAATACATACACGCACACTTATGTGTATATAATGCATAGGACATTGTCATTTGGGAAGATTATACAGTTTTTAAGTGAAATTATTTCCCAAATTTATGGCAATGAAAGCTGCAACAACAAAAACACCAAAAAGAGGCCCTTTCTACTGATATCCACCTGGTTGGAGTCTGACAATTACAATTTTTTCCCCTTCATAGCTGTAAACTGTCAATGCTGCTGATTTAAAACTTCCAGTAAGTTGACATGGTTCTGATATGGAAGCACAATTGTAACACCAGATGTAGTTTGTTACTGTACTTCAGTTGAAATTGGTCTTATTTATCAGGCCAGCTGAATAACCTGTTTTTCTTTTTTACTACTACATTAACCCTTTAATGTTCACCTATATAAGTTACAATAAAAATCATTACCTCTGAGCTCCCTTAAGTCATTAAAAGTATGGGGAAAACAAATTTTAATGGATTTGTCTCAACTAAAGGGTTAAGTAGAATTGTAATTGATGGGGGCATGTGATTAGTCATTCCTTTTTCTTTACCAAAATATACATGGGTTACAAACTCAGATATTCAAGTAATTCAGTGTATAGAATACATTTTTTGACACTTGCTGAGGTGGACATGCACACTAAATTTCACAATTAACAAGGTTAAACTTTCTATTATTATCTAATATTCATACCAGCTTCCTGTTAGAGGGAACAGAATTTCCATTAAAGTCACATTTATCACAGAAGTGATTACAGTCCAGTAAATTGTGCTGAATGTCAAACTGACGAAACACTTCCATTATGTTTACATTTAATAACTGACAATGCAGTGTAAACATTGGGCTGCTGATAACTTTGTGTTGAGTTGTATAAGGTAGAACAAAACAAAAAAAAATCATGTGGTCATGTGGCCTTTTGGCCCACCCCCCAGCTGTCTTGTAGCTGTGTGTGTTATAGTTGAAATGAGTCACATCAGAGAGGGATGTAGATAACTGATAAGCTTGAATGTTATTGGCAATGAAATGTATGGCTTCATGATGCAGTGCAAGTGGTTAAAACTAAATGCACGATATACAGCATGTATACCCAATGCACTGATTCTTCCCCCTTAAATCAACAGCAAAATACCCAGAGATCAAGTCACTTATGGGCCCGGATCCAAGGCTAAAGTGGATTGTTTGCTCAATGGTGGCCATCCAGTTTCTGGCCTTCTACTTAGTAAAGGACCTGGACTGGAAGTGGGTCTTGTTTTGGACATATGCCTTTGGCAGCTGTGTCAATCATTCCATGACCCTGGCCATACATGAGATATCCCATAACACGGCATTTGGAAACAACAAGGCTGCTTGGAATCGCTGGTTTGCCATCTTTGCCAACCTCCCGATCGGACTGCCCTATTCAGCATCCTTCAAACGTTACCACCTGGACCATCATCGGTACCTGGGCGGTGACGGCGTGGATGTAGACATCCCTACCAACTTTGAAGGCTGGTTCTTCTGCACGCGCTTCCGTAAGTTTGTGTGGATCATCCTCCAGCCGCTGTTTTACGCCATTCGACCCCTGTGCATAAACCCCAAGCCCATCAGCAGACTTGAAGTGATCAACGTTGCCGTGCAGTTCACCTTCAACTTTGCCCTCTACTGGCTGTGGGGTGCAAAGCCCGTTGTGTACATGATGGCCGGGTCCATGTTGGGAATGGGTCTGCACCCAATCTCAGGACACTTCATTGCAGAGCACTACATGTTCCTCAAGGGGCATGAAACCTACTCCTATTATGGTTCGCTGAACCTGCTCACATTCAACGTGGGTTACCACAACGAACACCATGACTTCCCCAGCATTCCTGGGTGCAGGCTGCCTCTGGTAAGATGACTATCTCCCTGTAACTAAGCTGTAACTACCTGCTTTGGGTACCCAACACTAACCACCTTGTGTGTAGCCAATAGAAACTTGACCAATTTAATGAGTCAGTGGGCCAAATGGGTACCCTGACAACACAAGAGCTGTGTATATAAAACGAAGGCATCTTTTCGTTGATGCTTAATTGAAGCCTAGGGCTAAACCACATAATTTTGTTCACATTAATTATATGCCCTTAGACTAATATTTTACTGGTCTTAAATTGTTCTTGTGGCATTTTTTTCCCCTCCATTGTTTAATTTTATCCCTTTATTTCTATGTTTGACATGACAGGTGAAGAAAATAGCATCGGAGTATTATGACGACCTCCCACATTACACGTCGTGGGTGAAGGTGCTCTATGACTTCATCATGGATGACGAGTTAAGCCCCTACTCACGTGTGAAGAGAAAGCTGAAAGGGGACATAAAGCTGGAGTAATTCAGTAATGGCCACCTCCCAGGGTGACTTGAGACCCACTGCAAACTAATGGCTCACGAACTGTGTGTTTAAGTGCTGGGGGGGCCGCGCCCCGCCGCCCCCCGGGGCGGCGGCCGCCCCGGCGCGGGGCGGCTCTGAGGTGCGCGATGAGAGCAGCTTTGCACAGCCCAGCGCCCCCTGCAGCTTGGCTGGGCTACTCACCTAGACTGCACGCTAGAGGTGAAAATGTCGCAGGGCAGTGAATGATCACTTGTTCTACCGAACCCCACATTAACTGTTTATCCAGTGTTTAATTTATGTTAATTCTCCTCACAAGTCCTTGTTGAGCTGCAGGTGGATCTGGCCCAGGACAGATCCAATCAGGTGGGGTCAGGAAGGTGAACAAACAGAGGTATGGCCTAACATCACTAACGCATGCTGTCCAGTTCCCTGGGTGACGTTCCTGACTTCAGTCTACAGGCGTTTCAGCGTGCTTACATCACCCTTAGGTCCGGGTGAGGCTTCAGATCACCACACTGGATAAATGGTCACCAAAAGCAGATGAAAGGCTGAGACCTTGGGGGTGCGCGAAAGGCAGGAAAGTCTATGAAAAAACTAGGATTATGATAACACACTGCACTGTACCCAAGACATCGACAGGTGTAAAATAGCACCACCTAGGGAAATCAGAGCCATTCTGGTACACATACTGATTCCGTACTGTAATTATGAGACAGAGGCGTGGTCAAAATACACACCCAGGCCTGTTCGAGGAATACCCAGTGAACAACTTCCTATAGAAGCTTCTCATATTAAAACACAAATAATTAAAAACAACCTCTTTGAAGAATGTAATTAAAGCACCTCAGCTGAGGCACATAATACACATATTAACAAATTTAAAAATATTGTTGAACAGTATAAAATATGGTGGAAGTTGTTTATTCCTGTGGGAATTACAGCAGAGGGAATAGCCCTGCATCCCTTTATTAAAAACAATAATTGAAAACAAGCATAAATATGCAGAATATATTGTGGAGGTTGTTTGTAGTCTAATGATGAGGATTTTCTTTAATTTGTTTGGGTTATGTATTTATAATTTATTACTACCAAATGAAACTACAAATGAAGTAATTACGCAGATTTTTGCCTTTACTTTAAATGCATTTCTGTGAAGCCATTTCTGAATGCTGAGAAAGAATACAACATAACTGTGTATACACACACACACACACACACACACACACACACACACACACACACACGCACACACACACATACTGTCTCATACTGTCTCATACGACGAACATACACACTCAAACACAAACACACAGGAGTGCCTACACAAACATGCACACTCAGAAACACAGGAACACCAACTCAAACACAAACACTCAAACATATGGGAACAGCTGCACAAAGGTGCATATTGAGACACACAGGCACCTACACCAAGGTGCACACACACACATGCACACACATTCCTACTCTGCCGGATGGGAATGATGCAGATAGACAATGAATCTAGAGTGCACAGCAGATGAAGATGGTGTCAGATTTAATCTCCATCCTCTCCTGTCCTGCACTCCTCCCTCTTGCATCACTTACCAATCATTTTTCAGTAGGCCAAGCCTATATTTCATTTAATAACTACAATATATTATTTCTTTAATAAGTGCAATATTTAATTGCATGTCAGACCACAATGCTCTAATACAGCCTAAATAAGTAAATTAATATTAGTCTTCATCTATCAATCTCCTAACAGTGAGATTATGCTAATATTTCATCCACCCTCCTCACTTTGTGCCCTAACCACTATGTTCCACTCACCCTCATCGTACTACTCCCCAATGCTCCAACCATTCACCCTCATCATATTGTAACATAACCCCGACTTTCCATCAACTCTCATATTATACCCTAACTCACTTTTCTATTCTTCCTCCTCATGCTGTACGCTAAACCTCGTTTCTATTCTCCTTCATTACATTGTACACAAATTCCTCTGTCCCATTGACTCTGCTAAACCATAACTCCTTTGTTGCAGCACCCACTTACCATAAATATTCATTCATTCATTCATTCATTCATTCATTTTCCATACCACTCCATCCTGTTAAGGGTCACAAGAAGCCTGGAGCCCAACCCAGGAGACACAGGGCAGGGGACGTCAACCCACCACAGGGTGCACACAATGGGCAATTAGGAGACACCAATCAACCTAACCCACATCTTTGGACAGTGGGAGGAAACCAGAGAACCTGGAGAAAACCCACCAAGCACAGGGAGAACATGCAAACTGCACACACACACAGACCCAAGGTGGGAATCGGACCCCATGCCTGGAGGTGCGAGGTGACAGTGCTAACCATCATGCCACTGTGCTGCCTTTATCATAAATATGTGATATTCTAATTACTTAATATTGTCCAGTTCGTTATCTGACGTGTCATAGCCATGGTCATTGGGGATTTTTTTCAAGGTACCTAAAAAAAACTTACAGAACATGTAACTGTTTTAAACATCTGCATATATGCTTCAAGTCACGGCAAAACTTACTGCCACAAACACAAAGCAGTCGTGCAAAGGTAACCGGCGAAGTCCCCAAATCCCGCTGCGTTTTGTTATTTTGAATTGCAGGTGCAGCAGTTTAATGATTAGAATCCATCACGAACAAGAAGCCCTTCTTTGTTACCAAAACTATAGCTCATCTGCACTCCAGCGCACTCCAGCGCACTCCAGAGCAGCTCAGCACAAGAGTGACAGGCAGCGATAGTGGACCCAAACGCTCGCCCTGCTTTCAGGCACATCTCTGCACGGCACCACTTCCACGCTCGCCCGCTTCATCGTGCTCTTAACACACTTAGCAGTTCCTTTTTTCCCACAATTTACTGAGATTTTTTATTGCTTTTCATAAAGAGCAGATCTTCCAGTTTTTTTTTTTCCTTTTTTTTTTTCCTCTTTGACAGCAATTTTACTGCTGAGCATTGGTGCAATTTCCGATACTTAGGTTTTATTTCCTGACAATCACATTAGCATGTCATTATGTGTCTTGACGATGTGCCTTGATGCTAATGGGAGGACCTTTCAGTGGGAGTGCTGGGTGGAGCGGGAATGGGGGGGGGGCAGACAAAGGCCACCAGCTGGAGGCTCTTCTGGTGTCCCAGGGCTGGCTGGAGCCCTATGGAAGGGGATAGGTGGGGTGAGAAGAGAGAGTGTCAAAGACAAGGGGCACTGATCTGATTACAAATGCTCTTCAAAAGCCTCTCATTTAGCTCCCAAGGTCCCTCATTGACTCCCGTTCAAATCGTATTTATCTTTCCTAAATAAATCCCTGTCATTAATGGCAGTCTCTGGTACAAGGGAGAAGAACCTGTGAGGACTTCTGCATCACCCAGGGGGTGTGTAAGGTGTAACCTGCCCTGCTTCAGGTATGTGTATAAGGAAACACTTTTGACTTCCTTGCCTACACCACTGCATGACAGTGGAAAAGGAAATTTTGGGTACATGTATTAAAAACCCTAAAAGCAGAACAATATTGGCATCATAAATAACCATTTATAATAATTTTGGGAAAATGAATTTCCATAGTGATGGTAAATTATGCAGGTTACGGTTCTTGATGTCTGAAAGTTATATGCTGTCATTTGCCCACATGTGCACGTGGTCTCGTTCTCACACACACACACACACACACACACACACACACACACACACACATTTGTAATGAGGCTGTGACTGTGTATGATGGTAACCAATCACATTCAAATTCATGTCCAACGGTGAACAGCAAAAACCTGACATCAATTAATCTGATTTTGATTAACCCCTGAAAAAAATCAGATGGTCTTGTTGGATTTCCTAGTAACTTTCATGTTTTAATCCTATTAGCATAACCATGTCTCACAGGGAGCTGAGAAAAACATCTACAAGATCTCATTGTTGAATGGTACCAATCGGAAGATGGGTATTAAAGAACGTCAAAGGATGGTTACAAGGTCACATTAAAAATAAGAAAACGTTCAACACACTGCCCTCCCACATACCCATGCTTCGTTCTTTAAAATATAACACCGTGACACAAATTTTCATAAACGTTTTTTCACTTTTGTTTTTAATGTTTATTTATGAAGTTTGACATGCTGAATACAAAAATCACATTGCCTTTGTGTCATCAACAGTGCTCATTAAACTTTAAAAAAAATATTGACAACTTGATGATAACTATCTATATAAAATGCTAACTGATATGTCACTGCTATTTAAGTACTTTTGGACTGACTAAATGCATGCTTTATATACCCACAAAGAATGTTTGACTAGAATGTTCAAGAAACTATAAGAATGTTCCACAATGTTCTGGAATGTTCCAGGAAGCACTAGAATATTACAAAACATTCCAGAATGTTACAGAAACTTATAGAATGTTCCTATCCTTGCAAAATCAAAATATCTTAAAAAAACATGTAAAATTAGTACAAAAGGTTATCTGTACTAAACCAATATTTTATGACAGAAGTCCTAAAACTTACATGACCTAAATATACACCAAAATGCACACATGAACACAAATAGTATCAGGATAATCAGCACCACATAATCCTAATGATGATAATTCTTTGGTTTTGAATAAGCAGAACTAAAATGTGAGGCTGTTTTTCCACAGTGTAAGGTAGCGCACACGCACACACACACACACACACACACACGCACACACACACACACGCACACACACAGACAGACAAAAGCCACAAAAAGAAAACTATGTATTTCAGTACATGTCCTTTTTAGAGTGTGAAGCAGAAGCAGAGCGGTATATGTACAACACCATGTGGAAAACTGTGTATTAGCCTCAGACAGGCTACATCATCAGTGGTTGATTCTGCAGTACTGTATGTTCACAGCAGGGATTGGTTGTTTAGAACTGTGTCACTTAATTAGGCATTGGCTGTTTAGTACTGTACAACACAGCAGGTGTAAAATTCTTTAGCTGTAGAGCAGTTAAACAGGTATTTGTACAATGACGTGTTAGTACAGTAGGGATTGGTTGTTTAATACAGTATGGATACAAAATTTTTGCTATTTAGTACAATATTAGCAGGGATTGGTTGTGTGGTATTATATGTGTAAAGCAAAAGTGGAATGTTTAGTACTGTAAGCATACGACAGGGATGGTGTACTATAATACGCACAATTTGTGAAGTACTGTCTGTTATCTTTTATGATATAAAGAATGAGAATGCTGAAAGTCCTGGTACATACCTGTGTATTAGATTACACAGAGGGACTTCTGTACCTCCGTGTTCTCAGGTGCTGGTGTGGCACAGGGGCACCCATGAGACTGTTGCTCAGACCGGGTTCGCATGCACTCTCTGCAAAGCTGCAATAGCAGGACATCACTTTAACATAACTGATGAAAGCGGGAGCCTCATCTTAGGGCATTAACTTGTTTATCTTCTGCTTGAGAGGGAAAGAAAGAGAGCGAGAGAGAGAGAGAGAGAGAGAGAGAGAGAGCGCGAGAGAGAGAGAGAGAGAGGGGAGAGAGAGAGCGAGAGAGAACTTTCAAGCTCCACTGCTCATTCTGTGCTGCAGAGATAGAAGGAGACAAAAAAAAAACAAAACAAAAGGCAGCCACTGAAATTTGCATGGTGCTCAATTATACATTAGCGAACATCACTTGGCAATCTGTTCATATCAATTTAATTGGATTTTAATACTGCCTCTGATCTTGTTTTCTAATTAACAGCAGCGGCTGGCAATAAAGTAGAAGCATGCACCCAGGAACACCTTTGATCCTGGCCATATGGACTTCCTTAGAGCTCAGGAGGAAAAATCAGTCACCTAAACACAGAACCACGACAGGCCCGGCAGAAAGGGGGACTGGGAGGGGGGGGGCAGGTGGGACTGGGGGGAGCGCGACCCCCAGATGGCCGGATATCGCTCCTGCTAGCGCCTTCATTGATTAATTTCTCCCCTGATTGGTTCTGATTACTGATAAATAAAACATGATCTCAGAATCAGATGCAAATCAGCTCCTGAGCTTTTGGGAAATGTTGATTGCTTTTTCAAATCTGTTTATTTCTCCCCTTGTTGCCCTCAACCTTGTATTTGATGAGGGTCCATAAGTATTTTTTTTTCCGTTTGATTGCTTCAGGAGTTGGGGTTTCTGGAAGCAGCAGACAGCAAAACCACAGGAAGAGATGCTGAACATTGACGCTGCAGTCAGCCTTCCATTTCCAAAGTCACCCAGACACCTGAAGGACATCAGTGAAGCCCCTCAAAGTACTGTGCAACCCGCAAACAGACATGGCTCCGCAGGTCATCCTTAACAAGGTTCCCATTTCCTCTTAAGTTGTAATAAAGGCAAATATATTTAAAGGCATCAAACAGTATGAAACAAATCCCTGTGCACGGATTAATACGATACTGAAATGCATGTTTTAGCTGTTACCTTAATTTACATTTGGCTAATTATTACTGTTACTTGAATAATTGAAGCTGCTTTTATTTTAAATACCTGTTTCAATATTTATTTTTCTTCAGTCACATTCCCTGTGGCAACATTAACACGTTTATATTTAGAGATATTATGTATACATTTGTTTATGGAATTGTCACGCAGCGTTCGCTGAAATAATTTTTGTGTTTTTAAACCTGAAATGCGTACCGAATCAAAATTTGTGAATTTCTATTTGCAACGATGCGTTTAAATGAAATGTCCTGAATTTCTGACTGTTGTTATCAGAAGGATATTATTACAAAGTGATAATGAGAATAAACAATATTGAAAAACTATCTAAGTGATACTCTCAACACAAAGTTGGTTTTTAATGCTATAAAAACAGGTATAAGAAATATCAAAGTAAATGCAGCTATTGGAACACAAACTACTGGCAGGGGTGTAATTAAGCTATATTGTGCATTGGGATTGAGGATGCAGAGTAAAGATTGGTGCCTACATGCCCTCTGTGTTACTGGTCATACACACAGCCATATTAGACACCATGCTATTGCAAATTCTGTTCTGCCATGCTGTCAGTAATGGGGGTAGGACAGGGGAATTACGTAGGCAATGTTTTAGGATTTTATCACTAACTGCATCCAAAAGCTACTTATTCTAATTTTACATTTGTTCTTCATATGGATATCGTTTCCAGTAGTCTATAGTACCCATCATATTACCTGCCATACACCTACATTATACTGTATCTATTATGTACTATATTTATTGTATTCCTCTATTAAATTATCTATCAGAGTTATTACTCTATGTTTTTACACTTCTACAATGACATTTTTCTAATGACTCTTTAAAGCAAATGAAAACTCGTTAGGATGATTGAAATCTAAAAAATTACCCAGAGATAGAGCATTGCATCAAAGTTCAATGATATTTTTAAAAACTTGCTTGGTATCAGAGGGAAGGGTGTGTTTAAATATTAAGTGGTTATAGAGGGTGAAGAAAAGTGATACAGGACACAAGGTGAGTGAACTAAAGTGAAACGCCAAGCTGTCACCCACAATGTGTGCCCACAAGAGGACCACCAGTGGCTGGACTTTTGCACAGATAATGACAGGCATTATCCTCACCATGGGCTGCAGGTCTCATATGTACATGTTTTCTTCACAGGCTGCCATCTCCTTAAACACCACGGGATGTTTTTTTTTTCTGGTTAGTTCATTAAAAATAATTACATGGCAGGTATGAACCACCTACATGTGCTTTAGGGGGAATGACACTGTGGAGGACAGAACTCTTTGGCCAAGACACGCTCTCACCATGTACACTGCCTTACAGTCAGATAACGGTGTCACAGGGGAGGAGTCCAGAGAATGGCAGGCCCATTTGTGGGGGTGTGAGAAGGGAGACCTGAGTCACCCTGTTCAGAGTAAGCCTGGTCATGTTGCACCTAAGGCATGCCACACCCAAACCTCCTCTCTGTTAAACTGTTCCTAATAAGTAGCAGTAAGGATCTGCACAGATTTAAAAAAGTTATTTGAATTGTTTAAAAAAAAACTATTAGAGGAGTCCACTAATTAGCACAGCATGGAAGACAAAAGGAGTCTATAAAAATAAACTCATTTCTACAGGCACTAAAAACTAAACTTGGCTTAACACACATATAAACTTTAAAATGAGCCACACTCTGCCACAGGAATATACCAGTATAATATACCAGTGCCCCAAATGAAGAACCAGCTGTTGCACAGGTACAAGTCAATAATACAGACCAAGGTTTCCACTCATAACCAAGTACTAACCTCTCCAGTATTAAACTGTTCTGTTGTCTCCCTCTTCCAGGATTTGATTAAATAATAATAGTTAAAATTTCCTAAAGACAATGATTCCCAGACGTGATTTATCTTTTACTATTCTTTAATTATTCTTTGGTGGGGCTATTTGGTGTGTAATTAAAGTCACTGTAAGGATCGCCATGCCATAATTAAAATTTAATCCAAGCCAGATTGACAGATATGAACCAACGGGAGAGAATCTAAAGCCAGTATTTAGGGCAAACATTGAGCTGCCTTTTATCAAAGAGCAAAAGAAACCTTTGGAGGAGAATCACGTGGTGCTGTACTGTATATATAGCTGGTGTGTACTGTCAAAAGTTCATAAATTAACTTAGCAAAGGAGAACAGCCTTTTCCCCTCTCGTTTCAAAAGCACAGCATGTACTCTAGACAGACAACAGACCATTACATGGAACCTCTAGATAACCTCAGTGCCATTTGCTTCTTTTACCTTGGCAATACATTATCAGAAATTACCCCAACTTGTGAAATAAATCAAGGTATGACCTTTCCTCTCTCCCTCCTTCCCTCATTCACTCACTCAGGTATGCCCTATCCTCCTTCTATCCCTCGTTCACTCATTCACTCTCTCAGGTATGACCTCTCCTATCTCCATCCCTCATTCACTCACTCAGGTATGACCTCTCCTATCTCCATCCCTCATTCACTCTCTCACGTATGACCTCTCCTCCCTTCCTCCCTCATTCACTCTCTCAGGTATGACCTCTTGTCCCTCCCTCTCTCCCTCAGGTATGACCTCTCCTCCCTTCCTCCCTCATTCACTCTCTCAGGTATGACCTCTTGTCCCTCCCTCTCTCCCTCAGGTATGACCTCTCCTCCCTTCCTCCCTCATTCAGTCTCTCAGGTACGACCTCTCATCTCTCTCTCACTCCATCCACCTGCGTGTAACATTAGTAACCCTTTTTATCATAATAAATTTCAGCTGTGTCCATTTTGTGGTGTGCAGAGTGATGGCCAACTTCCTTGCCTTTATTTGTATTTTCTACCCCCTCAAAGCATCACTCATAATTTGAAGAGAGAGATGAAAAAGTACAACCAATGCACAGGGGTCTGCATAGTAGGTCTCACAAATTATCCCAGAAAGTCTGACCACAGGTTCATGATTCTGCCCTTCCAACCTGTTTTGAACCTGCATGCTCAGAAGAGCCCGATGGTGTGTGACATTTGACATCTCTCCTCAATCAAGACATGATGAGCTCTGCGGGTGACACTGAACACTTGACATCTAATTAGTCAGGAAATGCATTTTCACACTTTTGTTATTCATTCCCAAAACTGCAAAGGTGGAAGTGAAGCTCAGAAGACAAATTGTTTTGTCTCATTGATTATCCAGCTCTAACTGGTAAAGATGCTACTGGTGGGGAAAGGAGAGGTTTTACCTTTAAAACCCAGCAGCGCTTCTAGCAGTTGCAAGGTTGTACAAGCCAGTCAGACAAGCTTACTGACTACAGACGCCTCTTTCTTCACTTTAGACCAATGAGATTGTACACCACATTACCCAGCATGCCTTGGCCTTCTAACAGGTGACAAGATAACTAAGTGTATCCAGAGACAGAGACAACTAATATACTGATTGAAGGACCTTTTGAGTGCTACACCAACAAGCTTTGGAAAAAGTCATGTTATTAGTGTTTTTTTATTATTTCTGCACATTTTGGCTTTAAACTCTGTAACGACCAAATTAAAAACAATCCAAATTTGACTGTACACAGACAAGACTGGTGTATATAAACAGACGTGTCCCTATATAAGAGACATAAGTCTCTCTTTAAAATGTGCAGAGTAAGACTTCATTGTCAAGGTCTGTCACGATATCAGTGTTCTTTAAAACCAGCAATGATTGTAGGAATGTATTTGTCCATGTTTTAATATACTAATACTTTCAATATGCATATGGCAAACAGATTCTCCAAAGGATATGTATGCACTATGTAAAACATCCATAAAGAGTACATATGTGCCTGTTGGTAGGTGTACGTCCGTATTTTTTTAAACGACACACAGAGAAGGAAGGAGAGAGGAAAGGCTGTTGGGAACATTTCTGTCTTGTGGGCAAATAGCCCTGGGAAACTTCAAGTGATGACCAAAATATTCCTGACATCTTAATTAAATGTCAAGCCACAAGGGTGAACGCACTGCAGATGGTATTGCCTTCAAAGACCGTAAGAATTCAGAAACAAACCGCTCGCTGCCACTGCCACCATTTTACACCCAGGATATCGCAGAAACACCCACTGAAGCAAGTTCATCAGCAGAATAAAGGAGACACTACCAGGGTTCCATCTTTAGGTTCTCCATAAATTGACTCAAAAATAGAAAACATAACTAACGCGTGGTCACATGCGCGCACACACACACACACACACACACACGCGCGCGCACACACACATCGCAATGAAAAACTGCATCGGGAACAGTTCCCAGCAAAGCCCAAAGGCTAAAGACGCGGGTGTCCAGAGACAACCTCACCCAGTACTTACATCCCAGCCCTCTGGCACTGAGCCCAGAACAACAGGACAAGTTAGATCAGCTCTCAGACATGCCTTAAAAAAACAGACACTTCAGCAAAATAATTCTGCCCTTTACAGTACAGGTAAGTTAACAGTGTACATTTACATTTAGCAGATCCAAAGCGACTTACAACATTTCAGCAATATTTGTTTTCAGCAGATAACCCTTCTCCCTGGGCGAGCAGTAGCCAGCCACATGCAGCACCCAGGGAGCTAGTGCTGAGTGTCTTGCTCAAGGACACGCCTGGCAGCTGGGCTGGTATTCAAACCTGGAGACTTCTACACACCAGCCTGATGTTCTACCCACAGCCACCAGGCCATATAGGTCCATTAGTATTTAGACATGAGCAACATTTAAAAACTGAGAGCAGTTGAGTCAGAAAAGAATTGTGTGAGAAAAAATAGGCCAGACATGGGGGAAGGGTTCAGACATCTCATCAGGGTAGTAAATGTGCTCAGAAGATGGCAAATCTTCATGCATGAATGTGTTTAGTGTCCTAAAACAAGAGCGGCTCTGAAACATGTGGTAACATAACAGCTTCTGTGCCATGAGCATCTCTCACCTGCGCACTAAAGGTAGGGTACCTTACACCTGTGTATTAAGAACAGAGTACCTCTCACCTGTGTGCTGCAGGCAGAAATCCTCTCACATGTGTTCTAAGGAGAGAATACCTGTCACATCATGGCTGCAAGCAAAGCACCTCACCCGTGTCCTAAAGGTAGAGTACCTTTTACTTTTAAGAGTCACATCTGTGGACTAAGGACAAAAGTACCTCTCATTTGGGTGCTGCGGACAGAGCACCTTTTACCTGTGCACTAAGTTTAGAGTACCTCAGCCCCATCTGTTCCTCTTTCCTGACCTGCCGTCCTCCCTCCTCACACCCTCTCTACTGAAAAGCCCGCCCCTCCCTCTTCCCCAGGCCACCGAGCCTGGTATGGGGGCGTGCTGGTTCAACCCGCCTAAAGCATGGCTCCCGTGTGGAACCCTGCAGTGCAGCAGAAAGCAGAGGGTGTTAATTGGCCTTCAGTCATACCCTGCTCTGCTGGTCCAGGTCCAACAGCACCAGCCAAAGTGACAAAACTCTGCAGCTTGTGCGAAGAGCGTGGGGCTAGCTTGGAGCCAAGCTCCCTCCGTAGGCTTTTAAAGCACAATGGAAGTGAAACGTGTCTGTCTGCTTCTCATTAGGGAAGCATTTATTTTGGACCTGTTTTTATTTCTAAATTCTGAAGCTGATCTATTAACCGACAGTCCTTGCCGAAGTGTTCATTACAAACCGGGGCAGAGCTGGCAGGTGACCACAGAAAATAACCAGAGGCATTATTTACACTACAAATGCCAGGCACTGGGTTTCACTGTTTGGAGTGTAGCGCTTTCCCCCTCATAGTCAATCATCTAATTTATGTGCTTGTGTTTTGTGACAATTCCTTTTACGTGTTTGATAAACTTCCACCGATGCTGTGTTACGTACAGAACAACTGCCATGTCCAATGGAAACTAATTGCCATGTGACTTGAGCAAACAGTGCTGTCTCATTCCTGGTACTGTGGGCTCCACTCAACTGCACTTCTCCTCAATCACTTCCCACTGCAATTTTTAAACAAAAGTTCAGGTGGAGCTCCCAGACAGTTTTACCCAGTGCTGTTTTTATACTGGCGCCTTCAAAAACAGTCATGTTGTCCATTTAATATTCACAACCTGTGCAGCGTCTTCACAGCTATCTTCAGAGCTGTAATTTTGAATTGTACTTTTTAAAATTATCCTGAATTTTATCAATTGCTATTATTTTTCAAGCAATAGGTAAAAGTGTCTACCTGTTAGTAGGAGCACGTCACAGGCATTTGGGCTGCTCTGAAGTCTGTGTGTAATATGTTCCTGACCTACTGGAGCGGAAAGGGGTCAGGAGAAAAACCTGTTCCGTCTCTTTAGTAGCCTGGATGGTCTGGTGCCACCGGAAGGGCAAGGCTGCTCAACCATGCTACTAATTAATGAAATCAGAGCCTCAATTATTAGCGTAAAAAATCTGATGTATGTTTTCAAACGATAAAATCAAAAGCATTTAGGGCTCCACGTAGCATCAATCACACATCAATCTGTGGTCTTCTTGCTAGCTTCTGCAGGCTGTGCATTACCAGTAATGACATTTCTGGAGTAATCATGCATACATATTTCTTATTCCTTCAGCTAGGATGGAGATGTTGCAGCTAATATATTCCAAGGCAGACCAACTGCCGCTTGCAAAGGAAAGAGTGCTTTGGTTGAGTAACCGTAATAATTGGAAAATTATTTTGATAGCCTGAAACAATCTAATATATTACAAAATTTTATTAAAATAATATCAGATCAAATTAACTGCTATTCCATAATGAATTAGGTGACAAGGTAGGCAGATATTAATCGCCCTGGCCTCCCCCAGGCCAGAGGCGCAGAAGGTGGGGGTTATTAAGTTAGCTCTTACGGCTTCTTAAAAGTCAGAACCTGGCAGAAAGTCCTTGAGGAGATAAACCTTTTTAAACATACATTATTTTTCATGTATTGGGAAAGATATTTTAATCTGCAGGTATATTCCATTATACCACCTTGTGTTTTGACAGCTCGTTGTCCTCAGTGGTAGTGCACACACCGAGACCTTCTTAACCGTTCTTCACGACTGCAAGGTGAAACACATGCTAGGTGTGAATGAAATCACACCCCCAGGTGCACTTCAGTGTAGCAGCTCCAGGTGTGCTCTGGTGGAACAGCTCCAGGTGTGGTGTGGTATAGCAGCTCCAGGTTCACTCTGGTGTAGCATCTCCAGGCATACTTTGGTGAAGGAGGCCCAGGTACAGTCTAGTATAGCAGCTCCAAGTACACTCTGGCATACCAACTTCAGGTACAGTGCGGTGTAGCAGCTCCAGGTACACTCTGGCATAGGAAGTCTAGGTGTAGTTTGGTGTAGGAGCTCCAAATGAGATGTGGTGTAATGAGAGTTTCTGTAGGACCTTCACACTTCAGACCGATGCTGACGCAGGAAAGAGCCTTAAAGGCAACGGAGGAAATACGGTCTCTATTCAGAGTAAGAACAGCAGCACCCCTGACACCTAGGCTCCCCCTGCACCTGGTGAGGGGAAAACACATTTTTATTTTTAATTAGTAATTATTTTGGAGGTTTTATGGCTTTATTTTTGCTGTCACAGAGAGCAGAGAGAGGAGGATTAGCGACCTCAGGGGAAATGCTTGAGAGAGAGGCTCAGGCAGAGGGAGGACAGCTCGTGTTTGATCCAAGGGGGCTGTGCAGGCCAGGGGGTGACAGCTGCACTGTCTTCAGCCGGATTTGAATTTGAATTCTATCTAACAACGCAGCTATGCACGGACTTGGCAGGGCAGTCTGCTAATCTTCTTGACACAAATGCCTGGGCTTTTCTTATGTGCCCTCACAGAGATTTGAGTAATTAAAGTTAAATTGAAGGAATAAAAAATATCCTCCTTGTACCGAGGCTGTCTTGCTAATGCCAAGTGTGAATAGTCAGGGTTGTCCTTAGAACTCTAATCCCAAACGCTGTTCGCCCTGCCACTGGCTGCCAGGCTGTGCCGATAAGGTGAGGGCACAGCGCTCTCATCTTACAGGCATCTGTAGGCGAGAAGAAAGGAAGACAACTCCACGTGGAATTCATTAGTCCCAGGGGAGACATACTCAGGTCATACCTTGTTGTATTCAACCGGCCACGGGCTGACTGACAGCACCAGCCAGAACTAGAGCACGAAGCTTCTCATGAACAGCCGTTTCCATACAAGAGCCATGACCTGAGGCCATTCTCTCCTCCCTGGAAGCACTGGAAAATGGTCCAGGCCTTCAGCACACAACGAGAAGGCAGATAAAATAAAACACAGCAGCAACAACGGCTAAGTGAGCAGAAGACAAGCGCAGGTGTGTCGTGTGCAGTGATCGGAGGGGCGGCAATAGTCCTGCCAAAGTCTTGGCCTATGGGAGGCACTAGAATAAAAACCCTTACTGCAGAGAATCAAGGAGGTGACACCTGAAAGGATGGGACCCAGCAGGGTCTGGTGTAAGGCAGGGTGGGATTGTGGGGGGTGGGGGATGTGGGGGGGGTTGTAGACATGGCAGACGCCAGTCAGATCCAGAGGCAGCAGAGTGCAGCGGGCCTACATCAAAGCATAAACTTGACACTCCTGATCGTGCCTCAATACCTGCCAGGACACACCTGGCGGCAGGGCCACCCTGCTTTCAAAGACAAACAAACGTCTAGACGCTTTCTCGTGCAGTGACCTCGCAAACTGGGATTTAACTCCTCCGCAACTCCTCCGCAACTCCTCCTTGTTCCAGTGCCACCGGTGCTCCGGTTTAACCGACGCTCTTGCGCGCGCAGCAGCCGCGTGCGTGCACGCCCGTGTCAGTGTCCGCATGAAAGGCGGTGGGTGGTTCCGAAGACTCTGGCAGATGAAAAGTCATCATTTGAAAGCTGTCAGGTCGCCAGAGTTTGTTGGTATTAGGAGCAGATTACTGAGAAAAGGGTTATAGGTGAAACTGTTCTTAAGTAAATGGCAGTGATAACAGAGGTTTAAAAAAAAAACAAAGCCATAGATGAGGACGTGGGAAATATATTCAGGTGGTTGCCTGTGTGCTGCTCCACATTGTGATTACACACCTTTTTGCTGGACAGAGAACCTGTCTGAACCAGGTCTGGAATATAATGCATCTTAATACATACCTGTCTGGAGCAATTAATTATGTTTTTCCATTCTGTTCCATTGCCTTTGGCCAAACTGCTTCTGACTTGTTGTTTTACCTGTCTAAACACCGCCTGCGTCCCAGAACATGGAGACAGCTTTAACCATGAGGAGAGAGACTTATCTTTACAAACACCCATCAAGAAAGGACAGGTGAGAAATTCTGGTGTGCTGGCCATACCACAGGTATAAGGACAAGACAAATAAAGATGAATTGAGACAGAAAGTCAGGGAGACAGGTAAAGGGAAAATGTGACGTAAAACAGGTGTGACAAGTGCAAACGGTAAATGAGACAGGTAAAAGAGAGTTGAGATATAGGTAAAGGACAGGTATACAAAAGTTAAAGGAATACAATATAGGTATAGGGCAGGTACACATGAGTAAAAGGAAGGTGACAAGTATTGGCAGGTAAAACACACAAAGTGAAGAAACACACCAGTTAAAGGAAGGTGAGACACGTAACTGGGTGGTGCTACATATGTAAAATGAAGGTGGTCAGACACTGATAAAGGGGTAAAGGAGATGTGAGTCAAACATGAACTCAATAACACAATACAGCAGAATTTCCTTGAAAGAGACTATACATGCACACACTCGTGCGCGCATACACGCATAGAAATCAACATCCTGCCTACCTCCAGATAAAAAGATAAATACAGACACAATGCGAGAAAACCCACACTATTTCTAACAGGCAATTTAACAAAAGGGAACACATCAGCCAGAAGCTAAAATTTTCATCAGTGAGTACGACGTCTGAATTAGTCTACATTGTTATTAGAAGTAGTGCTGTTTTGTTCAAAGCGCATATTTTGCTTCATCTTTTCCAAGGTACGCTTAAAATCAGAGATGCGTTTGTCTTTATAGTTGGCATCAAGTGCCTTCTTATGATGCGATTCGTATGTGTTGGCGGAAATTCCGAGCCTCCTGCGTGTTTGCAG
Source organism: Chitala chitala (assembly GCA_025773905.1). NCBI lineage: Eukaryota > Metazoa > Chordata > Actinopteri > Osteoglossiformes > Notopteridae > Chitala > Chitala chitala. Next base: position 5,996,709 of record JABJVR010000021.1, on the reverse strand, counting down.
GAACAGAACCTCAGATGTCTAACACGGCGCACCTTGCAACGAAGAGAATTAAAATTGTTTATCTGTGGTACCTTCCACAATACCATTTTTGCTGCACTAGCCTAGGAGATAAAGACATGGAGCAACGTTTAAATGTACACAAAGTAGAAGCATAAATTGCAGCTCGCAGAGGAATGCGACGGATTGACAGCTGGAGTTGGCAAAGCTGACTGGGCCAGGTGCATCATGGGATATTACGCTGGAAGGCTGAGAAGCAGCAGTCGCACACGCGTGCACTCCTGTATCTGCCACTGTTACTAGCACTGCTACTGCTAACATTAAGCTGACACTTAATTATAACTTTCATCTGCCATTTCTACTGCAATCCAAAAACATTCCAGTCTTGTCCAAAAAATGTGCAAGACATTCATGTCACTCTCCAATTAGTCAGAGAACATTCTTCAAATTTGCCTCCCACGTGAAAATAAAGTAACAGTTGGAGGTAACTGACTGGATGCAAGTTTTAGCTCAAATGAGGGACCATTATTCTTATTGTATTTGATGGCAGATGGGTGAGAGACAGACGCACTGAGCATTTCGTGATAATTTTGTTTTCTAAATGCAATCTGACTAAAAAATAAGTCTTACAGGCTTGAGCTTTCTAATTTTTAAAAATGAGTTTCCCTTGGTCAGAAAGGTTAGATGGTGGCTGATTTTTAATGTTGTTTAGCTTAACCCACCCATTTGGTTCACCCAGGATAATAAATAAAGCCTAAAAACAAAAATAAAAACAAAAACTGTAGCACAAATTGAATTAGTTAACTAGTTAACATGTGATTTACAAATGAAAAGAGACAGCTTGTTGAAGTTTTCACATTTAAAGAAAATTTTCTGCGAGGTGCAAACTACCAGTCAATTAATCACAATCCCACCACAAAGTGAATGACCTAAATTTTGCACAAATTAATTGCTTATCACCCGGGAGAGCTAAAGGATTAGCGGGATGGTGAGGCTTGGTGGTGGGAGCGTGACTCTGAGGGTGGTGTGGAAGTACAGCACTGGGTTTGGCTGCAGCTCTCTACTTCTTGATGGTCAAGCCAGGCCCATTTCCTACTCACAGACACAACCCGACCCTACTCTTACCCACGAGGCACTGCACACACACTCCCTGCGTGAGCTCTGCATCTGATCTGTGACAGCATTGGCCAGTTAATGAGGCGGCCAAAGAACGTTACAAATCTCTCGTTATGCTAGCCGTTCGATGTGCTCTTTCCTGTAAATGCACAGGAAAGCCATTTGTAGATTGTTATTCTATTCCACTTCACTTAAACCACAACAAGCATTAATGAACTCTGGGAACAGAAGAGGTGCGGCGTATGATGTCCTTTACACATGTATAAAGACAGTTCCTCCCCAAAGGGTAGTTACCCAGACCTTTAAAAAAAGTTCACTGGCTAACTGTCAGCTGCAGAGGTTCTCTTTATACACACTCCTAGAATGAAGAAAACTTTGTTCACGAGGTTAATAAATTTACTGCAAGGCAGCTTTTTCTGGCCACCGGAATTTGCTGTGGCAGTAATAACTGTCGTAGCCAATGGTGGGTGAAGAGCCGGACATGAGTCTAATACTAGGGTATTTATCACATTATTGACTTTCCGACTGCCATGCCCCGAGCTCTGTTGTCATAAACTGGTGTGCTGTGAGCAAGGATTGCGATCGATGAGGCCAGCCTTGACGCTTTCTTCTAGCTGATGAGTTAAGCTGTTAGTAGCAGAGAGGTTTTTTAAAATGACCATAAACAGAAAATTTACATTTGACTTTGGCTAATTATTTAAAGAGGAGAAGCCTGTAGGAGCAGAGGGTAGGTAGGAAATACACACTCCCAAATTGTGGTACGTTTATAGCTTTAGTGTACATGTCAACTCTTTCTGTTTTCACTCCTTAGCCCTCCTTTTCACCTGTGCCTTCCATCTCAAGGATTGTGAGCTCAAATGTGTCCCTCAGCACCCCATGCAAATTTATGTGGATTTGTTTTAATTTAAATCGAATGATTACTTTTTACTCAAACTGATTATGTTGACGATACTCAAAAAACGGGTGGTTGAATTAACTAAAAAAAATCACTTGTAAACTGTTGCCACATAATTTTTTCAAGTAAATTTAACAAATCATTGTTTTAACTGTGCACACACTGGTGCCAGATGATTAACCTTTCAGTGTGATCTTAACACAGCAAAAATTATGCGCTGGTTGTCAGGGTCCTCCAGCAGCACGGGACTGCAATGATGGGACAGACCATACTGACATTAGGCACCACTGGCAGAACAACCGTAGACACCGTTGATGGGACATCTCTCTGCACCAATAATGGGAGTGGCTCTACAGACCAATGATGAGACGGCTCTGCCTTTCAGTGATGAAATAAGTGCTGTGTACAAGGGAAGGGGTTGCCCTGAACATCAATGATAGGATAATTAAACTGAACTCAATATGTATGTGCCAAGCAGAAAATGTGGTGAGCACCAGCATGAGAGTATTACAGCAGTCTGCACAGAAGACAATAACATAAGAATAAATTGATCCTGTTTCATAATAAAGTGTAGTAACGTGAAAATCTCTTTAAAAGTCTCTGAAACACAATCTTTCTTCATTATTTCTTGCATGTGAAATACCAACCCTACCTCAAGTCTGTTAGATTCTACCTCTGTTTCACACGCACACACACACGGATGTACACACGGAAGTGTGTACACACACACACACACACACACACACACACACACACACAAAGTTCTGTTAAATGGATCTACTAACTAGTTAAACACTTCTACTCACTATAAATGGAAAAGCAGTAAATATTTCATAAATAACAGGACAATAGTGTTTAAAATGCATTTGAACATCACAGAATATAATCCCTCTTGAAATCCATGGACCAGATGACTTATGACTGCACTTCTGTCACTAGCATGCAGAAATAGATTAGTGATTTATCTCTGCTTTACACGTTTGTGTGTAGAACCTCTCAGACACACCTCTTTGCAATAATGCGAGATCGTGACTGAGTACTGTATTGTAAGTCAATGGACGTAATGACCAGGATAAATGTTAATACCAGGATGGCAATGCTGTACACATGAATACCTTATATGTATGACCGCATAGACTATATACATCCACAATTAAATGAGTGTAACTGTATATACTATGTAACTGCAGTTAAACGTGTTTGGCTGTAGTGAGTATGTAAAGGCACAGATATACTGGACCTTTCACTGAACTTGTGGAATTTCAATGTGTAACATATGTATTAGATCACCAAGAACTTCATTAAAATGTTCCTTTTGAACTGCTAAATATGTTTAAATTGTACAACACTGTACAACTTTTTTTGGAGTCTAAGTCTTTGGAAGAGTATAAAAATAAACTTGTGTAAATGTAATAACTGCAAACTCCAAGTAAAGAAAAAAAAATCTATTGTGAAATGCATGTCTCATAAGATCCACATTCAGTCTGAAGAGCGTAATCTGAAGAAATGCGAATATTTCATTGTTGTTCATCATTTCTGCATTTAGGCCCATTCTAATATTACAGAGAATGTGCATATATTGACAGTCTTCAAAGTGCAAATGTCAGCGTTAATATGGATTATGAAAATGGAAATTAACCATTACTTCCTAAGTGGATCCAGAATTCAACTGTAACGCAAAGTCAGAAAACAAACATGAAATTTGGGAAAAGTGTTATCACAGGGAAACGACCTCAGGTTTTCGTGGGTGTCTGGTCTTTGTTTTCCTACTTTGTCTTGTTAGTCAGTATCATTATTCAAAGGTCAAAGGCAAAATTAACTGAATGTTTTTTTGTATACAAACTCCACTTAAATTGGTTAAGATTTAAAGTCACAAGTCATGATACCTATGAGTGTATAAAGTCAAACTTTGCTGTTTTAGCATTACGGCTAACTTCTGTGGCAACAACACCAAGACTGTGTGTGTGTAGTTGTGTACTGTACCCAATTCATGACGTTCACAACAGAATCCATTGGGCTAAACAGCAGAAACTGTGCAGACAGTGACGCTTACTGATGCTTTAAAAGCGACTGCAGCGCCAAATGACTGCACCTTCAGGTCACTGCTTCCACTGGGTTTTGCTGAAGTGGGCTCACACCTGCCAAAGGACCACTATGTTCTGAAGGAGGCAATTAAGAATTGTGGTCATTCTTACAAGTTTATCATAATAGTGGTTCCACCTCTGAAGGTTTCTGTGACAGGTCCTCCTGAGATAGGACACCAGGGTGTAAGTACCTGGAGTGCATGGTCCAAGCCTTCTCAGCAAACCAAACTTGGTGAGAGTCAGATAATCTTCACTAGAAGCTGAGGTTGGCTAAATTAAGGCTACTCAATATTCAGATGCAGATCTACTCCGAGCAGAGATTTGGGGGTTTCCTCATGTGGTCATCTGTTCTAATTGCTGACCACAATCGTTCTGCAAACAGAAGTGGCCTTGCTGTCCTACTGCCTGTGGTAAACCCAAGGGCTACAAAACAAAACAAAACAAATCAAAAATAACAAGACAAGCCTGCTGTTTTTTGTCAGTCCTCTTTGCTAACTTTGTTTCACTTTAAGAGAGTGTTGAGTATCGTGGGATTAGAAAGCATGATCATTGTTAGCCTATTTAAATAGCATCTGATCTCATTAATGACTGTCCACTTCTTTGTCAAGCTCTGCTGGCAGGCTGCAGACGTGCCTTCTGCCGTTTCTGCCAGATAAGGTGGTGGTTATCTCTTTGGCAGTTTAATAGCCCAACCAAATAATCCATTCTCAGATTTACCAGCTATTTGGTTATTTGCATTTGGTAAACTGATATGGTCATTCATTTGAAAGTGTGACTGCATTCCTAATGAATTTCTCCTTCATGTCTTCCCTGGGGAGTGTGCTAGAGGCATCAACAGCCTTGTTCATTATCTTTTTTTTTACACCCAGGGCTAAATTCCACAGTGCCTGTGTGAAACCCTCCGGATGAGGACGTGTGGGATTCTATATGCTCTTAGACTGATAACCTCTCGTTGGGATCTGTCATGAATTTTTATACAACTATTACAGACATGCTAAGAGACTTCAGTTACAAATGGCTCAATTTCCATTTTGGAGGTGGGGCACACAACAAAACAGGGCTGGAGTCAATGATTCATTATGACCCTCGCATTGGGACAAGCTCTTCCATGACTTCTGTGATAGCTGCAGAGGATGCAGAGGTCAAGTACACCGTTCCCACCAACACAAGAGGTTCTGTGAGGCAAGGTGGAAACCAGGCAGCTGGTGATTTGCAACAATGCAAAAACGATGCTGTTTCTTTGATAGCTGTTGCTCTACAGGAACAAACAGGAACTATACAGAAATGCTACTCACTCTGATAACTGTTGGTGAATAGGAACCGGAACAGTGCTGTCCTGGATAAGTGCTAGGGAACAGAAATGCAACCCCTAAACACCCTCTACCTTCACGAAAAGCTTTAGCTTGGGCCACACACTCGGTGTATCAGATAGCAGTGACCTTGTTTTGGATGTAATCAACAGCACCTCTACACATGACCCCAACATTGTGGTTAAGACACAGCCTGTACACAGGCAAACGTATGAGGAACGGGAATATCTCTAGTCCTTGTTTTTCACTTTAATGGCACCACTTCCAAACCTGCACCATGAAAAAAAGAAAAAAAAAACATTGAAAAGCACCATGGGTTCAAATATCATTCAGTGATTATTTTCACTAGTGAAAGGAATGTGCTAAGAAGGACATGCACAAAAGCAATTTATCCCACAGTAAGACCGGCTAGTCAGCCCGGTGCGTCGCTACACTCAAGCCGGCAGCAATTCACACATCATTCTGGCTAAAGCACAGAAGAGTCCCTAGTGACAGGTCCTGGCTCAGGACCAAGGCTCTCTTAATAAAAATGTCTTTGGAAGAAGGAGACCGGGACAGGAGTGTTTGGATGTTGACGGATTTATAACAGGAACACCGCAGAAGTCCTCCCAAGTCAAGCAAGCATGTATTTGAGGAGCATACCTAACTGCAAGTCTGTCACCGTGCAAACTAGAACTGGGACTGTTTTAAAGTAGCCCAAGTAAAACTGGGACTATTTTAAACCAGGACAAACAAAACCGCTATTTATTACATCCTTTATGGAAATCAGTTAAACCTTTCTGCATGTCCCTTTGTTTAATTCTAACTGTTTCTGCATGACTCTGTGGCTACGTGTCATTCCGTCTGTATTACGTTTGCCGCATGTCTGTCCTTTGACCTGTGGACACACCACACACAACCTTCAAATAACGTTAGCTAAACATTTAGGGAACGTTGGGAACGTTCAACTCACGTTATTTGAACGTTTTGTGTTTGCTGGGAAAACAGGTTTCTTTTCCACATGCAGACAATATTGCATCTTGGCTTAAAGTGCCACTTTAAAAAGGGGCTAACTGTGTAGCTGTTGAAAGAGGTGAGTCCGGTAACTTGGCTGAAAGTACAGGCCACTTGTTGAGCACATCCAGAGTCGAGTCATGGCACAACAGCAATGCCGGTGGAGTGGGGCTAACCACATGTGGCTGGAAAAAGGCCTTCGGGGGGGTTGCACACCCTGGCATAGTTGGCAGCTGCAGACAGGACCATGTTCTAACGGCTCCGCAACACCGGGCCGTGGACAGTGAAACGCGTCTAATTGTCAGCCCCAGTTGAAACCGGGTCACTTGCAGCACTTTGCCACCAGTCGCTGTCAGCCCCTCCTGATCAAAGCTGTGACGTTTTCACAAGCTCTGGCTCTCACTAAGTAGCTTTAATTAAAGGCAGTTGTGAGCAAACGATAAGCTGGAAGTGTCAAAGAAACACCAGTCAAAGGTTCCATAAACCTAGAAGACGAGGCGGAGGCGCTGTACTTAAAGGGGCGGCCCGACTTTATCTCATAACTTCCGTCTGAACCCGAGTTTATCTGCGCCCGTTGAAACAACGTGACTGGCTTGGCACGAGGCCTGGTGACGAGGCTCGGCCGGTACGTGGCACTGTGACGCCACCTCGATTACTTTATGAACTGGAAAGCCAGAGCTTTACCGGTGCAGAACACTCAAAAGGAGTCATGCTGTGTGCCGTTGCAGCATACAGTATATTTTTCTCTAAAGGTTGTGGGTGATTTTGTATGTTTCCCTTCTTATTGTTGTATGCAAAAAATATTAATGGACGGCCAACCAGGGGCATATTCGTCTCTTTAATTCAGAGCGAATTTATGCTCTACTTTACTGGGACTGAAGCCCACGTGGACTTTATTACTCATTATTTAATGTGGGCAAAAATGAGCACTGATTGTTAATTTTATTATGGCGTGAGTTAAAAAACACATTTTTCAGAAAGTGAAATTTAGCAGGGCATAAAACCATCTTTCACGATAGTTTGAGGTTGCCATTTCTTATGAGGGGGAGTGGGGGGGGGTCATTAAATAACAGATACCATAACAGAGTCATCATTGGAGACGGTTTAAATGGCTCTTACTTCAAAGGGCAGCGCTTTAAAAAGTGTCCTTTTAAGGTTGTGCCCCCTTTAAAACCGAAACCCCATTAAAACACCTTTAAAAAACTGATCATCTTAAATAGTAACGCGCTGAAATTGAACAACTGCAAAATGGTGATTCCTTTAAAAGTGATCCAGTTAAAACAAATCCTTGGCACAAGCAGCACCTGTGCAGAAAGGCTCTTCAGTACTGTAGAACTAGAAGCTGTGAACTCCCCCAACGTGCAGTTAAAATTACCGTACTAATTTATCAGTAAGTCAAACAGCACTTGGAAGAGATTCTCAGATTCTCCTCCAAGAGGCAATATAAATATTTAATTTTCCTGAATGGCAGGTTAAAAAAGGCTGTGATAGTGTCCTGACAGTAATAATAATCTTACTTCCTATTTGATTTCACAGATTTATGTACAGAAATAAAATTACTCTCAGCTTATAGGGTTCGACAATGACTCTAAATCAAAGAGGGGGAAGATTTATTTTGTTCACACAATATAACTGGACTGGGTTCGAGGGAAGGAAAGTCTAGTGTAAGGAAGTGAAATGCTCTGGAAACAGGGGAAAACGTAACAAAAGAATGGTGCTTTTTAGAAATAGGCAAACAGTGCCTACCACAGGCATGGAGGACCATCAGCAGAGTAAACTTCATTCTGATTTTTCCAACAGAATTCATGCTTTAGTTTATGTCAGACTTAAAGCTTCAATGTTAAGAAACAATAAGCAAATAAAAACAGGTGCTATACAGTTTTATTTCAATATCCGGCAAAGTTTGTATGTTGCTTCACACTGAGTACAGTACAGAGGACGAACAATTGGACTGGGGCCTACTGCTAACTGTGAGTTTTCATTGAAATGGCAATGTAAACTAGACGACGTGGAAACTCTATATCAACCCTGTACAACAAATCAAATTCAGTCGGCTCTGATATAGTGCCAGGGACAAAGTACTACCAGTCACTAACACAATTACCAGTACAAGAGGCTCAGATAAACCACCCTGGGGAGAAAACTGTTCATTAACATTTTCCAATCAGGTCATCACGTGATACCAGTGCCACACATAGTATTCTCTACAGCATTGTACTATCATTTCTCACCTGATGCTAACAATAAACAAACATAACGACAGTGAGTCCTGAAACAATATGTAATTAGCATTAATTGTCAATACAGGTAAAGCAACAGTTCACACTTGCCAGGAAACTTATCGACATCACAAATGTACGGGGAAAACTAACACCGCTAGAAATATATGTATCTGTGATAACAGGAAGCACCAGCATGGTGCAACAAAACCTCAGTCATCACACGTTCATGGAGAGGGTTAACAGCACCGTTTCTCCACGAGGGCAACCCACAGGTTTTACCTTTTCCTCTCAGCAGCAAGACATTTGTCACGTCGACAACAAAGCGCACGATAAACAGCGTATGAAGCGAGCTTTATTTTGTGCCAGAGCGTAGCTGTTGCCTAACACAAAGCTCCGCTTGCACACGCAGGGAAGGGGGCTATGCACCATAGCAATGTTCGAGCAGACAGGGAGCTAATAGGAGCTAGCGTTACAGCCACGGCCTCCCACTCCGACACTGCTAATGGCTGAAATGGAGAATGAGATAGCGTAACCACAACGATAAACCTTGAAGACCAACTCTTTGTAAGACCTGCATGGGGACCACCAATTGAACAGTGAAGCAGGTCTTAGAAGCCACAGTCTAACCACACTAACCACAAGTGACCCTAACCCTCAAAGGCCATGGAAACGAGCCTCAGACCTTAGACATCATTTACCTTTCCAACATCTGACCTGTAGATGGTGCACAACCACTTAGCTCTCTTGGGGCAAAACCTCAGGAGCATCAGATAAACATATAGTTACCTTCTACTTTAACTCACACATAGAGTGGCTCAATTAAATGGCGAGGCAGTTCATATGTAATAATATCTAAAAGGGTAGTTTTGACTTTGTACATCACAATGTGCATAAAGTGTTAAAGAAAGACATTCATGTCTTCTGAGGTTTTGGGTCTTTGAGGAAGAGCAACTTTTTCAAAGCATTCTGTTTATCCAGCTGCCTTCTATACACACACACATACACACACACACACACACACACAAACACACACACACACACACACACACACACACCTGTCCTCACCTCAATCAGCCTGCTTGTCTATACAGTTCTTCTGATAGTAATCTAACTATAACAGCACCCCCCCCATAGCTCTGACATCGCAGCTGGCTTTGGAAAAAAAATTACTTGAAATATCCATACACGAGAACAGAAACATTACCTGTGAGTCTTGAGAAGAAAACATCCAGCAAATTACTTACTTATATAGGTTTTACAGGATTAAAATTTGGTTCTACAGGGTTAGTGTTATGTTGTGCAGAATCACAGTTAGGTTGTGCAGGGTTAGTGTTACATTGTGCAGAATCACAGTTAGGTTGTGCAGGGTTAGTGTTACACTGTGCAGAATCACAGTTAGGTTGTGCAGGGTTAGTGTTACATTGTGCAGAATCACAATTAGGTTGTGCAGGGTTAGTGTTACATTGTGCAGAATCACAGTTAGGTCCTACACGGTTTTCTTTATTGTGTTCTTTTATGAAGACTGGCACTTCAGTTTCTTCTGTTATTCTTCATGTTAAATCATGTACAAAAAAATTTTCAAGGCAAATTTGAATAGAAAAATGAATGAAAATTACTTTTCAATCACTCTTGGGGGGGAACCACTGGGAAGCTGGTGCCAATTTACTGCCTTCTGTTCTTACTTGACATACCCTAAAATTCTGTACACACCTAACATTGTCAAAAAGTCTATCCACACCTGAGACTGCAAATGATCCTGTGTACACCTGATACAAGCAATAAGCACTGTGAAAGGGTGAGTACAGAACAGGGCTAGACACTGTGAAAGGGTGAGTACAGAACAGGGCTAGACACTGTGAAAGGGTGAGTACAGTACAGGACTGGACACTGTGAAAGGGTTAGTTCAGTACAGGGCTAGACACTGTGAAAGGGTGAGTAGAGAACAGGGCTAGATACTGTGAAAGGGTGAGTTCAGTACAGGACTGGACACTGTGAAAGGGTGAGTACAGAACAGGGCTAGACACTGTTAAAGGGTGAGTTCAGTACAGGACTGGACACTGTGAAAGGGTGAGTACAGTACAGGATTGGACACTGTGAAAGGGTGGGTTCAGTACAGGACTGGACACTGTGAAAGGGTGAGTACAGAACAGGACTGTGAAAAGAGCAGTGGCTTGACAGTACCAAGCAATAATCAGTCTGAAATGATATTGTAAGACCCTAGTGTTTTGGTCATGTTTCCTTGGTGCTTCTACAGGGCACCCACTCTTGATGAAGGTGGGCAGAGAAACAGCACTATCAAAGAAGACAGCTGACACTGATTGATGTCTCAGAGCTCGTCCTGATTTGTTGATTAAACCCATCAATCTATATGCAGAAGAGGTGTCTGATGCAAATGGAACCAATCAGGCTGAACAAAATGGTTTGTCAGAATATTGTAGAAATAAGAGAAAAGTCAGATCATCTGTGAAGCAGCAGACTTGGACCAAGGTATGTGCTATGGAGGTACTCCAATATCTACTATAAATAAGTGTGCTGTATACAATCTTTCCAGTATCGATTCTAGCATTCATGTCAGTATCTGCATCATTGGGAATGTATCCTATCATTCAGGTCATTATCTGCATTTTTAGCACAGTACTCTAATGTTGAGGTCACTGTATGCATTGCCTGCACAATATTCTACTGTTGAGATCACTGCCTGCATCGTCTGCACAGTATTCTACTGTTGAGGTCACTGTCTGCATCATCTGCACAGTATTCTGCTGTTGAGGTCACTGTCTGCATCATCTGCACAGTATTCTGCTGTTGAGGTCACTGCCTGCATCGCCTGCACAGTATTCTACTGTTGAGGTCACCATCTGCATTTCCTGCACAGTATTCTACTGTTGAGGTCACTGTCTGCATTGTCTGCACAGGATTCTGTGCTGTATGCTGCAGTTCAGACCACAGTGTGAATCATCTCTGCTGTATTGTACTACGCAGGTCACTCTGTGTAGTGTCTGTATACTATCTTTTAGGTCACTGTCTGTCTCATCTGCACCTTATTTTACAGTTCAGAGCACTTTCTGTTAAGAATACTCCCCTGGATCCACATCCTTCCTCAGTAGATTTCACCATTTATAGTCCTGTGCTTCCCCTCTGCCTGCTTGGATGGAACACCTCTCTCAGATCAGATATGATCTGAATCACTTTAATTAAATAACAAATTCTGTTGGCATAGTAACTACCTAGCTAATTTATCATGGGAAATAGTCAGTGAGGCTGACAGGTTGCTAGGTAACAGCCAAAGGAAACACAAAGAGAGCCAATGACAAATTGCAAACGATGCAGATGTTATGATGGGCCGCTTGTGTGAGTGGCACCCACATGGGAAAAGGCTGGAAGAGGAGCAAGAGCTGGAAAGGGAATAAGAACCTTTGGAAAGAGCTAAAAGCTGATAGTTCTACTGCTGCTTGGGACAGGCCTAACAGACCTACCCTTTATCAAGCTCCAACAACTATATTACCAGTACTCCAGAGATTGCCAAGTCACAAACCAGACTTCATTCATACAGCGTTTAATTATAATAGTATTCATCTTAGCTTCTGTTCTTCTTCAATTGAAGTTAATGCTTAACATAAGTTTCAGCATGTTTGAAGTCTGCATCGTAGTCTGACACAATTTTAGGGATGCTTAGCACTGCACACTGAATTTCAATAATAAGTGGTCATAACAAACTATTAATAAAACACAAACTCAAGCATGTATGGAGCACAATAACACACGTCCAGCTGGTCTACTCCTGCTCTGATGTCATACAAATGTAAGTCTCGGTCTCTCTGGATCAAAAGTACTTCCTAACATGAAACTGAATCACTGGGTGTAAAGTCTTGCCAAGTTTCAAAACTTAAGAACATAAGAGAGAAGTAGAATGTTATACTTGCAGTGTATTTATAAAGCCATGGCTAAATATGAACACCCAGCAGCTAATAGCAAGCTGAATATGCATTCATGTAAATGTCAATGGCAGATGTGGCCTGCTTGACCAATCCATGCTACCAAAGCTGACTTGAATGATGCTAGATGTGGTAATCTGTATGCAGACCATATTATTTGCACAACACATGTTGATAACAGGTGTCTTCATAAATGCTGATGCTCTTTTTCTTTATTAGTTTCTCTCTATTGCACTGCACCCTAGACAGAATATCCAAAATTTATGTTTTATTCAAGTCAAAAGATTGTGGTTGGATGTGGAAGATGCAACATATTTAAACATTATTATTTTTTGTCACGAACTGCTATTGTTCTTGAAATGCAGACATAAAACTTATATTTTCAATAAGCAACGGTAAACCCTTTAAGGCATGACTGAATACTTTGGTAGGCGGAGCCACAGACAGACACAATATACTCTAAAGCAAATAATCAATAAAATTTTACAGCAAACACTTCTGAAAGGTAATAAGTGAAGAACCACTGATCGTTCACCTGGAGAACAAGATTGAATCAAAGGGATCATTCAGTACAATAACATGTCAGCATAGACAAAGGCTGGCGGCACGGTGGCGTGGTGGTTGGCACTGTCGCCACGCACCTTGGTGGGTTTTCTCTGGGTTCTCCGGTTTCCTCCCACAGTCCAAAGACATGCAGGTTAGGTTGATTGGTGTGTCC
>JABJVR010000021.1:5960135-5978470 GCA_025773905.1 Chitala chitala | reverse complement strand
CACAGTCAGCCTGTGGTTGGTGACACAGTAAGCCTGTGGTTGGTGACACAGTCAGCTTGTGGCCGGTGACACAGTCAGCCTGTGGTTGGTGACACAGTCAGCTTGTGGCCGGTGACACAGTCAGCCTGTGGTTGGTGACACAGTCAGCCTGTGGTTGGTGACACAGTCATGGGACTCTTTTTCACAAAAAGTGAGGGTGACATGACCATAATATGGTGATGGTGATAACTTTACCATAAAGTCAGCAGGGGCAGGATTGTGGCAATACAAAGGGTGTATGACAGTGATAGTAGGGGTGGGGCAGCGATGATGACAAGGGCAGGGTGACACTGATGGTGGGGGCACAGTTGTGTCAACGGCAAGAGCACAGCAGCATCACGGCACACTGACAGCCATAGCAACAAGATCACATCACTGACATACAAGCCTGTTATAACTGGCACCACTTTCAATGATGGGTTGAAATTAGGCTCTAAATAGGGCACCAGTTAAAAAGGGAACACATTTAACATAAGCAACAATGCGGGGTGGGACGACAATATATCTTACCACTATTGGTTAAGGAAGGCTGTCAATCAGAGGTGTCTGTCAGATCCTGATGAGTGCCCAAATGAATATGCAAAAGGCCGAGTGAGCAGGAGATGCGCAGTCACGTGGAGCAGCGGCTGTAGCAGGACTATAAATCTCTGTCCGTTTCAATCGGGGCACTGGCTGAAACGGTGTAAAATTCTAGCAGGGATGTCATCAATTTCTGTTAGCTCTAGTGTCTCTCTTTGTGCTGCTGCACCAGTGATGGATTGATTTTGTCACTCGTGCTCAGTTCACACTGTGTTAACATGGAAGGGCAGAGCTGGGCTGTACATAAGGGGTTATTAGAGTTCTGGATATGTCCAGACTTCTGCCTTTGTCTCTCTCTTTCCTCAGGAACTGGTGAGACGGGGCAGGGGACACACATATCAAGAATGCTGCTCCAAGGAAGAAGCATCATGTGACACGCAGAGTTTAGTCTGACTCTGCTTTCAAGCCTGTGTACAAGAATTCCCAAAGCACTGTATCAAGGAAGTTCACAAGCTTATGAAAGGAGAGAAATGGTGTTTCTCAATCTCCTGCAATCCACCTACCCACCTTCTCGCAGCTCTTTAACCACCAGACTTTGAGCTGAGCATCAAAGACAAAACAACCAAGAAGGTAACTGCTGCAAAACTCAAGAGAATGCCAGAATTTCCACTGTTCTCTGCATACCACGAGGCAACTTGTTGTGAAAAGCGCCATATCAAAATAAATTGGATCGAATATCCACGATTTCTTAAACTAGATTATGGCATCTGTTACAGCAATGTATATCATGTTAGACTGGTTTAAAATGACTTAAATCAGCTTAGCACACATTTGTTAACATAGATTATATAAGGCTGGTTTGCTGAATTCTAACATTTGATCCAAGGGGAAATTTTTTAATTTGGAAAAAATGTATAATTTTCAAGGCTTTTCTCTAAAAACAAAACCATTAAAGTGTCAATGAAGACACAGAGTAGAACTACAATAAATATGTGGCATGTGGAAAGATGAACTGGCCTAAAGAAGACAAGCCACAAACGAAGTCCAAATATAAACCCTGGTGTTACTTGTTGACCAGATGAAACAGATGTCATTCTGAGCTTTGTGGTTCTGCTCCCCCTCCCCCCTACAAGGGCCAGGGACACTCAGGGTCACACAGGACCATGCACATTGAAGGACTGGTCCCAGGAAAGAAAAATAACAAGGCCCTTGGGTCACCTGGGGACCAAAAGAACCACTAACACACATCTCCCATAATCAGCAAAACAAGACCCGGATGCCTGCTCCATTTACATAATAACATCCTGATACCTTCACTTCATCCACCCATCCATTACAGCCAGGGCCAGGCGCCCTCTTCGTTCCATCCTCTCCCCCAGCTGTGACTAGTCCTTATCTGCCCATGCAGTCAAGATTGATGCCCAACCTCCCTCCCTTCTGTTCAACAGATACAAATTTTTACAAAGTGATGAAGCACAGTGTCTGCTGTTGGTAAGCAGGGGTGCATATTCAGCAGAGCCTGGGAAGCCACTCTGGGTTTAGGCACCGTGAGGAAAGAAGCATGTGGTTAAAAGGCAGAATCTCCTCTTTACAGTTTTCAGTTAAAAGTGAAGTTCTTCTCCTGCCTGTGCTTTGCACAGGCATTATGATTTTAGTGGAAAAACTCACTAATTAGTAGCACTAACTGTCTGAATGACCTGGAGAATCTTTCATTGTTTTTATTGTTAACACATTTTTTGTTACTAATATTTATGACTTCTTCTGCACCATCATTATTGTAAATGTGTAACATTTTTTTGGAAAATAACACTTTGTTCTATTGGCTGACACTATAAAGAAGTGTTCAGTCTAATTTCAAAATTATTGGCAGGCCATGTGTTTCCTCACTGTTGTCTTGACGTTAGCTGAGTATTTCACAATCAGAGCACGAGCCTCTGGAACATTTAGTCTCTGGGTTAGTCCGCTTGAAAGCACCACCGGAAACTCGTTTTAATTTTTCCGTAAACACTACAACAAACATCACAGTTACAAATGCTGTAAAAACGGGTGTTGTATGAACCTGAAAAAAATTTGATTGTGCAGGGTTTACAGGTAGCGTAACACACAGTGTTACAGTGCTTGCAAAGGCAGATCATTTATAAATAAGATAATCAAAACGGTGACAAGAAAGGAAGACAGGATACCATTACAGCATATTTAATGAAATATTATTTCAAAAATGTGTTTTGACAGTGGTTATACATAGTTACCTCACACCTCTTGGGTTGGGTGTTCGAATCCTGTGTCTGTGTCCATGTCGTTTGGATCTGAATACTATCACGTCGGCTCTGGTTTCCCCCACAGTCCAAAAATGTGTGTTATAGCCTGATTGGTGTCTTCAAAAATGTGGACAGTTTGTGTGTGTGATTGTGTCCTGTGGTGGGTTGGCACCCCATCCAGGCTGCCCCCTGCCTGGTGCTCTAAGCTACCTAGGATAGGCTTCCAGCCCTGCCATGACCCTGAACAGGATATCCATCCATCCATTTGCTTTACCACCGAATCCAGTTCAGAGTCGGGGTTGCTGGTAGACCACCCTAGGAAGTACAGGGCACAGGACACCTGGAGAAAACCCACCAAGTATGGGGAAACGTATAAATTTCACGCACACAGAC
Organism: Chitala chitala; assembly: GCA_025773905.1. NCBI lineage: Eukaryota > Metazoa > Chordata > Actinopteri > Osteoglossiformes > Notopteridae > Chitala > Chitala chitala. The sequence continues at coordinate 5,975,261 of JABJVR010000021.1, read as the reverse complement.
CCCAAGGTGGGAATTGAGCCCTGGGCCCAAAGGTGCAACACAACGGTCTAACCACCACACTATCATGCCACCCCAAACAGGATATGTGGTTTGAAAAATGGATGGATGGACAGATGTACGGATGAAAAAATGGATGTTTTCAGACACACATTGGTGGAATTCTGTATATTTTCATGGTATCCGCGGCTGAAGCAGTGCAGTCATTGTCACTGTTATGTGTTCAGTAACACATTCTTATATCAGTCGGCTTGTACATGACAACGCATTCTGCTTCTGCACCACTTAACATCAGGACAATAACCTTCCACTGAGTGATACCCTGGTAAGCACATTGGGACTTTGTATCTTGTTATGATAATAAGGAATCAAGGGTCCCTTGGATGTAATTATCAACAAAGCGCTTAAGGACACAGTCAAGATGTCAGTTACAGATTTCAGCCTCACCAAAGCGGATGTCACAGTTACACTATGTCCACTCACGGTCCTCAAGCACACTGGATCTCTTACACATATCCACTCAGGCAAGATGGGTGTTTCACACAAATCCACTCATCCTACCTAAACACTGGCTCTCTCTTTCTCTCGCTCTCTCTCACACACACACACACACACACACACACACACACACACCTATTTATATTGCACCTGCACACTGGATTTCTCATGAGTTGATTGGATTGTCTTATTTTATAGCTACTTTCTAAATCTTTTGTATTATAAACAAGAAAAATACCTAGTTTGCTTTGCATTTCAGGCAGTCTCAGTCCTGAAAGTTCTCTTTATGATAACAGAAAGCCATTAGCTGCTGTCAAACCCAGAAGAAGAGAGATTATTTTTTTTATTGAAATAAGATTAAAATGATAACTTTGACGGCAGCTTCTACCTGATAAAATATTTCAACTCATAAGCATGGTGTAAGCACAAGGATTAAAGGCACAGGTAGGGAGAGGAGGAGAACAATATTCATTATATATAATAAAACAAAAAGTGTCATGGGAAATAATACCGATATTAAAATTAGAATGAGACACAATCTATCTGAAAAGGACAGATTTAAGGATGTAGCTGATGACAGGAGAAAAAGGCCAGATGTAAATACTGGATAACAAACCTAAACCTTGACTCTGTAGTGCTAAGTAACGCAATGTAAACAGTATAATTTCTGGAATACTCCAGAAAGGAAACGCCAAGCTTCAGTCGTAGCTAGACGACAGTCCGAAACGTTGCTATATGTCTGTGTGAAAGGTAAAGGTGCACAATTCATCAGCTAGAGCAATGGCAACTTACATAATTTTTTTTTCTGAAAAACATAGGCAAATTGGAAAAATAAAAATATAGGCCAAAAACATTTTGGGAAAACCCCAAAACAATCCTGCCTAGTGTCACTAAAGCACTGTATAAATCACGATAAAATACCGTGCCTACTGTATATACCTATCAACCTATGATATTACCATTACATGTAACAATTCGACCACCAATTCTTTGAATTCTTCAATGCTTTAAAGAGTTCATTAATGAGTGTGTTTGTATCCAGTCCATTACACCACATTACACACATCCCTTTACATTTCCTTACATTCTGTATACATGTTGATGTTCACGTGAAACATTTTGTATAACATGAACAGTGAACAAGGGACAGGAAACCAAGAAATCTCTGACAGACTAGCGCTAAGTATATTATTTCTACTTGTATGGTTTTTTTTTTTTTTGACATGCATCGATTCAATTTTGTTAGTTTTTGGTTCAGGTATCAAACTGTCAAAATCAAAGAACCATCACAGAAAAAGTCAGACCAAAAGATAAAATTCCGGTGTGTTCTTTCATTGAAGAAAATTATCTTAAATTGAGGAAACTGGTAATAAATTGAGAGTGTGGTATAAAAGCAAATTAAACACCACAGCGCAAATGTTCACTGAAAAGTATACATTGGGGGCAATGCTGTATTAAAATATTTTTCAATTTACAATCATAATTTAGGTCACAGATATTTCTCCATAGTTACAGAATTTAGTCCTTCATGAGGTAAGCAGTTACATAGACAGTTAGAGGATCTGTTATTTATGTTCTTGGGTGGGGATTCCAATATGGTCCTTCAGAGCAGCTGTTCCTCGGCAGACGCCATCCAGTTTAGATGGCCCATGGTGCCACAATGCCAGTGATATGTGTAGGAGGGAGGATTGTCTAACTGCTTTCAGACGACCACCATAGGCCAAGTGGGCTGCAAGGTCTCTCCATGTCAAAGTAGCCAATATCTAACTCACATTCAGGACATGATACGTCTGAGTCGACCATGGGCGAAACAAACTCGTGCCTCAATATGTTCTGGGTAAAAGTACAAAATATGTGAAACAGACTTGAAATGCAGAACGCATACACACAATCACGACAAAGAGAAGTGTCATTTTTCACTTAAGCAGAAATTTACATGTTCATTCATACATAATCACTGCTAAAAACTAATAATTATAGCTGGAACTACTGCTAAAAAATGAGACAACTGACTGCATCAAAACTGATTAGTCTGAAAGCACTAACTCTTGGTGAAACAAAGCACACTTTCTGCCCATGGTGAAACGTGATTAAGTAAAAGGGGAAAAAAGTACTTTGGGCGCTTAGGTGAATTTGAGCACTAGACGTGTACTGAAAGATTAATCAAACCCAAAAAATTTCTTCCAAAGTATTAAGCGTGGTTTCATTTCTCCTCCACCACACAGCAGACAAGTGAACATCTTGCTTGAATGCTTTGACTCACATCAAGGAACGTCCAGGAGAAAAATGGCTGCCATCTATTTATACCCGCCTTGGTGGATGAATGAACTACCTTCATGACTGTCTTCTTATGACTGACAAATATTTTCTTGTACAGCTCATCAAAGCAATCTTTCCATTCGCCGATTCTACACTCTTCATTTTCGAAGACAGATAAGTCCCACAATGACAAGATATTATGATCGACTCAATTTACAAATGCCACTTGTACTTGGTCACAGGTTATTACAAAATATTTAGTGGTATCATTCCTCATGAAAGGGTCATATTTCTTGGGCATTCTAATCTCACCAAGTAAGTTGTGAACACAAACAGAGCTGTGCATAGAGGTGTTGTTTAAGGTTAAGTTCAAGCTTGTGAAAAAAAAGCAAAACGATTACTGTACGTTTCATCAATTAGCTAAAGACTTTGTATAACCAGTGGGACCTGTAAATCGGGGCATACATTAAGAGCCCTGTACTGTTAATTATCTGGCACAACTGTACATATAGAAAATACATACACAAGTATTGGTTTTGGTATTTAACCAGCAACTTCTACAAGCATAATGGATACAGGTACGTGTGTTACGGGACAACCCAAGCGCAAACTCACAACCTCGCAGCCCGCGCAGAGTTACCAGGCAAGACAATTAGGCTGCTGAGCAACTCGCATTGGGGTATTAATCACACTCTTGTCCTAACTACTGTGGGATTCTCTCCAGTGCTTTCAGAGCCACTATGTCCTCCTCCTTTAAATATCTGCATCAAACACAGCCCGACTGCTTGGTAGCAGCCAGTGTTTACCCGAGTCACAGCACCAATGTTGGGGGGGGGTGACCTGGGCCCAAACTCAAAACTTTGCACCCCGCACAGAGTTACCAGACAAGACGATTAACCCTCTGAGCTAAAGACCCACGTTCTTCACTTGAGGGACTAATTGTACTCTTTTCATGACTACTGGAGGAATTCTCACCATAGCGCTTTCACAGCTGCTACACATGCATGATATGTTTTACAGACTTTGAGCAGTATTCAGTGGCACTTTGCAGCCAAACCAGCGAGTGAGGTGGTCAAACAGCAGGAGCATGGCTCCACATTGGAGTGTGAGAGCGTACTTCTTCAGCTGGAGATCACAGCACATCCAGGGTGCAGCCCCCAGCTGCTCACACTAGAGAAGCTGCTCTAACCCATCCCTTCTAAAGGACTATCAGCTGTCTGTAATACAGGTAGTGTAACATAGAGAGCAATACAGGTAGGTAACAGAGAGAGTAATACAGGTAGGGTAACAGAGAGAGCAATACAGGTAGTGTAACAGAGAGAGTGATACAGGTAGGTAACAGAAGGAGTAATACAGGTAATGTAACATGAATAGGAATGTTACTATAAGCAAAAACAACTGGATAAGGACATATTACAATGTCTTTCTCTGGCCCTGCTCTGAGGTTGCTGTTAGAAACCTACACAGCTCATCATTCCAAAACATAAATGAAGACACATGTGTATGCGCATGCGCACACACACACACACACACACGTGTGCACACAGACACACAAGCTTGCTATTTTAGAGAATTACAACAAGTATTTGTTTCCCCAATTTTCTCCCATTGTCTGGCAGACACCCAACCAATCAGAATGCTTCCTACTGGGTTCGGAGCTGGGATTTGTAGAGAAACTGAGCCGACACACCAGAATGCTGCCTGAGGGAGGGTCACACATGGATCAGGTCCTGCTGTAAAGCTCTAGCCTCTTTTCTTCTACACGAAGGTAGACCAGCACTCTCGAGCTATTTAACCCCTTATAAACTGATCACGCTTAATGCAGTTCAGCCAATCGGTAATCAGGGTTCATTTTCACTCTTCCTGAAAAGCCATTGCATGGTGACAAGTCAGTACTGATTGGTAGAAGACAGAAATAAGCACTTGGAAAACACTGTATCCTTTTAGCTGTTTGGAGCTATCAGTCACATCTCCCCACTGCTTTAAAAGGTAAATGCTGAGATCTTAAGAAAAGCATTAATGAGGTGAGAACGCAGTAGAAAAGTGTCGGTTCACAGCAGTGAGATAGAGCACCAGTCTGACTGCACGAGCACATATATGAGTGTGTGCACACTGGGAAATAGCACCCATGATCGCTCATAGAATATGTAGAAATTGTTAAATGTATAAAATGCAAGTATCATAAATAGGCAATGTGTTAAATCAAATTAAAAAAACATTAAATGTAATGCACATGGCTACATGTAAGCACATATAAGCACATGAATATGTAAAAAATGTTAAATATTTTATTATAATTTTTTTTTTTTTTTTTTTTTTACAGTGTTTTGTAGTGCTATTATATGATGTGCTGATTTCCCTTGAAATGCGACATCCCCTGGACGAGTTCCCAGGACACCACCTCTCTGCACCTTGGCATGCGCGGGTGGTCTCAGTGATGCCAACACCCCCCACCCAAACAAGTACTGTCGCTTGTACTGGACAGCACAGGAATGTATGGGACAGATGAAACGGGTCTGACCAGTTGAGAAGCTCCCAGATAACTGCTCTCCTGCATTAGCCTACAGACAAACATTCCCAGACAATGTAATTCCAGCGACGTGCTGAGGTCACCTGCATGGCAGGCTCTGTGATCTACAACAACTGCTTGGTAATAAATGCTCACATAATACCACGAGTTGTTATCAGTGCTAAAAAAACATTTATTCAGCATAATAGCAACATTTAGATTTTTTTTGGGAAACACACAGTAGAAGAAACCTAACATGCTGTCCTGAGAGTGTCCAGAGTACACTGTAGAAGTGACCCAAGATTCTCAGCCAGGCCAAGTACAATGCAGAAAAATTCCAGAGCAAGTATTCCTATCCGAAGACAGGGCACCACACCAAAAGACATGGACCTGGAGCTTCTGGTCCAAAGACAGCACGGTACGGGAATGATCCTGCACTCAAGTCTTTCCTCTATGCACAGAAGCGGAGAACTGCGTTTTGTCATCTGAAAAGAGCACTTTGTAGAAAAGGCGCAGGACCCGAGCCTCCCGTCTGGGGACAGCGCAGAGCCCAGGACCTCGACAAACATTTTCTCCTGAATATACGTTTCGTTGTCATCTCGTGGGAGCGGCATCCTCTTGGACGGCGAAGTGTGACTGAGCCAGATGGGGTCTATTCACACCACTCTGAGACACCGAGAGCTTCAGTGGCACCCTGCAGCCGCTTCTTGTTATCTTTTGTCACCAATCAAGTGTGGCATTTCCCCCCCCCCACCCTCTGAGTGAATTTTCATGTTTGGAGTCCATGTGCTTCTCAGGTTCTAGCTGAATAATAGGCAGGTTCTTAAACACAGTGCTGCGACACTAAACAGCTTCTGTTGAGTTTCAAAATATAAACTCACGTTAACGTTGAGTTTAATGTGCATCTCAGTTTGGACTGCAAAGGAACATATCTGCATCTAGAAGCACCTGGTGAGGACTGAAGATGCTGTTCCAAGATTGCTTGACTGTATACAAACTCAGTTTGGATCTGGTTACGCAGTCCAAAATATGGTGACACTGTAGGTATGGGAACTAACTCCATATTGAGAACACAGGGCATACAGAAACGCAGGTGTCCCTTATACAACAGCTGACCACACCTGTGATGTCTGGTGCTGGGCAGAACGATGTAAATCCAGCCAAATTCATGCGTGTCAGTTCATTACACTTAAGTCCTGTAATGCGCCTAAGCACAATTGCACATGCAGAATTATCTAATAACATCTTGGCCTTGGCATTCAAATATTCAGAGCCTGCTTCGTCACTGTCATTATAAATATTTCATCTCTTTATGTAAGATCCTGTCCTTGGCTCCATGTAGAAGCCTGAGCCACATTCAGCCACACTCCACTGTAGTATTTACATCATCTGTGTTTAGCAAGAGGACACCTGAGTTTTAGTTTACCTGTGTGGCACGTTACCCATCCAAGTGGACACGCCCCCATCTCCTGCTGAAACAGGACTGTCTAGAGCAGGCCAACGTCAAATCCTGGTCCTTCATAACTACAGCTGACACCAGTCTGGGGCTGACACTCTCGCTTATGAATAATAAACAAGAGAAAAATAGTACTGACTACAACCACTGAGTATGAGGGGGCAGGACATCCTAGGGGCGTTTTGGGAACCTCGTCTGCAAGAGCAAACAAAGAACACACAGAGGCACACGCACTCATCGCCATTGAGTTGGGAAATTACAGCAGTAGACCCTGCGATAAGGGGGATGGGGGGGCATGGTCACCACTGAGGCCACAGGGTCAGGTGGTTGGGGGTGGACAGAGAAAAGCGAGGCAATTTAAGGCAATCCTCACTGAGCGGGAGCTGTGAGGAAGATGAAGAGGGCACATCAGCCAGCCTCTTTGTGCTCTTTGGCAGCCCACCTTCTGCAGGCAGATGCCTTTAGAAGTCAGGATCTGCATGTTGCTACCTGATGAGGGGGATGGACCCAAGGGGGGGCAAGGGGGGGGCACGTCAGAGTGAAGCCCCCAAAACAGCCTAAAGACAAAGGGATTCGACTCAGCAGATGGAAATGAAGGAGGCAGTGAAAAATGCTTCTGCCTGCAGCTCTGACAAGGCGTCAGTTCTAAGTACAGCTGCCCATCAGCTATCTCACAGTGTTAGACACAGCCCGCAAAGTGGCACTTTTCAGCATCAGGAGAGGCACGGGGGGGGAGAGAGAGACATCTTCAGCTCTCTGAAGCCCGTGAGGAAGAGCATCCTTGTCCGTCACCACCATGCTGCGGGCTGAAATCCTCCCACGGGAGACACACCAGCATCTCAAGGGGTTCAGCTACAGTGTCTAAACTCACACTGGTCTCAGCACTCTCACACACACACACACACACACACACACACACACAGCTATGTTTACAGCACTTCCACAGCACGCTCACACTACCACGCAGACAGTCACACATGCAAGTACAAGGCTCACCCTGGGCCACTCTGGACTTCAGCCACAACACCTGTGCAACAGCTCAAAGGTGGAATCAAGCGGAAAAAAAACACGAAAAAAAAAAAAGCGGAAAGTGTGTGTACCACATGACTGTTGCATGCTGACCATTTTACAGAGATCTACAGTGTTGCATTTCTAAAGTAAACAGAGACACAAAGGAGATGAGGAACATGAATTGTGGTCACAGTGGTACCTGTGTCTGACCTCATTGGTGACTTTTAATTATTCGTTCAGGCATATTGACTTACATACTCAACAGTACTTATTTGTTCTGAGGAGGAGGGAGTTCAGTAGGAATAAACACGCCGGGCGTCAGAAGCGGGAAGTGCGTCCGAGAGCCCCGGGGCCCTGGTTTGGCAGACTGTGAGTGTTGTGCTACAACTGTGCTGCAGGCAATGCCTTTGATTTCATCAAGTAAAATATGTGGATTTGGAAATTTTGAGTGCGGCGAAAATGTACGGAAAACACCCAGAAAGCCAGAGAAAGAAAAAAGAAATCCCTCTGAAAGGTCTGACTGATGTTAAAAACAAAAAAAAACAAAAAAGTTAATTATATATGTATACACACACACACGCACATATATACACACACACACACACACACACGCACATACACACACACGCACACACACACACACACACACACTGCTCTTGGTTTTATGAATCTGAGAATAACTGACCCACAAATGCATTAAAATAATCACATCATTGTATAATATGACCTATGTAATCTGAAGTAGTTGCAGATTTGTAAATATTTAAGTAAGGAGAAAACAAAATGGTTACCTGGTAAAAAAAAAAAAAAAAAAAAAACTATCGTATTATTATTATTATTATTATTATTATTATTATTATTATAATACCCTAGCTTACCACTGCTGGGTGCTTTGGGCCTACACTACACAGGTTTGTCCATTTCCATGGTGCCATAAGCTACACCTGTTTTGACAGGTAATTTGTTGGACGGCTCAGTTACACTCTTCAGAGCAGGTTGAGTGTGAAGCACTAAAAGCTGCAGCTGAGGAGAGCAACAGGCCAATAAAAACTGCTCCTAGATGGCCATTAGCGGTTTTGGCAAACATCCTCCTGCTACCCACTTCAGAGGGCCGAAGCAAGTCGTTTTTCGGGGGTGGCGGTGGTGGGGGGACCTAATTCACACATATGGAAATGCTTTTTCTCACCGTTCCGCCGCCTCTGCTGCGGCCAGATGGAACCGGAGCTCGCTCAGAAGCCGTGAAGGCAAACACATCAAAAAGAAGGACTCGGCTGCAGTTTTGGTGAGAGACCAGGAAGGAGCATGTGGATAAATACAAATAAAATCCGTGCTCCTCAGGAGCACATGAAAGAGAACACGCTGCTTAGTGCCTTCTGTTTCTGCTCGTACACGGTTAGTGCAGAGGACCGCACTAGAGCAGTGAGGGTGCCGACACGAAACAGCCCTCACTCGTTTTGTACAACAAACGTTCCAGCCCGCCAGAAAGTGTTTTTTTGCGCAGCGCAATCCATTTGGTTCTTCCTCGACACAGAGTTAATAGTTTCAGGTTTAGAAAAAGATTTAAAAACGACTCCTTGTCAATGCGTCCCGAGCTAGCCCTGGCTGAGACAACCCGACTGACATGCACGCCACTGAAGACGCGGACCTCACACAGGTGCAACTGCTGCTGCTGCACTTCAGGGATCCTGAGGAGTTCACACTTCAAGCTTCTGACAAAGTACTGCAAAAGTGTCCTTGTTTGGGACGTACGATTTTCAATTTTCATCACCTGGGACGCGTTTTTAGGATAATGTGAAAACTTAGCACCTGTACTTGAATTTTGTGAAATTAATAATGCAGTGTTATTTAAACATTATGTTTTGCTTGGAGCAGATTTGTGGGCAATGGTGTGACATGCAACCAAAGCTAAAACCTCTTCTGAGCCATAATAACCAGGCTTAAAGCTGTACCCATCCTTTCAGAAGACAACATCTGAGAATGAGGGAAGAATGGATGTGACCAGGTGCACAGCAGAAAGGGCAAGAGGGCCAAGGGCTGATACAAGCAGAGAGACAAGCAGTGAGAGACCAGAGAAGTGAGAGCACAGGAGAGGGCAAGAGGCCAAGAGATTATACAAGCAATGCAAGACAAGCAGAATGAGAGCATTGGAGAGACAGCAAGAGGGCAAGAGATGATATGAGAGAAAAGCAGGGAGAGACCAGAAGAGAAGACCAAAGGATAGAGGGCAAGATGGGCAAGAGCTGATATAAGCAGAGAGACAAGAAAAGAGAGAGCAGAGGAAAAGAGCAGAGGAGAGAGGGCTTGAGGACCGAGTGCTGATGCAAGCAGAGAGATAACAAGAAGAAAAAAAAGAAAAGACAAGGGAGGATATGAGTGGAAAGATGACACGAGGGAAGAGACGGAGGTGCCAGATGAGCAGTGCCTACTAACAGAAATAAATCCATTCTCAGGGGGCTGCATGAATCGCTCCTTTTGTTGACGTCAGAATCCTCCCGCCTAGGAAGACATACCGAGTTGAAATAGGATGATAAAAGGTAAGTCAAGGTTGTAATAGGAGGCGGCATCCATCAACTGACACGAGCTCCATAAAATAAATAATGAATATATCCCCGGAGACACATGTGTGCGACATTTGCATAAGTGAGTCTCATCACAGAGTGTAAAAGACCCCATCACAGACGTGTGGTGCCTCACATACTTAACCCAGTTTCACAAGGATCCAACTTCTTCAAGGGACTTCCTGTAAGAGGACAATGATGCTCCAGTTCAGGAGTATCTGCTATTCTCGTCCTTGTTTTTAGGAAAACTTACTAACTGTGCCTGGGATGGTAGCAAATAATCCAGAAGGGTAGGAATAGATACATCAAATGCTCTCTTACAGTGCCCGTCTGCAAAACAAAGCTGTATAATGAAAGAGGGCATGTGGCACTCTTGCTGTGCACAGGACCATAAAAGTAAAGGATTGTGCGTGTGTGTGTGCGTGTGCGTGCGTGTGTGTGTGTGTGTTGGAGGGAAGTGCTTAAGTCTGCTTTTATTTTTCATTAAAATTGCAGCCTTCATCCAGGTCTTGTGCAGCCAGCACCAGAACTCGGTGCACAACCTGTAGTAAAGCCCAGATTTCTTCTAAGCAAGCGTCCAACAGAGTGAAGCATTTCAATAAAATCCAGGGCTGCATAATGAAACCTTCCTTCAGCGCACTCTGCCTGCTCTTCCATACTGGGTGGGTATGGGGAAACTGGTGGACCAGCAAGCACAGAGGGATAGGATTCAAGACAAACGAAAGAGCGGCATGCTTCGAGTTAACGCATGGGCCTAGAGACGAATGTGCTGATGTTTAGTCATCCAGAACGGGGGAGAAAAATAAAGGTTTTATGTAGGTTACGTCTGGTTAGATTGGGGTCAACGGGCTGTGTTCTGGCCTGACCTGGTCAAGTGCTCTCTGTGTCAAGTTTCAGATGAACGGTCTGCTTTTCATTTTTTGTGATGTGCAACTACACACACAGGTTGCTGCCAAGGGGGAACACGTGAAAACTGATAAAAGGAAACAAACTTTTCACAAGAACGTAGAAAAAGAACGTGTTTAAGTAAGATCTGTCAGGTTATTTCTGGCAGGCATTATATGTCACTGCTTGGTCAGGTTATGACTGCATGTCACTACATGCTCAGATTAGGCCTAACTGGCACTATTTGTTCAGATTAGGCCTAACTGGCACTATTTGTTCAGGTTATGCCTAACTGGCACTACTTGTTCAGGTTAGGTCTAACTGGCACTACTTGTTCAGGTTATGCCTAACTGGCACTATTTGTTCAGGTTATGCCTAACTGGCATTATTTGTTCAGGTTATGCCTAACTGGCACTACTTGTTCAGGTTATGCCTAACTGGCATTATTTGTTCAGGTTATGCCTAACTGGCATTATTTGTTCAGGTTATGCCTAACTGGCACTACTTGTTCAGATTAGGCCTAACTGGCACTATTTGTTCAGGTTATGCCTAACTGGCACTACTTGTTCAGATTAGTCCTAACTGGCACTATTTGTTCAGGTTAGGCCTAACTGGCACTATTTGTTCAGGTTAGGCCTACATCCGTACATCCCAGTAAATGTACAGTCACTACAGGCATCACCCTGTATCGAAAGTTTTTTTTTTTCTTCCAATTTTCCGTTATAACAGCTCTTTCCAAATTTTAGTATCTGTAGTGAAAATTCTATACAAAAAAAAATTATCCTAAGTGCATCAGAAAAAACAAAACAAAACAAAACAAACAATGTATTTATGGCTGATGACCAATATTCCGTTTATGTTAATTTCCTGTCATGCTCATCCTGCATGTTATACAAACATAATCAAAGGGAAAGACAACAAACGTCCACCCACCAAAACTCGCAATAAATTCCACGTCACACAGTAAGTGCAGTAACTATTCATCACGGTAAATTTCCCTACTCATTTGAAATTGTGGTGTGCCTTTACTGTTCTGACAAACTTCATTTCCCATATTTTGTTGATGTGTACAGGATATAAGAAAATACAAAAACAAGTGGTGTGCTATGGCTAATATTTTACTGTGAAATGCACAGGAACAACCATCAGTGAGTTAAAACTTTCATAATTATGAAACTTGTATTTGAACTGTGATATAGCATATCTTGTTCAAATCATACATTAATTTTCACATTTGTTTTACTGTTGAAATTGTTGAAGATTGTTTTGTTTTGGAATGGACTGCGAATGTACTATCATCTCCAATGAAAATGTGTTTTCAGTACAAAACAGGGATTTTTTTTGTAAATTGAGATAAGGTTATATTTGTTCAGGCTTGACGTACCTGTTTCCATTTGTTCAGGCTTGACGTGCCTGTTTCCATTTGTTCAGGCTTGACGTGCCTGTTTCCATTTGTTCAGGCTTGACGTACCTTTTTCCATTTGTTCAGGCTTGACATGCCTGTTTTCATTTGTTCAGGCTTGACGTACCTGTTTCCATTTGTTCAGGCTTGACGTACCTGTTTCCATTTGTTCAGGCTTGACGTACCTGTTTCCATTTGTTCAGGTTAGGTCTACATGTCAGAATCAATGATTTTCCTGGGCACAAACCCAACTTAACGAGGCTGTTTTACTGTAGTTCAGACAAGGTCAAAAAGAAAATTCTTCACAAGTTACCTCTTTAGCAAAAACCGATGCCATAATCATTATAATCGGAAAACCAAATTATTATTTCCTTGCGCTGTTAAACAGTATGGAACTTTCCCTTGAATGATCTGGTTAAAAATCTGTATCAAAATAATATATCACACGTTTCATAAAAATAAAACAAATATTTTCTGTAGCAAAACAAGCTTTTTCCTCCTGTTCTTCTGACCACATCACATAACCTGAAAGTGTAACGAGCTGTGTAAAATGACCTGGTTAACAAAACTTATAAAGTAACTAACCCAGCTGTCTGTCATCCAGGTCACATTTCACTACACACAGCTTAGATGGTGAGATAACTATCTGGCAAATCGTCACGCACATTCAAACTTCTCCACAATCGTGTTGCACTACACACTTTCCACATGGCTGGTGCGGGCCTGTTAAAGCCTCACAAGTCGCCAGCATGCCTTTTTAGAGCTAAAGAAGCATTCTCTGTTGGTAGCCTTCCTCCCATACTCCATACATGCACAGCCATACACAACGGAAGCAGCTGCCCCCAGCCCCCAGCTGAGGAAGCAATCCATGGGACCAGAACATTTCATTGCACTGAGCCGCGGTTGAAAGGACGTGTAGCGGTAAGTTCTGGCTGCATGGGGATTCATAATACGCGCTCCCAAAAGGACCAGATTAATTATGAATGAAAGATGCAGGCTAAACCTAATCACATAAGGGAGAAGCTTCTCATAGAGCATGAAATATATATACGGCTTAACTCCTTTATTAAGAGCATATTTAGAAAGGGATTATTGATTCTCATCGCGGACAGCGGAGAAGGGGCTCCTGCCCATTGGTCTTATCTGCTGCGCTGAACTGGGACCGCGGTTATTCCAAGGAGCAGCATCCCAGTTCGAGGCGGCTCAGCCCGCCGAGCCAGTGGACACTCAACTTGCTTGGCACTTCACTAGTTTCTTGCTTTGCTTTTTGGCAGAACGTTTTTGGTTTCCGTCCAGATCACACGGGTGTTTTTGCATGGGTTTCACTTGCTATAATGTACAAAAAAAAGGTCCACTGTACAGTGAGATGAACACACATCTTTTTTTACCTCTCAGTTCCTACTGACACAAAAGGTCAAAACACCTTGACTTAAAATTCCATTAATAACACTACGGAGAGAAAAGCTTGGCATGTTGCTACTGAGCCTTTGCGTGGCTAATAAAGTAACAGACCAAGCAAAGTGGCATTCTAAAATTCACACTAGCTATTAATAGCCAGCACACGTTGCTGGTACTGTAGCCAGATAAAAAAGCCACAAAAGTTGTGTTATTCAAAGGGAGCTCTCTCTTTGCGTGCACCAAAGAAGCTTTATTTTCCTTATCCTTTTCTAATTTGAGAAGGGATGCCACGTATGTATAAAATGTATTTTACTTTATTTTATTACAGAATGGCTGTCAAGATACACTTTTTACATCATTACATTAGTGGTTTTATTTAGCTTGCATATGATATACTCATATGTTGAACATCTGGATGAGAGATGTGGACTCTACATGGAGAACAGCATTTTCCTCCAAAAATAGAAAAAGCTAATGAAGGATTTCAGTTTGATGATGCTTCTTAAGATGAGTATGAGGAGGTTTACATGTCAGTCTCTGTGGAGAGATGGAAAAACAGTACTGCTTTTGATTGCTACAAAAGGCCTTCTTTAGATGTACAATTAACTGCATTGGGACAAAGTTTCTAGTTTCTGCCGATCAGCCCAAGCGAGTCAAAGACAGGAAGCAAAACTCAATAAAACACACACCATTCTGCTCATCAGTTTGCACACTCCTTTCACAGTCTGTGCAATTTGAGTGACTACTAAAACTAATATGACACGTGCTAATTTCTGCAATGCAAATAGCTTTATTAAAGCAAAATACAAATGATCAAATGAAGCATGTTTTTCAAGAATGGTGAACATCTTTACAAATTCCACCAGGTGTACATGAACTTGTGAGCAGAGCTGTATGTACAGAATTCCCTAATAGAATCATGGAGAAAGAACGGGAACGTTATCGATGTACGCTGTGGCTGGTAGCCTGTAACAAACTGCTACCCAACCAGCTCATTCACACAGACGGATTTAAACCACATGGGCTTCAGCCTAATTAAATGATACGGAAAGTGAAAAAGTTAAAGGCGGGGGGGGGGGGGGGGGTTAATAACAAGGGGAATGTAACTAAAAAAATTAAAAGAATAAAATGGAGTGTTAATTTACAAAGAGAA
>JABJVR010000021.1:5926611-5942309 GCA_025773905.1 Chitala chitala | reverse complement strand
TACCAGTCTGTATCTGGTCTGGGAGGTTTACACACAGTACCAGTCTGTATCTGGTCTGGGAGGTTTACACACAGTACCGGTCTGGAACTGGTCTGGGAGGTTTACACACAGTACCGGTCTGGATCTGGTCTGGGAGGTTTACACACAGTACCAGTCTGGATCTGGTCTGGGAGGTTTACACACAGTACCAGTCTGTATCTGGTCTGGGAGGTTTGCACACAGTACCAGTCTGTATCTGGTCTGGGAGGTTTACACATAGTACCAGCCTGCTCTGGGAGGTTCACACAGTATCAGTCTGTCTCTGCTCTTGGTGGTTTATACCCATTACCAGTCTTTGTCTGACTTGGGAGGTTTACACATAGCACCAGTATGACTATGCTCTGGAATGTTTAAGCAGTACAAGTCTGACTTTCTCCTCTAGGAGGCTTACACATAGTACCAATCTGACTCTTTCCTCTGCCACCTTTACACACAGCACCAGTCTGACTCTTGCCCCTGTAAGGTTTAGAAATAGTACCTGTTTGACTCTGTGCACTGGGATGTTTGAACACTGTACCAGTCTGAGTCTGCTCTGGGGGATGTACACACAGTACTTGTCAGACTCTGCTCTGGGGGGTGTACACACAGTACCAGTCTGAGTCTGCTCTGGGGAGTGTACACACAGTACCAGTCGGAGTCTGCTCTGGGGGGTGTACACACAGTACCAGTCTGAGTCTGCTCTGGGGGGTGTACATACAGTACCAGTCAGACTCTGCTCTGGGGGGTGTACACACAGTACCAGTCAGACTCTTTGCTCTGGGAGTTTTAAACATGGTCCAGGTATGTTCTGCTGCTCTGAGTTTCCACTGCAGGCTCCGTTTGGGAGAGGTGTGGCTGGAAGATGGAAGCACAGTAAAAATGCAACAGAGTCAATCTGAGAAATGTCGTCAGAGGTTGAGGAGAGCCCCTCCACCTCCCTACTATGGAGCTCATTATGAGCTACTATCAGCATAATGTGGCAAGATGTGCACGCTTGGGCTGCAAAGCTAAATAATTCAGCAAACTGTCAGCTCTGGAGGCTGGGCTCCTGTGCGGTGGAGATCAAGGCAAGGGAGCCCAGGTGCAGGTGACACACCAATGCTGGCCGCCGCGCCTCCTCCTGTCACTGCGCCGGAGAAGGAAGCCGCCGCGGCTCCCTCATCAGCCCGCGTCGGGAGATTTCAAACACGTCCCGGCTAATGAGGCAACGTTTAAAACTCGCGGATGCCAACGGCTCACGTCTACCGGCATAGTGTAGAAAAATAAATAAATAAATAAAATAAGAAAAAGGGACGCACAGATTCACATGCGCACGCACACGTGCGCACACACACAAAAGCACACACACACACACACACACGCGCACACTCACACACGCGTGCGCGCAGGCAGGATTGTCAGCCCAGGTGAACAAAGTGAATAGGAGATGTGCCTGACAATAAAGATTTCTTTTAACATCAGTGAGCGGGGGCCGTGGAGACAGGCAGACAGGGCACATGCGGTTCTGTGTTACTCCGAGGGCGATGGCGCTTCCCCAGACCTGCGGATGCCAGCTTTAATGACAGCGCCAGGATGTGCGGGCACCCTCAGACCCAGCCTCGCATCCACGGCTCCCACCTGCTTTAAACAGCCACTCTAATAGACACCCAAATTCTCACCAAGTGTCATGACGTGCTTAAACTTTCATTCTTTCTCCATTTCCTTCCCCATTAACATGGCACATGAAGAGTGGAAAAACAGCACACTGTTATTATTCCGCTTTATGAAAATATTTCCTTAAAAATAACAACCATGGTGTGTTTTTGGTGCCTCCCCTGAATGCCCCTCAGAGGAATAAAAAATGAATACTTTACCTTTCATGTGTCGTTAATGTCGTGCCCAGCTATAAACAGTACCGGAAACTTCCTTCGTTTTGTTTTCTCACCAGCTCATTGGCAGGGGTTCTCGTGGGCAAACGACTCGTAAAAATACCGCACATGGGCCAGCGCTGAGGACACCAAGCCTTCAGCTTCTGGACGCCTTCAGCTCCAACGCGTGAAATTCAGTGGGTACCTTCAGCACTTTCCACGTCATCTACAGTACGTTTGTGCACAGCTGAAAACAATCCCCTAATGTTGGAGTGCAGGGGCGAAGCTGTGGATTTACTACAGTAAATTTACTGTAGTGGATTGTGGAAAGTGTCCATGGCCGGACATGTTTTGTTTTTGTTTTGCAGAGTGCAGCCGCCTCTACTTGCCCTACAGAACTCACTCACGCAGTCTGTGTGTCTCTCTGCATAATTACTAATTAACACATTCTTTTGTGTAGACTTTTTTTTTTTTTTTTTTATTTATAGCAAGCATGTTGCCAAGTCCTGCATTGCACAGCCAGGATCAGATTAATGACAGGCAGAGTAGTGTGGAGGGCACATATGCCATCCCACCCCCACCACATCTACAGCGGCGGCCATTTTTATGGCCATTATGCACGCCGGACATCGTACTGCAGCCCCAAAAGCACTTGACCTATTAGTGCACCGCGACCACATGCAATACTGGGCTGACAGTCACACGCCTCTACAGTGCCCTCTCATTCCAAAGCTCCCAGCCGCTGATGCTGCTAAGCAATAAATGCGTGAACATGCGCGCGCACACACACACACACACACACACACACACACACACATGGACACCTAGACATGCACTCAGCGGGAAACTTCTCTCATAATTTTTTGTGTTATTTTATTTCCAGGTTTGCTGATCCACGCGTGCAATTAAACGCTCTCCGCACGTTACATCTTGCGGGTCACAGACATGCTAACGCTAATGCGTGCTAGCAATGGGCCAGACCGTCAGTGCACATTGTATTTACTTGAGATTATCCTAAGGGATGGAAACCTCGTTCAAATAATGTGGCATGAAATATCTGTAAATTTTATTTTAGCTGCTGCATAACTCAGCTACAGGGCTTCTTAGTTGGCCAGGTGTAAGCACAAATGTATCACAAATGCACAAGGAAAAGTGCTCACTGGATAACATCACAGAAATTACAAGCTATTGCTTGTGTTTTGAAGAAAGTTGATCTGTGGGTGTGTGTGTGTGTGTGTGTGTGTGTGTGTGTGTGTCTGTGTCTGTGTGTGTGTTTATCTTTTGTGTCTAAATGGGGGTACTCCTAAACTCTACTTAAAGTACTTTGGGGCAACTTGTTGAAAAAGGCCCTATGTAAAAATTAATTAAATTGAATCATGTGCACACCTGCATGGCTGACAGGTAAAGTCTCACGATGGTAGACATACCTAAGCATGGCTGTGAAGTAAGTCTGTCCTTTTTACCTCTACCAGGCTCCTGACTAACTGACACTCAGACAGACAGACATGTTCTTGGCCTTGTAGTATGAGACGCCAAAGCTGCATCCTCTTCACTAAGAGACAGAAGGCAGGAACAGTCCATTCAAAGGGCCCGCCTGTTGGGCTCCCATCTGCAGCTTGTCCTGCACCCTAGCCCTTCCCATTCTCAGGCCAGCATGCCTACTTCCTGGACTGTTAGACAGTGAGACACGCAGAAGGATAGCACAGCGGACACGTGCCTGCACAGCGGCCTGCATCTCTGACCCTGATGAGCACAACCTGCGCTGAATGTCTGAAGCAGCCCATTAGCTACGGCACCCCTGCTTAAACTGCTACAGACATGGCAGCGGGACCACCTCCTGTCTGGGGGGGGCTGTTTTTGTGAAAAGAGGAGAACTGAGAAGGGTGAGAATTTGTACATAGAACACGTGGGATACGGGGCAAAGGCGTCACTGCCTTATGTGAAGACTGCTTTAATGGTTGCTTCCTTCCACACTGACACACTGCCTGCTTACTACATAGTTAAAAGACCTTTTGAAATGATTATAAGTTTGCAGCCCATAGGTTTTACAGCAAAAAGAAAAAACAGCTCCAAAACAAAAAAGGAAACACATACACACTTCGAGAAGAAAACCAAGATAATAAGATCCCAGCTTGTTTGAGCCATCAGCTTTCTCTTTTGCAAGTAAAAGCAACACTCAAAGAATGTTTGAAGTCAAGAAACAGAAACATAGTTTAGTAATATAGCATGATCCCAGACTCAGTGTTTGGACTGTAGATATCAGAGGCTTTAATGCCCCTCATGGAAGATATTACAAGAAATAGATTTAGAAAAATAATGGATTATAAACACAAGGCATATGTGTGCCCTTCCTCATTAGCTGTGTTAGGAAAGAGGTTCAGCTAAGGAAACGCAGTAAGAACAGCTATGGGACAGTAGCAGATGCTCCTCCAACTGAAACTCTTACCAAATCAAATGAGCTCACCGACTCAAAATCACCAGCAATTTCACTCTCACTAGGGCATCACGGTGATCACCTGTACAGGTATTTAATAACTCAGTGCTGTGAGGGACAAATCTGGGATTTGTGGTTGTGTGTGTAGGGGCGGGCACTTCAATTAGATGGTGGCGCCTCACAAACAGACCGACGTACATAAGTGAGACGGCACTGTAAACAAGCTTGGGGGGTGAGAGTTACTCAACAGTCTCTGTACCGGGGCTGAGCTGCATCAGAGCCCAACATCCGCACGTAAAAGTCTGCTGCTATTCTCACTCGCGCACACGTACGGAATTACGAAACACAGCTGTCTTAAGATGTGTCTATTTTTGCTACAGAAACACAGCTCTCCCAGCCATTTGATATAGTGAAACCTTCAGGAGAGCTGCAGCAGCAGCGAATGCGACAGAACCAGACGTCTCTGCCAATAAGGTGTCGGGCCCAGGCAGCAGTGCAGGGCAGGACAAAACAGCTGGCTGGGTTAGAGTTAGGATTTGGCTCAAGTAGGCAAGCAGCATTTTTAATTATACCCAAACACAAACATCACTAAGCAACCATCAACATTCATATATCACAATGGGCAGGATTTTCTTAGAAACATCTGCATAGAATCGCATCAAATTTTTTACTCCATGAACTTTACGTGATTGGTTAGAATTATCAGTCACTGTTTTTTGGCTACAGTTGGACAATGAGAAAATTCAACAATAAAAGATGATCTGATAAAACTAATACACTAAACTGTAAATTGACTGTAATCTGCGTAAAATTCTCAGATTACAACTTTAAAACATCTGCTCTAACTTTAAAAGAATGCAATCAGAAAATGTCCTTTCCCAAGCACATACACACGTGTGTGTGAGTTTTGCACAGCTCCGGCGTTCAGTCCAGAAGGCCACACCCAAGGAGTGCACAGGTGACAGGAGGAAAGTTCCCGTTGCCATGACAGCAGCCCCAGTGAGAGCACTAACCTGGCCAAGAATTATGTGGTTTGGGGAGGTAAGAAGCACTGCCACAGAATGAGGGGTGACCTGGGAGCCTGGCTGTGCAATACACCTGCACAGCTTACTCTACCAGTATGAGCAAAAAAACCTTGAAGGGGGGAAAAAAAAAAAAAAAAACACATCAGGAACTAACATGACAGAAACAGAAAAGCAAAAACCAAGGCTTTAAACTGGGCTATCCATATGTACGTTTTGTATTTAGTCTTTAAAACCAGCAGTCCTTAGCTGGTGATCAATACCAAACAGAGGAGGGTACGACCTCAGAGAAACGTAATGGGACAGCGGTGATTACCTTCTTTGCTTCCAATTTGCCAGGAGCAACTTCCCTGTGAAAATTTCATTACATAGTTTTGTATTTAATGCGGGAGATATTGATCTATTCTCGCTCACTAGCTACAAGCAAAATTATTTTTTCCCCCTTTGTGGCCAAAGGAAGCTCAAAAATTAAAAAAAATCTAATTAGCAAGAAGAACACTTGAATAGAAAATGGGACCGTTTGAGTGCACTAGAGGAGAAACACACAGTGTAAACTTCACCAGGCGCTGTAGTCTCACATAATGTCATATTTAGGTAATCCAACAGCACTGCAGCCCACATTCCTCCTGGTCCATACTGTTCAAACATTCTTCAATATAAAATACATTAGCACACCAAGTAAGTAAAGCATGTTGTTTTTAACATGCACTCTTTTAGAGGGACTCGTTAAAAAAAGTTATTACAGCATTACACACACGGAAGCCATTGTTCCCTGCAGGAATTCACAGGTCCCTGTTCTTCACTAATACAAATGATCATAAATTAGTCACTGGCTGGTGCTTTAGTGCTTCCTGTTTATTTTTAGCAGTAATCAACAGGATGGAAAAAAAGTAGAAGGTCATATGGTTGGATCCAGTCACATGTTCCAACACCACAACTAAATCAACAGAGGGGTTAAAGTAGAGGCTGAGTTGACTGGGCGTTTTGACTGGCATCGCTGGTGTGTTTCTCAGCAGCTGTTGGACCACCTTACCATCGCAGTGCGTGAACACCTGGATGAAATCCACCTGTCTGCTCAGCACCTGAGTCCCCCTGTGGTCAGTACATTCTGTAAATTAGACCCATCCCTAAGGGGCTCGACTGCATGCGGCATGTTCAGCGCCCCCTGTGCTTGACTCTCCACATACCCCTGTATCTTCCCAGAAGCGGGGGCGCCGTCCAAACTTGAATTTCCCCTTCTGCTTCCACCCCCCTGTTCCTAATTGTGTAAGCTTTCATTTTGGCGAGCTCGTTTATATGCTGGTGCGAGAGGTGTTGGGGAAGGGAACAAGGCCAGCTGGCTCCCTCCTCAAAGCAGTGCTAATTCCACTGGCCCAGCGAAAGAGGCTGCACAATGGTCACACTGTGTTTACATGAACATCACCTTAATGTAACATGTACAGCAGCGCCGCTTATCCTGAGGCCCATCAGATCTCTGTCTGAAAAGCTCCACAATAAGCCTGCGACAGAGCACAAAGCCGGAGGATTACGCACAGTCCACAACCCATGACTTCCCATATACTGGTCTGGCAAGCTGACACCACATTAGCTCTTCTTTGTCCACTGTTTGGGGGTCCCAGGCTTAATCCATCGACAGCCACCCAAGGCTGTGGTCATGTGACACACAAACTCCATCCACATCCTAGCGCTTCTGTTCTTTCCATGCCCAGGTGCTTCTGTTCCCACACCTGACCTTGAAGGAAACACCAAGCCCAGTGATGCTCGGTTGTCTGGACAGCTGCCAGTCAGATTTCTTTATTGGCATCATAGAGAAGGTCTGTTCAAGTCTCACCACTGATAATTAAAAAATAAGGCTCAACTCCAGTCTTTGCAGCAATAATCACCTGTCTGGACTTTAGGTACGGTATGTTAAACCGAGAACCATAAAAGAAGCTGCACGGCAAAGACAGACATCTCAAGATGAGACCCAGCCCCCAGGTTCCCCGTCAGTCACCTGCCCTCTGTTAGTCCCCCCGCCCCTTTCCTTTCACTTTTATCAAATGTTATCAAGTACCGCAAAGAGGCTCAATACAGTACCTCAGTAATATGACTCCTTAAACACCGTTATGTAAACAGAGAAAGCGGAACAGAAAGAAAAGATAGATCGCTAGGACTTTCAAATATTGGCTTTTTCCATGGCTTTTGTGTTCATCTTCGTAAGTGGTCCCGCTGTACAATGATGAACGACTGACAGTCAAGCGAATCACAATGGATTAAAATGTTTGAAAGACGCACAATGGCACCCTTCTCCACACGCGCTGTGAATGGAAGCCTTTGTCCTTAGAATCAGCGATGCGGAGATAGCATATGGTCCTGTTGTTTTTCACCATCTTCTTTCACATGCTATAAGAACGTACTCAACGCCGGCACTTCAGACAAACTCTCCCACTTAGGCTAGAAATCTAACAGGCCCACATACAGCGTCTCCTGAAACTGCCTGCTTAACAAGTGTACTGGGCTGCTGACCACCGTACAGAATCACGCCCACCCTCCCTATTTCGTACGATCTCCCACACTTCAGCGTCTCCTACAGCAACGCGTCCCAACGTCCAAGATGCAGGGACGGCACGTCAAGCTAAGAGTTCATCTTTGGTGCCAAGCTCCAGGCTGCCAGGGTGAAATTATATTTAACTGCCATTTCCATTGCTGTTAGTCACCTGCGCCTGAACAAACAAGCGGAGCGGGCACGCCGCGAGGCATCCGGGTCCAGGGGGACGGCGGGGACCGTTTTCTTGGCCGCGCATCTCGTGTGGGCGGCGTCGCGTTGCTGTGTGAAACAGCAGGCCGTCCACGCACAAACTGTGCTTCGAAAGGCAAGGAGAGAAGGAGAGGAGAGGCCTGAGACTGTACGGAGCTGCAGCAGGGAGAACACGCACGGGCCTTCCAAGCGCAGGGCTTTACTGTACGGTACGTATTCAAACGACTGGAAGGACTCGGCAGACACCGCTCCTTTCGTGTTTGCCCACACGCCAGGCTGCTTCCTCTTCTTTACTGCCAGCTTGTTAAGTGTCGTTGGCAGAGGGAGGCTCTGGAGCACGGCCACATGCCCGCCCTGCTCACGCAGCCTGGTCCTGTGAGATGCCCGGCATCCTGGGTGTTTGCTGCCAGAGGGCAGCACCTCGAGCTCCCTCCACATGGCAGGTGCAGGCTTTGCGGGTCACCCAGACCCTTCTCACCAGCATGGCTGGCTGGTCCTTATGACCTTGTGAACTGACTTGTACACTCCGCATTGACAGAGATTGTAAGCCAGCGGCATGCACTGACAACTAACTAAATATAACACTCGGTACATTATCCTGAAGCTTTCCCATGCAAATGCATTTTTTTGTTGTTATGTTGCCTACAGTTTAAAAGCAAGTTACGCGTACTGTGAAGTGCAGGCATACGTGGCTGTCGCAGTAAAAGGATGCCCACTTTGAGCTTTGGGCTGCTTAGACATCGTGCACTGGCACGGCTGCTCTCCTGATAGCCATTTTGGTGACTCCAATGAGGGAAAGCTGGAGGAAGGTTGAGTGGAGGATTTCAGGAAGGGTGCCAGTTTCTGTAGATTCACCACACACCCAGAATTATACCAAAATAATTCCCGCTCCTTGGGGAATGTGGAGAGAACTGCTCCATTCTGGGCACAGTCGCTAAGCTGAGGCTTTGTTGGCCGAACCAAAAGGCGCCACTTGCCAAGCGTTAGTAGTACAAATTGTCTAATTGATCCATTTGCTTTGTGTCAAGCAGGCCACACATGTACAGTGGCATGGAGCTGCTGGTGTTTCTGCACAGCAGCTCTGGCCTCTTCTTCTGTGCCTACACTTCTGGGGGTCCCAGACATGCAATGTGCTGAGCGGCTATAAAACATTGTAGATTTTAGGTCTATGCTATAACTGCACAAAAAGCTTTAAACAGCTCCCCAGAAGGGCTACTTTCACGCCATCTGAAAATAACACACCCCCTCTTTGATCGAAGACTGGCAAAATCTTGACAACGATGATCAACAATAAAATGAAGTCACGTGGTCACTGCTTCGGGTAGGGACACGGAAGGGCAATTTTACAACAACTCCCCATTCCAGGGAAACATTTTAAAATGTCTGGGAAACGCAGAGCAATTTTGGTGTTCACGAAGCATTATGAGGACATGGGCAGCTTGCTGTTGCTCCAACACTGTAGCAGACATACCCCTTGTGAAGGACACCAAAGCGCACTGCTGAGAGGCCTGCTTTTATTCCATACCACCATTGCTGCAGGACCAGCTCTAGCTTGCCTACTTTCTGGGGAAGGTCAAGGTCCGGTATTTTGAGATCTTCGTCCCCAGAAGCTGTTATCTACGCCTGTCAGTGTCCACTGACATCTTGCTCTGGAGAATCCCCCCTGGTCCTGCTGTTGGTTGGCCACCTGGTACTCCAGCCAATCAAAACAACATGACTCTGCAGGCTCCAAAAGCCATCCCAGGCTCTGGTCACTGATATGCTCTGAGAGCATGGCGATGTGCCAGCTAAGCTTCTATTCAGCAGACAGAGGGCATGCTTAGGCAGTTATGCCTACATAGAGGCTGCACACAGGGCAATGAATGATTCAAGTCAGGTATTAGGGAGTGAAAAGGGGCAGTTAAAATTTTTTGGACAGTATAATTTATTACTAGTCTCTTCTGTTTGTTCATTGCGACTGTATGTTCACTTTGTTTCTGAATTGGAATGCATGTATTGTAATGTGTCATTGAGTGTGAGAAAGGCACTATATAAGCCCCTCTTGTGTCCAAGCCTTCTGCGGCTCCTTGATATTGGTCAGCATGCAGCTGGACCCAGAAGGCATTTCCACAGTTAAAAAGCCACACACCAACTAAAGAACTGGCCACCAGTTAATTCCACAAGCTTAGAGATAAACGAAACTGTGGGGCAAAGGGAACTCTCTGAAAATAACCACATAGTTGTTATGAACTCCACGGCGAGGCGAGGCCCAAGTGTAAAAGGGAGGTTTATTACAAGGCAAAGTCATGGTAAAATACACAGGCATAAACCAGGAACCAGGCACACATAGAATTTCTACACGCAGCACAACACAACACAAATATACAAACAATACACTACACTACACTACAATACAATAACCAGCAAAGGGCAAACAGACACAGAACCAGACAGGAAAAGGAACACAACTGGGAATCACTAATCACATTACAATGACTCAGCAAAGGAAGGGCGACACCTAGAGGACAAAAGGGCATGACAGGGTGGGCTATGACAACAATATACAATCCCACAACGTCTTGGGTACTGGTGGGCATCACTCAAATTCCCTGTTTAATGGGTAAATGTATCCATACACAGGCCATGTGACTCACTAATCACTCAGCTAGATGGGTACCAGTGTGTTATAAAGCAGACAAGTTTGCAGAAGCCCCGTGGCCTAGCTCAGTTCTATTCCCTCTTGTACTGCAGCACTTATACTAACCAGCACAGAACATAGTGAATGCATTATTGACACTTTCCCTATGGTCCCTCGTTCGTGTGCATCTTCAGCGTGACTGAGATCTCTCTGCTGCAATTCAGCCCTGGATCCATGTCTACCAAAGGAGCCGTGAAGCGTTTGCACACAGGTACTTTGACACAAATGATAGTCAGTGCTCAGCGTGAAAGGAGGAAGCTGTGAGAACATACACACGGGCAGCTGTGCAGAGGCCAGTGTTCCCCAGGTGCTGGGCCTGTTTAGGCACAGCCTTCCCTGGGAGCCTCAGACAAGGTCACCAGCTGGAAGGGGGGTCATTCTCATGATCATGCTCCGATACCTCTCCTTCAGGGCCTCCTAAAATAGCCTGCAACTCTGCCAATGAAATACACTGATCCACTCTGACTTGTCCAGGCCCGCCGGTCACAGTTGCTGTAGCACGCCTGCCTTTGAGTAACAGACGACACAGGACGTTGTGTTACAAAAAAAAAAGCTTCCTATAACTGAGCGATTGGACCCGATGAAGCGTTAAAAATGCCAGGCGTTTTCAGTAAACAGGACAGAGACTAATCACTCCTCTCACAGCGCCTGAAAGTTACTGTGCATTATATGTATAAAGTTTAGAAAATCATAAGAGGCACCAGTAGTTGGACCTCGGAGACAGTTCAACTTCACCACAAAAAAATGTGCATTACACAGATCGCAGAATCCATTTCTGACGACACGGCCCGAAATAACGCGTGATGAGAGCCCCTTTCACTTTCAGCAAAAGTGGACATCCACACACTTTAACATTTCCATTTTCCTGGGAGCTCTTGTGGCATCCTACGAGTTTCAGAAACAACCCTAATAAAACCCTGCATGCTTCCTCACACATGCATGTGCACACGCACGCACGCACATGCACATACACACACACACACACACACACACCTTTTCACTGGCTGATCAACCCAGGGAAGCTGCTGGCAGTGCTTTCGAGGTGGACAGCAATATTCCTTATTGCAGACCTCACCTGTGCAGCAGGTCAGACCAGAGTGAGTTGAAGTTGAGCTTTCTATACAGCTTCTGTAGAGCTTTCTGTACAGTCTTCAGCTAAGCTGTGTCTCCCAGGCCCTGCCAACATCCTCATGCTCACAGCTTGCTCACCTGCTTGCTAATGGAACTTTAGTCCCCGATTTGTTCTCACACTGTAGACATTAGGAGGATTAGATTTTCACAGACCTGCATCCCTAAACCCTTGTCTCACAGCTCTTTTCTTTGGCATGACTGAAAACAACACTTTGCCTGTGCAACTCGACAGAGCAGACTGTGAGGGTCGCAGCTGCAGCCCTGCATTCAGGAGCCGCACTGCACAACAAGGGCAGCGTCAGGATCAACTGCAATTACAGCGTAGCAAGAAAAATTAGGGTATGCAGTGTATGCTGTCATCATGGTGGAGTTACAGTGTGCTTGAATCATAGCACTGCAGAGAGTTTACTTTGCTTCAGTTACTTTAAACCTGGAAGAGGTTGTGTGTGTGTGTGCGTGAGTGCACACGTGTGTGCACTCGCTCAAAAGAGGCAGCAGATAACGCAGGGAATAATGCAGCACAAAGGGATCATAACACACAACCTTTACCCTTAAAACACCTTAGACCCAGTAGTACAGGGTAAGTGATCCAGTTTCACCCAGAGCCTATTAATTAGTGTGGATGTGTCGCGGGTCTTCTACCTGTGTGTCGGGCTGCTAATGCCTCCCCTTTGACTGGACCTGAATCCTCTTGCTGATCCACTGGGAGTGGATCTAATTAATCCTCTGTTACCGTTAGCAATGGGCCTTCCTAGGGGAGGCCCAGAACTGTTATTTCATACTTCCATTGTAAACAACAGCATGTCTCCAAGGAGACGCAAACTACCCTACCTACTTGATAAGTAGTACCTGCCTAAAACATGTCTGCGACTAAATTAATGATGGATGATGCACCATTAAGTGCAGCCAGTTACACTGGTTTATACCGACTGTGTAGCCATTTCAAATTCACTATGTGACAAAACAATGCAGATAAGGCAATTTGCCCTCTTTAAGCAGTAAGAAAACTGGCTCACTCACACAGTGAGTACAAAAGTATGTAAAATTTAATTTAAACAGACTTTTGTGACATAAAAAGGGTTAACAGTGGCCTTCCATTTCATCACTCAGTAGCAGACATATGAGGCCTACACAAAGCAGTTTGCATTGCTCTATAACTGAAAGCCTGGCAGCCCCTGCTGCCATGTACAGAAACTCAGCCTGTTTTTCTTCATTAAATGTAGCACAAAATGCCATCTCCCTTGGCAGGTTGTGTGTGTGTATGAGAGCTCATCCCATCCAGGAGACCAGTGGCTACTCTGCAGGCACACTTGCCTCACAGAATTCTGTCATATTGTAAGACACCACACACAGCTCTGTTATACTAAAGAGATCACAGCCTTGATGATATTCCACAACAACAGAACAACTTCAAGTGTGATACTGCTTTTATACAACAGTTCCACAAATGCCATTTATTAGTTGAGAGTAATAAATGACAACAGATTATGATTTGTTTTTTAATTTAATCAGTTACGTGGCTCTGCACACACAAATAGTTCCGCAACTGGACCGAGAATTGACCGTTGCTAAGGAACACAAACAATGAGCATATTCATGCTAGCTTACTATACATGTTACAGTAACAACGATGAAAGCAGTTTAAACCCCATGCTGTTTGCCTTACTATGTTAGCTTTATCCTGGCTTTTTCCCTTCTTCTTGTCCTCTGCTGACGACTATTTGTAATTTAATGGAAACGTCCATCTTTTCAGCGTAGTTCATT
Organism: Chitala chitala; assembly: GCA_025773905.1. Taxonomy (NCBI): domain Eukaryota; kingdom Metazoa; phylum Chordata; class Actinopteri; order Osteoglossiformes; family Notopteridae; genus Chitala; species Chitala chitala. The sequence goes on along the minus strand of JABJVR010000021.1, from coordinate 5,928,679 downwards.
AAAATGTAGCATTGAGCTAGCGACCAAAAATTAGTGCAATTAACGATTATTAGTTGACAGAAATAAGTGACAACAGATTACAATTTTTTGTGTATTACAGTTAGTGTAGTTAATAAAACACGTGTGAAGCATAGTGATACTTATTTTTAAACATCTCCGTGCCATTCTCATGAAATATCAGCACGGTTAAAATGCCTCTTGTCCAATTAAATCACACCAAATTCCTTGGTTGGAACTAACTGTTGTATAATGTCTGATTATCTAGCCCCACACAGAGTTCTATTATACAGTATGACATGCTAGCCCCACAGAGTTCTGTTATACAGTATGACATGCTAGGCCCACACAGAGTTCTGTTATATAGTACGACATGCTAGCCCCACACACAGCTGCTATAATGTACTGCAGGGTAGCCCCGCTTATAAGTCTGTTATAGGAAAAACAGATGCCTGCATCCACTGCTAGAGGGACAGAAAGTGAACAGGCCATACTGAGATGTAGCTTTGCACATCTTTATGCTTTCTATCAACCCTTCAATTATATCCCTTAACAATATGGGAACAGCGCTCACAAGCCAAGAAGCTCGCTGTTAACAAGCATGTGCCCTTAGAGGCATGGCCCTCCCGCAGGGCATGAGTAGAACAGAGACAAAAGAGAGGGAGGGGAGAGGTAGTCCACTTTGTGCAACAAAGCAGTAAATATTTTAAGAGACAGACGACAGAGCACTCCATCTGTCCTGGAATACTGAAAGTTCAGGAATGGAGAACCTAATATATTGCTTTGATTTACCTGGTTGTAATATAGTGTGACACTCCAGTCCCACACACTGCTATGTTATACAGTATGACATGTTAGCCCCAAACACAGGTCTGATATACTGTAACATGCACATATGCTCCACATTTAGGTCTGTTAGACCATATGACACCACACACAGCTGTTACGTCATACAAAACACTAGCAGCGTGCACAGTTCTGTTATGTATGCCATGCTACCTATGGTGGTATGGTATGGTATGGTATTGTATGGTGGTATGGTAGTTATGGTTAATAACTGACTTATTAAGACGCCTGCATACTTCAACACATCTACACAGAACATTACAATCCAGGTCAATTCAACTGATAAATTTGAAATTCAGGAAATTGGCACCCTCTGGCAAAACACCTTTTAATTGATACTATTGAAATGACTCTCATATAATTATCAAGAAAAATAAAGGCAAATTACAGTGACTGGATATAAATAACCACAGCTGAAAGAGAGAAGTGCTAACAGCAGAGTTACACAGTTCCTTAGTTAACAATTCTACCAGTTTTCGTTTTTACTGCTGGTACATTTGCAGACGTTTTCCATGTCTTCCGGACTACCCTACTGAGCACCTGTCTACCAAATGCACCAATCACCTACGTTTTAGTACTGATGGTCAGGGCCAATAGTTACAAGGGTCAGCCGAAGAATTATTTGTACAGTAACAGTTTATACTGGTCCATCCAGCTTGGGAACAGTGCTTAGTATTGCCCGAGACCCACCAATGTAATTTCTCCTTTGACTGACCTTCCTACCACCTGCACATATAGTTAAGATAAAGACAGAATAATAGAAAGACTACATGTCCAAGTAGTGAAGGCTGTTTCTGATCCTTAGGTTTTCAATCAATGAATAAATCAATTTTATTCGCCAATAAGAAATCACACACGTGGACTGAATAACTAATCGGTTTCCTCATCTATATGTCAGCTCAGCTTTTCATGTTAGCATATGGTTTGATGGATGATGTGACACATGCATGCGTAGGAGTCAAAAGACTGCACTACAATTAAGGAAAAAATACTGTATGCAATTAAATGTAGTATATTAAAAAATCTCTGTAAATTAAAACTGATAGGAACAAATATTACAAAATGTTGGTTGGTTTGACAGTCTTAAATGTACTGATAGCGTCATTACTATACCACTGTGCTGTACACAACAGTAGCACTTAGGTGTATACACACTGTACCAACACAGAGGCTTTCTGTACCAGTTAGGGGTATACACACTGCACCAACACAGAGGCTTTCTGTA
>JABJVR010000021.1:5913675-5926511 GCA_025773905.1 Chitala chitala | reverse complement strand
CCAGTTAGGCGTATACACACTCTACCAACACACAGGCTTTCTGTACCAGTTAGGCGTATACACACTCTACCAACACACAGGCTTTCTGTACCAGTTAGGCGTATACACACTCTACCAACACAGAGGCTTTCTGTACCAGTTAGGTATACAGACTGTTCCCAGAGTTAACATCTGAAATTTGTTCTGTAAAGCACTTTGAGGCACCTCATTGTAAAAGGCGCTATATAAAAATAAACTGAATTGATAAGAAAAGGTTGGAATATTGCTTTAACAAAGCTAAATTAAGTAGGAACCACTATACATTTTGAGCAGGTCTGTAAAACCAGCCTTTGATGATTCATTAACAGCCGCGTAGAAAGATTTTCTTTCATAAAAGGGAGCACAGCTAGGAACAATATTTTAAATAGCATCCCAGGCTAGCCGTGCGCACTTAAAATTCTATAGCATTTTGTTCCTGCTTAAATGAAGGCATATAAAAAAAGCTATAATTATGCTTCAACAGAAGCAGAAGGACCCCGTGTGATGTGGTATTTTAATTGGCAAACAAAGAGGCTGATATTAGCACAATCTGGTTACCACGTGCTACTGAAAACTGCAATGACAAGCCTTCCCTCTAGGGGGAGCATAAGTATGGCTGTCCACTCAAGGGGGCAGCTAACTAGAATTCCCAGCAGTTTGTACTGCATTGGTATCCTGTAGATCAGCCTTGTCTGATGGGACTCACTATATTAAATAAAACAATTCTCAGCAGGTCAAAAAATTAAAAAAAATATAATAATAATAATAATAATATCACAATGCATTGGATTCCTGAATTTACTAGTAAACTACTGCTGTGGAAAAAGTTACACGCTTTTCCTGGGATAGGCTCCAGGCCACATGCAAACCTGCACAGGATAAGCTGCTGGATAATGGATGGAAGGAATGGAACGGATGGATAAATCTCGTTTAGAAAATAAAAGGATTTTCAGAGAAATGGCAAACCGCATTAAGGCGTGTTGACAGTGAAAGGAGGCAAAGTCTTGTGATGTGATCTCCTGTGGAATGAAGATGGGTTCTTGTGTGCTTCTAGGTCTACAGCCAAACTGTCCAAAAAACACTGTCCAGAATACTGCCACACTATCAGATCAACCACTGTGTTGCTGAACACTCAGCATCACACACAAAAAAGTTTTCACCCACACACACACACACACACACACACACACATACATACATACAGAAAGATACTTGCCATACAGATACATACTGCCAGGCGTGCTGACTGGTACCAAAGTCACTGCCAGACAGCACAGTCTCTGTCGGCATAGAAACTTTGAATTCTTGAGGAAAAGGATGAACATCTGCATTTGAAGGCTTCAATGATAACAGGATCACCACCTCTATGGTCATTAACCACAGATCTAGGTCAGGTTTTTCCGTAGGCAGCTCGTTAACCAGACCTCAAAGCTAATTACAGAATTAGACTGAGCCTGAAACCCACAGGACAGGTAATAACTGTTTCTCAGCTCCATTCAAACTCAGGAGCATTTAAACAAAGGAAACCTCAAGCCCCATGTTTGGGCCTGGAACGGAGCCAGACCCACTCTGATCAACCAGCGGTATGAGAGCTCCCCCAGCTTTGGGTAAATTCCAGCAAAATAATTCTCTGGCAGTTACTGCAATAATTTGGGCACACCTCTCACACTGCTATCAGAATAAGAAAGGGGTCTCGCAGACACATATTGCAGGTGGAAAACAGATGAGGGTAATACTAATTATGCACAAAAATGTAAAATATAATAATTGTTTTAGAATACAATTCAAGTTGATTGTATTTCATAACTTTCAAAAAAGCATTTTGCATTTTAAGCCCCATGCTGTTCTGAAAAAATCCAGAAGCGATGAAATTTTTTTTTTTTTTGCCTTTTTTACTTTTTGAAAGTTAAATCAGATTGAAACTGTTAAGCCCTAGCTCTGACGGAAAAACAGCTTTCTTTTCACACACTGTGCACGTGCGTGTGTGTGTGCATGCACACGCATATGTGCACTTGAACAAGCGTGTATATGGTTAGGCTATTATAGCTCCTTGGTCTGTCATGCTATTCTTGACCCTAATGTATGAATCTTAAACTGTCCTGTTCATTACAATACTTTCCTTTTGTTCTGACAGACCCACATTTAATCACGTATGTATATATATATATTACACACACACACACACACACTTCATAATGCTAAAACAGTACTGGGGTACACCACTCTGTATAGGAAGGAAATAAACATCGTATAGCTAGGTAGAAATAAAAATAAGGCATATATAGCACACTGCTAGAAGCAGAAAACACAGATTTAACTCATTCATAACCTATATTGCACAGAGTAAAAATAGTTTCTGTCCAGAAGGTTGTGGGAGTTTGTCATCTCTGCAGGAGAAGCCTGAATTCAGCTTGATTGCAACACTTTTCCTCTCTCTTATTCTAAAATATAAAAGGCCTTTTTTGCATCTCGGTTGCTCTGACATGTAAAAAGGCTTTTCGTCAGACGGTTTCACACATTCTCTTTTCAGTGTCACGTTTGACGCCCGGAATGCTCTTCTTGCAGATCAAGTGCAGCGCTGCACAGTGAGAAGAAAATTAGCAGAATGGCACAACCTTGCTAAAGAAAGACATGCATCACTTATTTATTATTTTTTGTTGTTACTATGCGGTGCCGGGCAGCATTTGGTTACTGACTCATGTTTTCCATCGCTCAGAAAGAAGCAGGTAAGCTGGTCAGCCCTTTCAGGCCCACTCTAAAACAATATTCCTGCTGAACAAACATGAAGTCAATGCTCACCTTGTTAAAATCCATTTAGAGGGAAAAAAAAAACACCAGTGAAAGTTACAAAACAACGTGAACCACGACAACAGTTAATCAACCCTCAAACAGAAATACGTATATTCGACTGTTGCTAGGGCATAGTATTACATTCACATCTAACCCACTGCTATCTTCATTTTGTTTTATTATTGTTAGCGGTGGTAGTAGCACTTAGTCCAAAGGAGTAATAGATTTTGAGAGGCGTGCAAACAGTTTTGTCCAGACGATGTTTGTATGCAATGCAGAGCGTCTGCACATGGGCGCCTAACGACCGCTTCACGAGCTCTGGTTCACACGCGCTCAGAGGAAGCGCGCTCCCTCAGTGGAAACCCCCACGCCGCATGCGTGCAGTCTGTCTACACCCCTGCGCTCATCAGAACAGAGCTGCTGCCTTCTACCGCACCGAGCAGACTCGCCACACGTGCGGTACACGCAGCCTTCAGCTCAGCGCTGCCCTTAGCAACCAATCAAATCCTGTTATTTAATTATACCGAACCATAACATGATAGTAGTCGCCTTTCTTTTGCACGCTTAACCATTTCATTGAAAAAAACCCGTGTGCTTATCGTCTTATAAAACACACCAGATTCATCTAACGTTGTTTAAATGTTTTGTGAGTCTTCATTGATAATGTTTGCCATGCACAAATAAGATAAAATGTAAAATGAAATTCAGAAGTGCTAAACCCCTCAGTTTTTCCACAAGGAGGTGATATTTTGTGTGTTTTTTGATTGTTTGAGATATATATTTTACCCCCCTCCTTCCCAATTCTGAAACTGAACTTTGGGGAGTGTTCTTTAAATCCAAACCAACAGATCGAGCACAGGGAGCAGCAGGAAACCCGGGGTCTGATAGCCCTGTCTTTGACAGGCACTAAGCCAGTGCTGCTGAGAACATCACTGCTGTGTGTCCGCAGGAACATTAAGTAGACCTAAACCTGCCAGACTGTTTGAGCCAATGCCAACCACCTGAATCCATTTTATCACTAATAAGGACCTATTTTTCAAAGCACATCTCATTGCTGCAAAGGCAGCTGCCCTCACCCCAAAAGTTAAAAACTATTAAAAACTGTTAGGTAACTACTTTGACAACACTTTAGTGACTCACAGACTTTACAACTTGTTTCAGACACGTGTAGGGAAAAGGTCACCCACTTTATGTAATACACTGCCTGCTAAAAATCCCCTTAAAACATTTCCTGACCTATAAACTACATGTGCTGTAATGTGACCTACAGGACAGAGTAAACACAGAGGTACTGTGCTGTAACGTGACCCACAGGACAAAGTAAATACAGAGGTACTGTGCTGTAACGTGACCCACAGGACAGAGTAAACACAGAGGTACTGTGCTGTAACGTGACCCACAGGACAGAGTAAACACAGAGGCACTGTGCTGTATATGAAATGCTAATGTGACCTTAGTATCAGTTTTACTAAAGGATATGGAAGTCACCACAAATGTTTCAGGGGCGAGAGAGGACAGAGGTATTGCATGCAAGGTCGTGAAGATGTGGTAAGCCTTCTGATGTGGTCTGATCTTCAGTTCCTGCAGTGATGATGGCCTACACAGAAGCTACCTTGTGTTTCACATGCAGAATTACAGAGCAGAGACCTGCTTACTGATACTGCCAGTTAGCTAAAATTTAAAAAATTATAAAGGATATCTACTAGCCAATGCTGCTAAGGGGAGATTCAAGGCCTTTTATTTAAACTGTATTTCATCACAGGAATGCTTGAGTTAATACTGACATTTCCTGACTTGTTGATTAAAAAAAAACAACTACATAATATAGCCCAGCCCATCCGTTTTTCCATTTAATTATGGGAGTACTGGTATTACCACTCTTGGACAGCAGTTGGACATAAGAACTGTGGATCTAATGTACAAGCCATGCACAGCGGTCTTTGGTGTATGTATTTTAAGCAGTGCTGTTACTAGTGAAAGATGCCAGCATTAGTATGGCTCTGACTTCACATATAAACTTGTCACCAACCGGCCAACAGCGGGCATGGGGCATGTGGGTCACGATATGGCAGCTTAAAGTACTACACACACCAGTAGGTAGAAGCAATCATAACACCATACTATCAGTCCTATACAGGGTAGTACATACGTGGGCAGCCCACTAGTGGGTGATTAATATCAGTGTGCCCAGTGTGCTACAGACTTGGCCAGTGTGGTCATATTTAGTCAAAAGGCAGCTTTATAACTGATGTGGTTCAGTGACGGTCAAGCAAATAAAAAATAAAGGGACAGATGACTGGTTACACACAGCACCTTAAACATGAATCCAGTGATGCAGTTTGAAGATTATGAAAGTGGACACAAGTAATTGGTTCTTTCACCTTCAGCGCCTGTGATACTTGCATTTCTAAAGCGACATACGTGAAACTGAAGTCAGGACAGGCACTTGAGCCACGGGCTGGGAAAGTCCTGAGTGCATCCTTAGCGTGCGATCAAAGACCCAATAGGACCAATCAGCTCAGCATACAGCTGTCCGTTAACTTCCATTACTTTCATTTTTACTACACACACACACACACACACTCACACACTTTTCTGAACAAACAAGTTCACAGATCAAAAATAGCTGTATAAGAAAGTTGCAACACTTGCTCTCTCACAGACAGATACTCAAATGCACACATATAGTAATTGATGTAATAATATGTAATTACAGTTTCCTGTGTCGTTTGTCTTTGTGCTTTACCTGGACTGGAGGAGCTGGAACTAAATCCGGCAGTAAGAATGAATAGATCTAAATACACCAAAGAGCCTAATTTAATCAATAACACAATATCTGCCAATTAGCTGCATTATTTCACTTGCCTGTGAAAATCAGACCCAGTTAATTTATCAGTACTCTGTCTTACTTACTAGTGGCATTACAAATGTGATAACAATGGTTAATTTTTGATTTTCCCCTTTTAAATTACAGGGAGAGGCTATATTCTAATTACACACCAATGGATGCCTTGATGAGGTTTAACTAGCAAAATTAATTAAAAGTTTTCCGAAGATTAAAATCATGACATTTTGAGTATTTAATCAAAATAAATTTTGCAATTAATTAAAATCTAATTTGCATATATATGTTAATTTGAGACGATTTCAGGCACATCTGCAGGCTTGATTTACGTCTGCGGCTCATGAGCACATGTGGATGCGATTCTCCTCCACCGATGGCGAATAACAGCACTTTACACCGATACCATGTCGGACACCAAAGGGGACTTAATCATAATCAAATACGCACCTTTTAACCTATTCTCTGACAGCAGATTAGCCATAACTGCCTAATTTCATTTTCTTTTGGGATTTGCATATTATCTTCCAAGCTTCTTAATTCAAAACATACAACGTACATATATTACTGAAAATGTTCTTAACCTAAGAGGGATTATACCATATGTTGGCAATCCATTGCCTAACACTCATGTATTGTAAAAGCTTCCGTATTCAGAGCGAATTGTACTGAGGCAAAGGGCTCTGCAAGAAGTGCGGAAACTCAGAGCTGTAGCAGCAGGTTAATGGCCAGTTATTATATCAAAGGCATTCTTAATGTGCTCTTTTCCACAGGTTAAAAGCTATTCTACATTCATGGGCTATGTTACTCCCAATGTCTTTTCGCACCTCAAGTGCTCTCTAGCTCAATCCATTAAAACAGAAAATGATCGTATTCACAATGTTTTCCTAATTATCTTACTTGCATTCGGTTCATTTTTTCATGCACCAGAAGAAGGTACACTGAGCACATGCGCAGGTTGTCTACTTCTAGACATTATGTACGCATACATAATGTACAGCATTTATAGCGCTGTGTGTGTTACAAGTCCACAAAAACGTTTTTACACACAGCATTTACCTGTCTACAAATATGTGCTCATTTGTACCTTTTAAAAGCATACAGGTATGGTCATAAATGATGTATAAACACAGATGTGTGTTACATACACATAAGATTTGTGAAGGTATAGGTTTTGTCCTTGAAAAAAAAGGATTTAAAACTTCACAAGTGTGTCCTTGTATGCACAGCATTTATGAACACACAGGTGTGTTCATACACACAGAGGATTTATAAAATGTCTTCATATACAGTCAGATGCCTACATAGGTGTGTGCTCTTGTGCACAGGATTTACAAATACACACGGGTTTTTAACATGCATGCATTGTTAATAGAATAGAATAGAATAGAATAGAATTCAACTTTATTGTCATTACACATGTATAGATACAGGGTAACGAAATACAGTTAGAAAAATAGTTAATACTAAGAAACCTCAGATGTGTTAACTTACACTAGGTTAATTTACGTAGCATAGGCTATCACTTCGCCGTGACCACAACTTTGATTTGCAAAACTGCTTTATTTATACCATACTAACAGTTTGATGTTCTCTGACATATCAGAACGCAGAAGTGAAACGTGCTCCTGAAGAGTGATTCTATGCAGTCATAGAAATACGCTTATTACATTCATGAACTGTGTAACAGCATTTAGGGCCCTCCAATGATACAGTCCTTCATTTACTTTTGCAGCTGAAAGCGTTTAACTGCCCTTAGCATCATCCCTTCAGCAGACAAACCCATTTTTGAACAACTGTATGAACCAACATTTAAGATGATACGATTTTAATTGAGGTGAAAAAGAACTGAAATCCAAAGGTGTTCAGACCAGAGAAGCTGTCAGAACAGACGGCTGCATGTGACTGGAGGCAGTGAACAACCAAGCCCATCGCTATGTGGAATGATTTTCATGCTTCACTGAGTGGTACATTAATGGCTACGTTTTCATCTATGCTGTGGATGTAGAAATGACATCATGTTAGAAGACGTCAGTATAGAGCCACCTGGAATTATTACAGCAGAAACTATGAATAATTCACTGTATTATATGTTTACTTGCATTGTGGTCTTTATAATGTTATAAGGACAGGACAAAAAAATATTCTGCTGTACAACTCAAAAGGCTAGTACAGTCTGGCACCATGTGGGCAAACAACTACAATAAGGAAACACAGGCCGGCGGATGCTAATGGGGTGAGCACAGGAAATGTGACAGTAACACAGGCCAGCGGATGCTAACGGGGTGAGCACAGGAAATGTGACAGTAACACAGGCCAGTGGATGCTATCGAGGAGAGCACAGATAACGTGAGAACAGCTCGGGCCAGTGTGAGCTTCTTGGTGTTCCTAGGCAAACCCAGGAAAGAAGCATATCGCACCACATTACAGAACTGTGAAATTCCTGCAGGACCGAAAGTTAATTGGCACAGGAATCATGCCTCAGACAAGATAAGACGGCCGCTTGCATGAGATACTACCTAATGAAATCTGAGGAATGTCGAAAACCCGAAAAAAAGATAACTGGCTTTGTACTTCTCTAGTCTACTTTCATCAGTAAACTCTGATACTTAATTAAGGAAAAGAGATTTTTTAACTTAAAAAAATGTCACTTCTTAAACAAAAAAAAAGTTTTCTCTGTTAATTTCCACTCGTGTCTGACAGAGAGGTCACTATGTGATGCGTTTGAGAGAATACGAGTTCCATTGCCTAATGTCCTGCTGATATAGAGGGTACCAAAGTGAGCCGGCAAGCACTGAAGCCATCTCCCAGTCTTATCAATGTACCCTGTAAAGCTCTAACACCTGTGATAAAAAACAGTATCTGCTTTCCATATAAACTGTTATAATTCTCATAATTATTTGTAATGCATTTTACAACATGCCCTTGTTTAAATTTTAACAGTACATCAGATTATCATTAGGCATAGCAACCAACAGCGTACTTTTTTCACCAGGAAAAGTACGACCCTTAAAGCCCAACACATCTGCACCTGTTGACGCAGTCTAGACAAAAGTTAAACAGAAATTTCAGAGCACAATATGAAAGAAGTTTCATTGTGCTCGTAAAATGAAAAGTCTGCCCTTTCTCCACACTAAAACATCAATGTACATTTTTATTAAAAGCAGACTTTGTTTAAAAAAAAAAAAAAATCCATTGTCGGGATCTGGGATTTGACTTTATCCTCCTCATGCTACAGTAGTGATGTAAGTAATCCCCCACCCACCCCACATGTCCGACACGTTTCACAATGCGACGGGGAGACTCTAATGTCCTTCTCCTGAGCTGACAACATGCTGCTCACAGCCACCTGATCTGCGCGTCCCCGCAGTGACAAAATCTGTCCAGTTTGTCAATGTCACCACACTGCCCTCTTTTGTTAGAGGGAGTCCTGCACTATGTGAACACTTTCATTCTTTTGTACCTCCTCCAAAGACTGACCTTTTGTAAAAAGTTCTCGTGAAGGGGATGGACCCTTCAATCTAATGCACCTGTTTGACACTTTGATCGTTGTTCACAGAGTTCAAAAACACACAAACCCACAGCTTAGTTTATTTTTCAGTTGAAGTGTGTGTTGCAATTAAGCACATTTTGCTTCTGCAGTTCTTAAGTGATGATACTGGATTGGGCTCTGCTATAAGTAGCAGATCTGTCTTTTAGTTTGTGGCCATCATACCCTGATGGTCTGTAACATGTACTACAGGAGTAACTATTAAAATGTGGCTAAGATTAGCTTTGCTGCACATTGATTGAATTTTCTTGTCCACATTAGCTGTCTAAGATTAAAAGTGGGACAGAACATGAATGGAAATGTAATTGATAATTATGAAAAGACATTAAGACTTAATAGAATACAATTTTCATTGCTAATGATTCTTGTTTAATAAAAAAGAATTAGATTGTCTAACTGTTAAATTTGATATGATTACCTCCTTAGAGATCTCACATGTACCTGTCATTTGAAATCAAAGTGAACCCCCCCATTGCTAAAAACACATTCTTATACATTTCATGTGCTTTTGGACCAATCAGCAGTGTCTTTGGACCTACTGCTGACCAAAACATTCATGCTTCATTAAGGATTTAAAGGGCACCAGTAGCACATTAACCCTTCCACTTTTGTAGTCTCTGTGTAGAGTTAAAAGGTGAGCTACAAAAAGCACTTCATTCTGGCCACACAGCGCCCCCTGTGGTCAGACACATACACAAAACGCAGGATACCCACATTAGGAGAAAAGATGACATATCCTGTGTGATGGTGACTGGTGAACCTCTCTACACCACAGGTGTTTTACGGGAGCCTGAAAACCCCTAAAAGCCAACGCGCACCGCTACATCCTGTTATACACAAACACCATCTTGCTAACCAGCTTGCCTTGCCTTAAACCTCAGTAAGCAATGACTAGAAAGAAGCTATTAAACATTATCGAACAGAATCATCAAATACAAGTCCCAAGACCAATTGTTTCTTTTCTGTGTATATTGGTTTGTTGCAGTCAGCTGTCTGGTTCTAAAACATGGCCACACCAGAGATGGGTGATGGCTAGAGGAACATGCATTAACAGGGCCTGCTTATTAACAGTGTATAAATTCAAAAGTAGCAACTGATTAGCTATCATATTGTTTTATTTCACTCTTAGACAGCAGAGGAACAGACAGCCCAAGCCAGGCAGCGGTGTAAACGTATGAGACATTCACAGCAGCGTCCTGGATACACAAACAGACAGTCCTGCTCTGGAGACATAACCATAACAAACATCTAAACGCTCTCCTGCCCCCAGGGCACTGTGTGCCAGCACATCACCCTTCTCCTTAGAGCCCTGCTCCGCCTATCGCCCCCACCTGAGGGTCCTTAGCAGGATGTTAGAAGACGAAAACTGCCCTGGGGGGACCCAGTGGCTGTGGGGGCTCAGGGCATTCCTGAGATCTGCAAAGCCGCTGGTCTTCTCCCACAGGCCAGTGAAGACGGACTTAGCAGGTCAGCAACTCATCAGTTGATAACGCAGCAGCACAACTCATGAAACACCGATATACCCACACAGAAAACCAACACACAGACGGGCTGAAGAAAACACACTAACCACAGGAATACACACTACTCTGATATTTACTTTATACATAGTTGCATATAGTCTGACCAGTGAATACAAAAGTGAATGCAAAATTACACGACTAACCCAATCGTGTGGGAGTTACCCTAAACCTGCTCAACTGGATCTAAGGTCACGTGGGCCAGAGCAGAGCAGAAACGGCAAGCGTTGAGTGTGAGAAGGACCTTTCTGGAGAGGGTAGCAGGTGTTTGTGTCAAACACTAAGGCTGCTCATCACGGTGCCAGATGGAGAGTGCGAAAAGATAACGACACAAAAACAAGCGCCCTTTTCCTGAGTGAGGTTTGGCTCGTGACAGTTCGACACAAAACAGTAAAACCGCAGACGCTTGCCTCGGAGTCGACAGCACAAGTGGTGTAGATGCGGTCAGCATGCAGTGCTTACTGTAAGGAGAGCTTGAGAGAAACTGCTCTGGCCGTTAAGCAGGGGGTTTCTCATGGCAGTTGGACCCATTGTCCTGATGTGACCTGCTGGCCTCCGTTCTTGTTACGAGAGCCGTTTTGGCGTGGTCTGCAGCGCCCAGGGCTTCCCTCCCAGCTCGACTCTTCCAACCGACCTTACAAACCTTCTAAAACCAAAACCAGCCGTCTAATTCACATCCCACCTGCTCTGTGCCCGCTCATTTGACACCTCAAATGACACGGTCGGACCAGAGCTGAAGTGGGCGTGTATCCGTAAGAAAGTCTGACACATCACTTTACTACTGATTAATATCGTGGAAAATTGACCGCCTAACTGACAGCACAACTAAAAGACAACACAGAAGAAACAGTAACTGAAATTGGGGATGGGAGAAGGACAACTGCACAACAAAAGCCAACCACCTTCCAAACCCGTCTTACTGCCTGCCCACTAAAAATGCTAACCTTACATGCACCTTTCATTAGCAACAATGCACACCACCACAGTACCCATTCAGGGCTGGCTAACTCCAGTGATAATCTCCTTAATGGGGCAACCCTATTGACAGGGTCACTACCCTGGGGAAGGGCCCCATTCGTGGCACTGGGCTGTGTGTCCAACTATTCACCGCTGGACATTCACCACATCTTTGAATCACAACATGAAAACAAATGAGAAACTGAGATGTGTATTTCAACAGGAACAAGGCCCTGTCGTCCATTTTTTTTTCATTTAAGGTAGAGTTCCCTTCCTTCATCATGTGCCTGGAAACATGTCTCTCCCTCCTTTTGGGGGGGGGCACTTCACCTGTCCGTAGATCCAGCCCTCAGTGCAAATGTAGGTGTTGAGCTGTCATCCTACACAGAAGGGTGGGAACTATACCACCATGCTAAACACATAAGAGTTTGCTCAATTATACATGGAATTCTCTAAAACGAAACCTACACAGGGTACAGTTTTGCTCCATTATACATGCCAAACACTCTCCTTTTGTTAATTTGCAGTGCATTTACAGGGTACTAATCTTAAAGAAGCCACATGTACAACAAACATGTACAGTAATTAATGCAAAATGCTGGGTAAGCATATGGTATGGTTTAAACCCTGGTACCACAGTTACATGTAGGACAGAGGTGAGTGTACTTGGCTGGGATGTCATAATAAGGGAAAGAAGGTGATGATGTAAACAGGAAGTCTTCAGGAAACACATAGAGGTCACTGCTGTGCATAAACATCAACACTAACAGGATGTTCTTCCAGGCTAATTTCTTCTGCTGTTACAGAGCTGTTCTTTTATACCACAATAGCAACAAAAACTGCCAGAAATACCTGTGAAAATAGCACAGGGCTATTACACTCCTAGCTGGACTGGTCCACAGTGTCAGCCAATGTTCTTGCAGTACAGCTGTGTGGTGTCCCAATACCTACACTGTATAACTCAGCCCTGCGAATACAGCTGTGTGGTGTCCCAATACCTACACTGTATAACTCAGCCCTGCGAATACAGCTGTGTGGTGTCCCAATACCTACACTGTATAACTCAGCCCTGCGAGTACAGTTGTGTGGTGTCCCAATACCTACACTGTATAACTCAGCCCTGCGAGTACAGCTGTGTGGTGTCCCAATACCTACACTG
>JABJVR010000021.1:5902371-5913575 GCA_025773905.1 Chitala chitala | reverse complement strand
TGTGTGGTGTCCCAATACCTACACTGTATAACTCAGCCCTGCGAGTACAGCTGTGTGGTGTCCCAATACCTACACTGTATAACTCAGCCCTGCGAGTACAGCTGTGTGGTGTCCCAATACCTACACTGAATAACTCAGCTCTTCAAGTACAGCTATGTGCTCACCTAGTCAGGTTTTGTCATAAGAGGCAACACTTTCTTAAACACATACATGACAACCTCACATTATTTTTATCATACACAGTAGCTTTGACACAGTCTCCCAACAGTGTGAGGTGCTGGAGGTATGTTTTTTTAGCTCTGTAACTGAGCAACACTGACCATCATCTTCACTTGGTAAGGAAGCACAGGCTTCACCACATATTGTAATTAATAAAGTTATTAGAACAGCGAAAAAGTGCAAAATAAGTGCATTTATTTCCTAAACGTACACACACACGTGGAATGAACAACGCTGGCATTACAATGCAGATTGTGCATAAACAGTAAAGAGATGGAAGCCTTAGATACCACAAACCTGGAAGCTAGATGCTCACTTTAAGCAACCTGCATTACAGGCTGGGCGGTTTACTTTGTGAAAGGAGAGATAAGTTCCCCTCTTTCCTCTCCCGCTCACTGACACAAATCAGCACGCTTAGAATAAACTGCATAAGTTATCAGCTCCTTGGAAAGCAACGCGGAAGGGAAGCAAAGGAGAAAGACTTCTATCACTTAATGAAAAATAGCTTCCCTTTTGGACAGAACTTCATAGGCTGCAATCAAGCCCTGGCCCCCTCTTCTTGACGTGCAATCGAGGCAAATCAAGTCACCATCTATTAATAATATTTCTCAGGCTCCTTTCATTCCGTGGCATGTCCTACGACTGTCAGGGCCTGTGATGGAGCGCTGCCTTTATCTCATCCCCGGCCTGCTCTGTCAGAGTGATAAACAATTCTAACAAGAATCAGAATAAAGATCTTCCCAGTAGACTCCGGGAGATAGAGGCCTTTTTTCTCATTTTCTAGACGGCAAAATTTAATCTAGTGGCTCGCCTTTTTTTTTTTTTTTAACTTTTTTTTTTTTTCTTTCCAAGCGTCACATTCAAAGAGATGCAAATTTATCAGAGAAGAGGCCCGGTTGACTCACAGCATAGTGTGAATGTCAAAGCAGGGACACCTCCCCTCCGAGGGACACGTAATGAATCAGGACCACGGAGTCCAGACCAAACGGGTCACTCCCGTGCCCAGAGACCACTGCATTTCATTGGTGTTTAATTACAGGACGCGTGACAGCCGACCCGGTACACCTTCGGCTCCTGGCAATTAGAATCTAACTATGTGTGCATCAGCATACAGTGTCAGTCTTATTTTGCTAATTCTCTGAAAATCTGTTTAATTCATATCATTTAAGGTGAAATATTTAAATAACCTAGTTTCTGAATACATCTTTAAAAACATAATAAGGCATTATCCATTTAAACCTCAGTGCATCGATGCTGTATTTTGAAGAAGTCACAACTGAGGCCAACCAGGTTTTTCTTGAAAATACTTTGTGGTCTGTATTCATACTTGAGTGATGAAAACGAGTGTCACAGGCATCCACTGCAGAAGTTATGAAAACTTTAATTTCAGTAAGCACGCTGTGCTTTGTGCAAACGTCACGTGTTTTCTATGCTACGTGCTCTGCTGAAAATATTGTCAGCGGATCCGAATGCGTTGCATGCAGAGCATGTCTCGAGTTGCTAAGACGACGACACCGCTTCACTAACACACTGGTGTCTGGCAAGCAGGTGGCTAAAGCGCACAGATTATTTCATTTCAATACCACAGTCATCACGTGACTGTTCTGATGTAGCACAACACAGGTGAACCCTGAGGTTAATTTTCTATAAAGCAACCCTACATGTTTTACAATGAAGCAAAAAAAAACAGGTTAAAAATATAATTTTACTTCAAACCTGACTACAGGCATATAATGTTTACCAAACAATGCATATCACAGAATGCTGTGCATGCTGGGAATAGTGGAAAACCCACAGCTCTTCTGGCCATGAACACAGATAAGTACACAGTATGAGCATCACGCTGTTATCGCGCTGAAACTGATGTCTGAATGGCAGACTCAGCAAAACAGCTGCCATAAAGCCATAAGAAGAGAAAGGCAGAGCAATACACGGCAAAGCAGTTTTTGAAATGTCACAACAGTGTAAAAGTGATCAAATGTGAACATATCACAATGAAGCAGCATAAACTGGAATAAAGAAGAAGAACGCACAGAGATGCACAGTAAAAACCGGCCAGATCTGATCACAGGACAATTCAGGCTATTAAAGTTAAACGGTGCTAGTGCTGTCCATGCAGGTGACACGGCAAGGCTGTGCTACGCAATGTTTTTGATTGCTAAAGAATCAGCAATTTGGTTTTACTGTGAGTTAGTTTATTTTGTAAACCTTTTGTGTGTCAAATGACAGAATGTGCGCAGGAGAAATCAGCGCTGTCAGCAAAAAGTACATTCAGAAATAACTGCAATGCAGCCCAAAGTTTTAGCGTGAGGAGCATGTGTTTGGACATTAGGTACAGATAAAGATCTGAGATTTTCCAGGATGACATAAAACAGATTATCAAAGGAAGAATGTGTGAGAGTGAAAGTCTAGGACTGATATAAGTAATCCAGTAAACTTTTACATAAAGCAGCATATATTGTCAAACATAACAATATGTAAAAATGGAAAATGTACATTCAAAAAATACTAATATTGGGATAAAATTATGCATTCTCAACTTATCAGGAAAAAAAAACCCAAATCAGTTCTCCCAGATATTAAAGCACTGTAAAATACCACGATGACCAAGTTATGCATTCTGCATAATTCATAGCCCTTCAGAAACAAATTAATTAATTATCAAAAACTCATTTAGGCTATTTAACTTGTACATTTTTATGCAGTTTTCCGCAAAACACTGAACCGGAAAAAAACGTGTAATTAAATGTATGTAAAAACAGTAACTGCAGACCATTCAAATTAAACAAGGAAACTTGTGGCAATGAAAAGCTACTGTGTTGATGGAAAGTAAAGAACTGATTGTAATGTTGGTGGGTGCAAGTTTGTTTTTCTTGCATTTGTTTATTGGGGTGCACACAGGAAATAAACTGGAAACAGCTGACGATATACTACAGGTAAATTCATTATTTCCAGTTTTTGGATTTTCAGTTTTTTTTAGATGTGCTATGGACAGAGTTTGTTATAATGTATTTTTGGTTCAGATACCGAAGTCTGAGAATCAAAAGCCAAGAACTGTTATAATGAAATGTCTGATTTCAAAAGTAGATACCCACTGATGCCCATCTAATCTTCGGTTTAAAAATGTCATATCGAGGAAATTGGTCATAAAAATCATGGCACTAACACTAAGAAAATGTTACAGCAAAAAAAAAAAAAAAAAAAAAAAAAAGTTAACTGGAAAAAATATGCACCGGGAATACATTTACTTCTATAAACCCTTTGCCAATCATTCTGCTCTGGCAAGAAAACAAAACCTCCAAACTGACCAATATTCTTAAAACAACTATCACCAAGTATTAATCTGAATAAGCATGCTTAAGTAAAATATAAACTGGCTATATTACCAGTTGCAATTTTCTTTTACACACTCAGCGCTATGTGAAAGTTGCATACATATGCTGAGATTCCTGAAAGCTCTTCATAAAAATATTTCAAAATGATCTGTAATGATATTCGAATATGTTAACACTAACACAGCTGTTTAGTTGGTTACCGGTGACCTTCAGTCACATGTAATTACTCTTTAAGAACAGCCATTCCTGTGTGAAATGTACTGTAAGGTCTTTATTCACCAATAACACTGCAGAAATACAGACGGGGAAAAAATGATTTTATCCTATCCCATAGCATAACTCAGAGCGCTTACCTCTGCTTGCAGCTGACACTGTTTGATCTGCTCTATCCTGTTGTATAAACACTCTCATTACGTAAAAGCAATATTTATTTCTAGGCTAGTGTCACCTGATGTGATTTATACCTTTCTTTTGCTAGAAGTGCAGAGCTCCACATCCAAAAGTGAAGGTGAGACGGGGATTTATACAGGGATACCAACAAATTCATTTTTTGCATCCATAGTCCTGATGCACAGCACGGATGTACACCCACGCATGCACGCGCATTTGCAGGTGCTAACACGCGCGTGCACACACATGGGTTTAGAGGGCAGGCAGTGAGGCCAACGGGAAAACAGTTCAATCGTACAGTATCTGCATGCCACGTCAAGCTTTGAGGACAAAAAGTCTCCCAGAATTGCTGTTCTCCATGCATATTAAAGAAACTTGTCATCCCAGCGTCACAAAAGAGCACAAAAGATAAGAGGCGCAGTCGCTTTGGGGCAGGTTTTCATGCAATCAGAAGGTAAAATTATAACTATAAAAATGTCCAATTTGGACGAAAATGCCGTGCGTTGGTGTGTTTTGCATAAAAGCTTGTGATTTAAATGGCCCGTTCAGCAAAGACAAACTGGTAATTCATATTTAAAATGAAACTGACACTAAAACTCTGACAATAGAAAAATGCTACATGACAAAAACGCAGAGTTTCTGAACATAACGTTTCAGACTTTGTGCTTTCTGAAAAACACACCATTGGACTTAACAGAATTCATCACAGAGAACAGGTGTCAAAATAAAGTGTACTCATTGCACTTATATCAGAATTTTAAATCCATTTTTCCAAATTTCCAGTTTTCATTTCAAACCATCTCCTATTAATTCAAATACGACTTAATGTCTAATTTTTTTCACGCGGCAGTAAGTGTCTTTTTCCAAAACAAATTTTAGCTCCCAGGTCACTTATGGTGGTATTAAAGCACATATAAATAATGGCAATGTCTTGATTTTTATAGATCATGTTAATATAAAAATGCCATTAAAGGCTTTGTTTTTCATTTCTGCTTGGGGACAATAAACAGTTGGAAATGCAATCAGGCCATGAGCAGACCATAGGTGGACAAAGTGGGGACAGAGTCACATGATGCATGATGATGAGGCAAAATGGACCGTAGATGAGTCACATGAGCCATGGAGATTAGGTCAGATGGACAGAGTGGAGGAGGATGAATAGTCACCTGTCATGGAGATTAGGAGAGATGAGCTGAGTGGGGAGACAGTCAGCCCTCTCTCTACCAGTCACTTTGTAGCCAAAGTGGTGTTTTAAGCCAATTCCAGTTTTTCTTTGGCTAAGATGTGTGGATGCTGAACCTGATTTCAGCCTTCAGAAGTCTTCTTGTTTTCAGGAGATTGAGATTTGTATTGTGAAAAAAAAAATGAAAGATGCACTCACACCTTAGTGTTTATTGGAATGACAATTGGGAAAAAGGAACCACGAAACTTACCTGATGTTTTAAAAGTGTTCTAATGCATCTCAAAGTAGCATTGATTTAATTTACCTCATGTGAAAACTCAACAAATGAAGTAGAAAAACAATCAGACGATTTTAACTTCAGAAAACATCACCTTTTGAAAGCAATTAGCCAATAGATGGTAGATGACTCTCTAGATGTTGCCCAAAAGAACTCTGTTCCCTGCTGTGTTAAAGATTACTTCCATTTTCAGGCAGATGCGTTACCCCATCCATGATTTGCTCACTTTGTGAAACGCATTCCTGCCAGGATTCCCCAGTGGAAATTCTGCTCTGTTCCCTCAATCAAGAGCAATGATGTGCTTTCTATGTGCTGTGTCGGCAGGGGGTTCATGTTGGAACACCTTTCCTCACGTGTGCCACGACTGTGCTTCAAAGCACACTGTTACAGTGGCAGACAAAATGACCGCATTTCTGAAGTTACTCCTTCCTCATCTCCCTGACCGAAGCATCTGCACACACGCAGCAGTTTTATATTCCGGTCCCCCTCCTGGATTTTGCACCGGTGGTCTGCGTATTGTAGTTTTCGTAGGTCCGCTTGTACCGTCCCCTTTGAGTAAGCCAGTACTCGGTTCCTAAACCCATTTACCTCCCGTGATATGGCGCACTCAAGGAGTGAATTATTTACCGTTGTGAGGCTCGTTTTCCTGGCTTGATCACATTTGATCTCAGTTTGTCACTGGCAGAAGATGCTTGTGTATAAAAGCGTGTGTATTAGGCTGATTCTGTGTCATGCAGCCTAACACACTTATGGAAAAATTACACCTGCTCAGAGTGGAAGATGATTTCAAATAGGTAAGATCTCAGTGTACCACACTGTACAACAGGCAAACAAGTTCAACTGGTGTTTGAGTCATCATTAACTGCACAGTATTTCATAAATCCTTAACAGACTGTAACAGCACAGACACAGATCAGTGAAGTCACTGTCTTAAGAGTTTAACATCAGCACCTACAATAGTTCTGACGCTAGTGTGTGTTTAAACATTTAAAAGTAAATGTTGCTTGATTATGAAAGAGGTCCTCTGTGGATTAATCTCAATTGCAGGAGATGGTTCTCAAACATGGGTTCTTAAGCAGTAACAGGTTTATATTCCTGAAAGTCTCATTCTGACAATTTTTGTCCTCCACTCAAATGCCAAAGAAACAACCATTTAAAGGCAAAATTAATGTAAAATATAGGACTAACTAAACAGATTTACCTTCACATAAAAAAGAATGTTGCCATTTGAAACCTTTTTTTGTCAATACATTTGTTAAGGTACAGAGACCTCAAACTGGACATTTATGTAACGTTTATTAAAAGAAAGAGTCCATCTAAAGGCATGCAGTTTCTTCCAAATGAACTCCTGGAAATTATTCTTTTCTCTAAAACTGAAAAAGAATTTTAGAAGTTCATAATGATATCATATCATCTGCTCAGCTGTGATACAGCAGTAATTTCGCCCATTATTACCGGTGTCATGTGGATAAAAGAAAAACACCCCCCCCACACACACCCACTGGTTCAGTTCCTGTGGAGGCCATCTCTAGCCATTTTAAGCTAGTGCTTATAATTACCTTGACAAATCAAAGCTTCATCTCAATTAGCACGTGAATAGGCAATGGTGGATTTAATAGAAGCTGTTAGCATGAGAGCATAATTTCGGTACAAAAAAAGGTGATGGTTTAAAGGCAATTCAATCCCTAAGTGCCTACTTTGTTTGCCAATCATGTGCAGACCTGGTCCTTTGTTTCAGGGCTACTTTTGGGGTATCGTGATGGAGCAGAGGCCGCCTACTGGCTTTGGATGCCACTCAGGGAGGCCATTGTGCGCCCTACAGAAGGACGGATTTAAAGAGCAAAGACCAACGAAAATTACACGTAAATTAAACAAAGAAGCTGA
Source organism: Chitala chitala (assembly GCA_025773905.1). Classification (NCBI taxonomy): domain Eukaryota; kingdom Metazoa; phylum Chordata; class Actinopteri; order Osteoglossiformes; family Notopteridae; genus Chitala; species Chitala chitala. The sequence goes on along the minus strand of JABJVR010000021.1, from coordinate 5,906,287 downwards.
AAAGGCACTGCCATTAGAGGTAATATACTTTTCTGGTGATCCAGCCCTAATCTATACCTTCGTATTAAAAAAGTGCCACCAACTGGTGGGTCCGCATACTGTGTATGCTTAAACTGTGTTTGTGGTACAACTTAGGAGTGGGCAGAACCATCACAAGAGGAAGGGTAAGGGCTCAACAAGCGGGACGGTGGCACGCTCAATAGTGTGAAAGGTAAGCGTGTGCAACGGCGCGTGTGAGTCGGCAGCAGTGTGGGGGGTGTACCTGCACAACAACGCTGTGTGTCTGTTTAATCGCCATCTGTTTTATGTTTGACAAATAACGATGAGGTCACTGCACTGGCCAGAATATTGCACATACACAAAGGGGCCAGAACTGTTATCGCTGCTACCGTGGTTAATGAACATGCAAGTAATCACCTCATAAATCAAGATGTTTGCTATATTTGATATGAATTGATGTACTCCTGGATGACAAGTGTAGACATACAGACATACACACAGAAAACAGGCATATAAATGATAGCAGAGCATTGTTTTTCTATTAATTTATTTTTAACCAGTAAATTATTCAGAGGCATCTGTAATTAACAGCCATTAAATTGATATCTTATAGCTATGCATTATATTAGTGGAGGTTTATTAAAGAGCTTCATCAAGCAGCAGCAGGAAGCCTTCAAGAAAGCAGGAATGTTGGGATAATCACTCAGGCAATGTTCTGCAGATTAATGGGAGGGTTTGCTATGAGATCCTCTGCAGCGCACGCACACACACACACACACACACACACACACACACACACACACACACACACACACACACACACACATGCCTCCCAACTTGCCATCAGGAAGCTTTCAACTGAGAAGCAATAGTGGGATAATCACTGAGGGAATGATGTCCAGATTAATGGGAGGGTTTGGTAAAAAGACTCCTCCTTTTGGAGTGCGTGCACACACACACACATATACACACACACTCACCAACTTGCCATCAGGAAGCTTTCACAAACTCAAGAATAGTGGGATGATCACTCAAGGAAACCATGGAGATTACTGAAGCTGTGTCACCAATTCATCATTAAATTGGATGGGAAGAAACATACAGCAGTTGACACTTGTCATGACAAACAAGTAACACAACACCTGTACTAGGTGGATCAATAAAATAATAATAATAAATTAAAACATTTCCACAACAGCTAAAACAATTAACACAGAGGCGCACCTCGCTATGAGGTAATCATTTAAACTTGATTGTCTCTACTGAGCAATACTGCAAGTCAGACCTTTTATTTATGGGTCACACCCAAGTTGGTTCCACTGAGAACAGGAATCCCTGACCGATGAGGTCACAAGGAGACCAGGTCAGGTACATGGCAATGAAGGAGACGCACAGCATGCAAGCCACAGAGTGTAACAGCTGCCAGGGCAGGGGCAGCGTGGTGTACTGAACACCTCTTTGGGCCACCCCTTCCCCCTGCCTTCACTGGTACCGCTAGGGTTAACCCACTCTTGCTGTCTGGTCTACTGGAGCCCGCTCTCCAACAGTTACATCTGTTCAACAGTTATTAGACCGTTTTCTGTCATTAAAAATTCATCACTTCCGAGTGTCGCATGAGTGAAACCTGAAAATTTATGCACTGAATGGAATAGTTAATTTCTCAAAGGATCACGACTGAAGGAAAGGAACAGATTTTACTATAAAAAATTCTCCAATTCAAATTTATTCCACTGATATCTATAATCAAGGATTAATAACTGCTGTGCCGACCAGACTCCGGTCTCTGCTGTACGAGGCCGACGTACACGTTGTACAAAAGGAAATCGGCTGGAGCCGGTGTACCTGTTGTAAGGACCTACTGAAGGCCATCCACATGTACAGCTACCTGGTGCTTCATGAGTTCCACAATTCACAATAAAAGAAACTCTCCATTTGCTCGTGTACAAAGAATGCCGACCGTGTGTATGATACACGTCAAGTGGACGCGTCCTTAGCTTGAAAGCAGCGGCCGGCATGGCTGACCCCAGGAGGCTGCTGGGAGAAACTGCCCTGTGCGTTTTCGTGCATTGCGGGACATTACGTGTCATTAAGGAAGTCCTAGGGTGTCACACAGCAATGTTAATGGCTTGGTATCAGCACGGAAGGAATCCCAGAGGGAAGATCCCGTTTCTGAAGACTTGACAGCTGTCAGCTTGGCGGCAAGAGTGACAAACACACACATCTGAGAAAAAAATTATTAACCTCTATATAACATACACAACACGTCTTAGGAAAAAACCAAACCATGTAAGAATTCATATTTAAAAAGTTCTGAGAAACTCGCAAGACTCCCATTAACACAAGTAGAACCAAATTCATGTATCATAATTTTAAACATCACAATTTAGTGTTTCCCTCCTCTGGTAGTTACATAGCATGAATTCCTGTTTCCAGAAATGCCATAGACATGAGTAGACATGAGTTAATAATATTTTCATGGGAAACAGTAATATATCCATCCATTCATTACCCAAATGCTTATCCTCTACAGTGTTGTGGGAGACCTGGGGTCTATCCTAGGCAGCATAGATTGCAGGATACACCTTGGACAGCACGCCAACCTATCAGAGGCAGCACATTATAATATGATGAGGATTAAATAAAACAGCAAAGGAAAACACCACAAAAGCCATACATGCATGATTTTTTATACTTAAAGTCTGCCTACTGAAAAAATACAGTAAGATACTTCTCAAGCCTGTTAATTAATTATCCCTTATATATGATTTTAAATAGTAACGGCTGAGCATGAAACAATTCATTCAAATGTTATACATTTGTATACATAAATACTTGTTAAAAAAAATTAGCTGGCCATATTTACTCCTGTTATAAGAGGCTGCAAGGAAATGATTAAGCGCCTTCTGTGCACGCACATGAAAGAAGCAAGGAACAGTGTGTGTGTGCACGATCGGAGGTGTTAGAGCAAGGTAAAAAACGCAGCACAGCCCAAATCATCCCCACATTCTTCATCTTTGCATTGTCTCCTTAAAAAGAGAAGCCCTGCTAGTTTCAGCAGCATTTACATAACAAAGGAGGAAAAGGTAGAAAAGACGAGAGGAGCTACATACTCCCCTACATTCTTCAAAATCTCCACCTTCATGGCCAAGTCTTGTGCCAAACACCGCTGCACACTCACAGTTACGCACACGCATGCACACGCACAAACACCCGTTCATTTGTGATTTTATATGAGCTATGAGCCAAAACGTACCATAACATAACACCATGACAACATCTGAGGAGGAAGCAACAAAACTAGTGTGCCCCTTCTTCCTCTTCACACACACAGCCCCGTGCCCTTCACAGCACTATTCCCCTGGAAACTGGAGGAAATGACATTATGCATATGAAAATGTCCAGAAAGATGTTTGATTTATGTATGCATTAGATGCAAATTCTATTACAGGACACAAGGCGGTTGTGAGATTCCTCGCGGAACACTTGGCTGCCCTGATCAAACCTGATCTCATTAATTCCGACAAGGGGAAAAAGATGGAGGAAGAGACGGAACTGGGGGAAATTTACAACCTGAACATAGATTTAACAAAAAGCGAGTAAATTGCACCTACCCCACTGAGGCCTTGTCTAAGCTCCTTCCATAGTAATTAAAGTAGCCATTCCCATTCTACAATTCTGCTTCTGTGTGACAATCGGCTTCATTGAAACTTTCAAATGCGGCAATAATCGAGAGTATGACAATTACGCTTCAACATCAGTAAATGTTTGAGTGCAGGGATTATCTTCATTATGAACAAACGCTTCGCTGTGCTGATTTTCTTCAAGGTAGGTTTTGCTTTGTTTGACTAAATCCTAGTGTATGTGAGTTATCTTCACTGTGAACACATTTTCAGTATCTTTAGTGCAGAGATATTTA
>JABJVR010000021.1:5832649-5898469 GCA_025773905.1 Chitala chitala | reverse complement strand
GACTATGTACCCATGTGTGAGCTGCACAGCCACTGACTATGTACCCATGTGTGAGCTGCACAGCCACTGACTATGTACCCATGTGTGAGCTGCACAGCCACTGACTATGTACCCATGTGTGAGCTGCACAGCCACTGACTATGTACCCATGTGTGAGCTGCACAGCCACTGACTATGTACCCATGTGTGAGCTGCACAGCCACTGACTATGTACCCATGTGTGAGCTGCACAGCCACTGACTATGTACCCCTGTGTATGCCGCATTGCCAGTTATTATGCACCTGTGTGTGACTCACTGTAGTGTGTATAGAGGTGTTAGAACAGGACGAACTTCCCACCCCCCTCGAGTTTGCTGTTGCAGGCCCTTAACCCCGATCTTGTAGAATCCTAACCTTTCTGTAATTAATCACAGTGTTATGTAAGAAAGTCCTGGGCCTTTCCTAGAAAGAGCACCAGCAGTCCAGCAACATGTAGTACCATGGATCAAAGTGCGAGGGGCTTAGCAGCCGCTGGGGAGTAGCAGATACTAACAGGGCTTCACTTGCTTATTGTAATACAGGAAGTAAGAGCAGAACTGTAATTTTAATCAAATGTCCGCTTATTGGTGCGCTGCAGTTGAGCACTATTGAGCATGTAAATGGACATTGTTGGATTTGGTGAAGGGCTCTGCAGGGGTGTCAGCTCTGCAATTATCCCTCACTTAGAGGCATTTCTGCCAGCATGGTCCTTCTCTTCTCCCGCAAAGACGCAGCAATTTGAAGAGATGAATATGTGTTTCAGCAAAAAAGGGGAAAAAAGAATCTATACAAAAAAAGTGCTGGCGGAATTCAAAATAAATATTCTAAAAAATTCAATTTTTGACGAGCGTGTTCTTTGTTTGGGTTAGTTTGTCATCAGTGTTATCACAATAATAACAGCAAAGGCTGACCTGGTCCAGCGCTCTGTTCGCTGTTGCACACACACACACACACACACAATGCTATATGTACACCTCTATTTGACTATATGTTTGCTTCTCTTATTACTGTATACAGAGCTAAAGGTTAATTTAATTAAACTCCAGCAAATCCACTAAAGCTGTCTGCATATATAAACTGCTAACAATATATGCAGAAAGGGCCGCTGCCCTGTTCCTATTACTCAGCTAACTACTCTACCTCCCAGTGGAAGTCACATTAGATCACTTTAAAATAAACTACTTGATTACTAACTTACTTCTGAAGCAAAATGGCTGATTTAAGGTAATGGCCATATTAATGAGGAAGTTATTTATGTGCGTATTAGGCTCAAAAATCAGAGCGAGAAAGTCTGGCGCGTTCTTCGAGGCCACGTCTGTAAAAGGACGTCTGCGACCTGCTGCTTTGTTAGCTGAATGAACATCGATGGGGCGTTTTCGTTCCGAAGGGAAACGGCACAGTCGCAGGTGTGACGTCAGCAGAACGGACAGCTGTGCAAGCCACAACTGAGCTACTCCAGGGCTGACGTGGGTCACCTTTAACCAGCGTTTTGCATGAGCTCACAAACTGTGTGTGTTCCAGAAGACATCACCAGGCCCTTCTCACCCACTGGCCTGCCAGCGGATGCTAATCTGCAGGGTCAAAAAACCTGCTAGTTTTGGGTATATGCGCAGTGTTCAGCCATCATGTGTGGCCCATCGCATCCAGTGTCACTGTCCTTCTGCTGCTGCCACTGTGCGTTATTGCACGTGCATCTCTGCAGCATTTCCTTTTATTTTGGATGCAACAGATAACAATAGGCTTTGTCTTGCGCCAGGAGTAGGACGAGAGTTTATTAGAAGTGTTAGCACAATTAAATTAATTATGATGAGACAATGTGGCCCAGCCTCAAGGGACAAAGCAGCTTTGTGAGCTGGGATGATACCGTGTGCAGAACTACCCACAAAAGCAGCAGAAAGTTTTATATCGCCTGCAGCTGGGAAGAAAGGGACTTGCTCTGTGCTTAAAGAGCACTGCATTACAGCAACCAGATCCTCCAGTGGAGAACAAACTGCACACCAAGATATTAAAACGGGGGGTTTCCCAAAAGGAACACCAGAATGCTGTATTTTCAAAAGGTTCTAGAGGTTTTGCATTCCTCACACCTTTGGTGAGCTCTCAGTTTACAACCTTTTGGCCAACTCTGAACTGTGAGCACTCCTTAATTCTGCACAACCCCGACGTGATCAAACCAAGGCAACAATGGAAGCTCTTGTAAAAGAAGACTCGGATATCTTACAGTGATAAAGTGGACTGAATACCACAGCGACATAATCTGGCCATACAAACCATTCAGTGTCCCTCTCTAATTATGGACACTGGCTGAGGAGATAAGAACTGTCTCCCATTGTCTTCAGTACATTTAAAAAATACTTTGCATTTAATACCTGTATTATATTAGTTTAGTGCTACATATGGAATAGGAATAAAATGATTCAACAACCTCTAAATACAATTTGTATTGCAGTTTACCAGACAAGGTTTTAATCTGGTGCAGTTTATATAATATATAAACAATATATTCAAATAACTCAGTTTCAGTTTGAAATGTGTTATAAAATTATTTTTTGGGAATACTTTTTGGGAAACTAAAGGACACAAAAATTATTTCCATGCAAATACTACTTTGAAAAAACGAATATGTTACCTTTCTATTACTGTAAATACAGTAGAGCACAACATGTGATCCCTCTGGTACAAGAGTCTATATCCAGCAGAATGGTTCCCAAATATTCCACAGCAGGTCAATAAAAGACTAGTTTTAGTTCCATCTCTCACGCTGAACTCAAAGGATGTTCTGTATACTCAGCTTTTTGATTTTCTCTGGCCAGAGATATTCCATTTATGAAAACAGGACCAGAGCTTCAGATAATCTGTCATTCATTTTACACTCAGTGACATAAACGATCAGATAATTCACATCTGAACTGAATTAACAACTGTTGTTTGAATGAGGGTAATGTGTAGCAATTCATCAACCTCACACATATACTACTGGCCTGACGTTCATGTACAGAGTTTAATTTCCCAAAATAGGACAATAATCGAACAGAAAAGCTATAAAACAAACAGCTAATTCACAAATTCAAGTCATGTCTCCAATACGAATGTAATCACCCATAATACAGCTGTAGCCAAGATCTAAAACCATTAATGGTTAACTTGGAAGCCCAAACAAACAGCACATAAGCATAACAAAGGTTTATGTTAGGTATAAAAAAACACCAAGTTCTGATGTATTCGTATTTGAACAGAAATGTGGGTTGCACTAACGACTAAAAAGCCGAACGCGCCGCTGTCAGATTCAGCGCACAAAGCGTTAAAGGCAGATACAATCATTTGGCTGCTGTTCAGGCTAATTATCATGCATTACAACTGGCTGTCAAAACCCAGGCATTCACTGTCACTCCACTGCTTAAGCACAAGTTACGCTGTCAATAAGCAAAGCCAGGCCGAGAGGGGCTCGACTCGTGTCTCCGCTTCAGCTACACAGCCCGCTCCTTCAGTGCCTCCATCCAATTAAGCTCGTCGTTGAAACGCACACAAATCCACTAGTAAGCTCTTGTAATTATCACTATGCAATATAAGTAATAAAGTTCGCTTTGAATATCATTGCACGGGAGCGCTGTCGCACACAGCGGGCTCCCTGCCTTGTGACATGTGGACTGCGGCACTTTCTCTCGGGCAGATGCATACCCGCCTGCACGAGCGTTCTTCTCCCAGCGACTGCAGCACACGACGCTGCATTTCACACAAACACGCAGACCTTACAGAATTACTGTGATAAGAATCTAGCTGCATAGTACTGTGTGTCTGTGCATGTTCTTGCACCCTGAAGAGCGTACATGCACACAAGAATTTCACTGCATCGTCTTGCATATGACAATAAGTCTGAATATTCAGAAAATAATTATTCCTCAATTAAGCACATCTCCTCACGTGGCCATAACTTAATATTGTCTGTTTTACAGTGAAGCTGCTATAAACTCCAGTTTGGCTCACATTAAACTTCTTGTATCGTCTTCTCTCTGTGGGCTATAGCACAAATAAATATGTAATTCATTATTCTGTTTCAAGACATTATATTAATGTTTTAAAAATACATTGACTCCAAAATAAGGCCAGATTCATCTCATTTTAATTGCTACAACTTGGGGATGTTTCCTAATTAAGACCATTTTATTGTCCTAAAAAAAATTAAGTAAAACCATTTTGTATGTACAGAATTGGCAGTAAAGTCAGGATAGGAGAGAGACAAACCAGAACATTCATACAGTTCAGCTCATATGTTTACACATACCTACACCTGGCAAATACCTGGAACGGGTAATGTGTGTCAATTCAGCCATTATCATAATGACTATAATAATGTGTTATTGTTGCAAAGACAGTTTCATGTGTTCATTAAAAAAGATATGCCAGGAGTATGTGAGCCTATTGGCAGAACTGTATACAGTTGTATTCCTGTACCCACTGCAGCTGGCTGGAACCGTGGAAGACCAAACACCTTATATAAACCTTTTTAACATCCCTAGTCATATTTACTTCATGTTTTTGTGTCTTTGCATCTCTTTGAACTCTTGTGGACTGACTGAGTTGGAGAACACTCATTGCTCTTTAGGAATGCCAATCAGAAGGCTGAAGAGCCAATGAAGAGCCAAGACATGGACAGGAAGTCTCCAGTTCAGGAATTACAAAGAGTATAAAAGTGAGTTCCTGGAAGGCGTGTGTTGTTGAGTTACCAGATACAGGATCAGCAGATAAGGGGGCCCTACTGTATACCACTTTACTGTAAACCTATGCTGAACACATGAGCAGTCAAAGCACATAAAGCTCACACCTGAACTATAAAGTGTCCACCTGTGGAGAAGTCCACCTGAAATACCCAATAGGCCGATAATTTATTTAGTGGAGAATGTGTCCATGGCATTATTCTTCTCCCACTGATTTCACTGAAACATGATCACAGTGAAGCAGATACAGCGTATGTGGATAAATTACACCAAAAAATGTTTGGTGTAAGGTGGGCAGTAATTCCTTGGATTTAAAAAGATAAACAACTGGCAGAAAAACTCAAATTCAGACAGAAAATGAAAGAAATCTGGCCTTACATGTGATGTGGAGAAGGTGCTTTTTTATGTGGTTTAGTCAAGCACATAAACAGCTACCTGTCAGCAGGTAAAAAGACAAGTTAAGTAAATACTATGTGTAACTAGGCCCAAAGCTATACAACAAAGACTCCACTGTATTTAAAAGTGCCAATGCTGAAAAGCTACAAGTAGTTCTTATCAAATAGAAGATAGTAAACCAGGGAAACAAAAAAAAACATTAAAGACAGCACAAAGAGCAAGGGTCTTATTATTTCAACAAAACAGCAATTCAGTCAAGTTTAATGTTAGTTCGGGAGGAAATGTCATGACTTGTGTGAAAGTGACAATGAAGTCACACAGAACAGCTGCTTGGTGGCAGTTAGGTGTGCACTTTGAAGCACAAGTCTAGTCAGTCAAATTTCCTCTAATTAACCAACATCTGCTTTGTGTTCTCACGTTCAGGGCCATCACCAGCTTGTCTCGTTTCAGCCCTTGACCTCTGACCCTCAAAGTCAGTCACTGTCAAACCAACACAACCCTCACCTTTAGGGACTGTCAAACAGAACAAAAGTGTCCCACTCGACTCAGGGAAGTAACATGAAGGATGTGTTTGTGTCAAAGTAACCTTTGTGGGACAGTTAGAGCAGATGTCCCCAGCAGAATGACATCAGTATAGGAATGTGTTTATGCATGTACATTTGCATTAAAAAGCAGGAATAAATACAAATGCCAGTGTGGAGGGTTTAAATTCAGTATGTGAGTGTATAATAGGTTAAAGAAAACTGAATACAATTCTGTAAGGTAATTGTACATTTAGGCAGCACTTACAGTTTAAAAGCACCGATCTAGAATTAGCTCATGAACTCTTAACAATAATTCATTCAGATTAGAAAGCAACAATTTGCTAATTTTCAACAAAAACCCAACTAAACAACATTCCTCCACTATTTAAGGAAAACTGCCAAAAACAGAAAATGTCAAAACATTTCTGACAAATCTTAAGACCGTGCCCTTGAACAAATGTTGTCTTAAATTAAATGTCTTTGAAAGAGCTTTTCATAATTTTTCCAAAAACATGTACTGTAAACATTACATCTCACATTCTGCAAAGGCAATTGTTATCTGAACCTGAAATTAACCTCACCAACGTATTATCAAAATCATATCTAAAAAAGTATAAATTCACATGTTAAAAAAGCATAACTGTACTGTTTCTGAGGTGTCCAGTTATACCGTCAGAGCAGAGAATAGGTGCAGATAGCAGTGAAAATTAAAAGCTATGCTAAAATGCACAAACATGACACAGGAATTTCCCTAAAAGGAATTCAAACTGAGACGACACAATCGGTGCCTACAATATCAGAACAGCCGGCTGCGAATGCTGTGTGGATGGTGTAGGACAGCGACAGCACACCACACTGGCCACAAAACAACACCTTCCTCTACAACCAACTTACACATTTCATAAGCGACTAGCGTGTTAAACACGGCTTCTGCATTTTATAGTTTCTGCAATGTTTACCCTTCAATCCCATAACTCATAATTTGATTAGAAAGTGAATGAATCCACCAGGTTTTGAAAACAAAGGGTAAATGATTACATTTAAAAAATAATTAACAGATGGGCCAGTATTAAAAAAAAATACGATTTTCTACAAATGATTGCATTCACTCCCCTTTGGTGTGAAAAGTAGATTCAAGAACACTTTTAAATAATTTGTTCAATTTGTTCCACAGCCAAAGAAAAGCGGCTTGGTGGAAATTCAGATTCATTAAAACTTAATTAATATGCATCATTATGTAAATGAGGTTGCAGTTAATGAGTTCTTAAAAGAAGCCTTCCTTAATTAGTTCACTTTTAATGGCATCATCATTTATCTTTTTCTTTGAAGCAGAATGACGTGCAGAACTAGCCGTTCCCGAAAGTGCTAAATTTTCCCATTTTTTAAATTATTCTTATTTCCTTAATTTTTATATGATTAAGAATGCATTTAGAGCACTAAATAAATGAGAAAAACTTAAACTTTTTAATTCTCTAATTTCAATTAAAACTGGGTCTCTTTGTAAGATGGAGGGGTGTTTAAGTTAAAGAAACAGCACTTTTAAAGTGTAAGGGATTGTAATTTTAAAGACAGAAACCCTTAGATTTATTAACAGACAGCTACAACATGCATCGTACCCGCTGTTCTGCATCTGTCCCTTAACTTCACTACTGCTTTAGTTGATGACAAAAACTTCTGATCTTCAAGTGTGACAAGGGAACAGCACTGGAGCAGAAGAGAATTCTCAACATTTACTCCTGAACAAGGCGCTGAGATGAATCACACTTCTCACTACTGAGCTAATGAGAAACAAGGTGCTTGAGAACAAATAAGTCAACGCTCATGTTCTTTACTTGGTTCGGTCTGATAGAGACCATTTCGTTTACTACCTTGGATTAACTAGAGGAAATTCAAATACCACTGATTCGTAAAATCGGAAAGAAACTGATTAGAGCTGTATCGTGAACGTGTCAATTATTACCAAACTGTTATGTTTCATACATTACTGGATGAAGAGTAGAGCGCGTTTGTGTTTAACTGGCATCTGAGACAACCAAAGCTTCAGCAGATACAATCAAAACATGTTAACTCTGCGTCTATATAATAACAGAGATACTTCATCAATATGTATAATTGCCTGGCAACGTTGGCATATTCAGACACAACAGTGCACAACTTTGCAGTTATATCTGCATAGTCAGGCATTCTATCAGACGAAACACATCAGGCTGTCAATAAACTCAGACAAACGTAGAGATGTAGCAGGAGCAGAGTACACAGTGCTGTTACAGACCTCCTCTGTCCAGTCTGTCATCAGGACCACCATTGGACCACCTTCCCTCTGAGGCACCCGTTAGTTACTAACTTGATCCACACACAGCCTTTACCCTGGGTGGTCATCATCGACCCCATTGATCCCCCCCCCCCCCCCCGGACTGCACACAACACAGCCCAGACATTTTAGGTTAAGAGAGGAGGAGGGGTCGGAGCACATGCCGACAGAGTGATGTCCCTCACAAGGTGGCTCATTATGCAAAATGAGGCACCGGCGCAGTGGCGTCGCACAACTTGCAGTCGTTTTATGTTTCCTGCACCTCACCGACACGCTAATTGATAACCACTGGCATTTGATCAGAAGACATCTTTCTGTTTCCTGTAAGAAGCCCATCTGTTCGGCTTCGCCAGCTATTCATTACGCCTAATTTATCTCCTCCGTCGCATGATTTTAATTGTACACCTTCAGCTGCCTTTGTGAAAACATAGCTCGCCGTTTCCCCCAGTTTACTCAGAAATCTCACAACGACAGTTTCTTAGAAAAAACATCTACATGACATTCATATTTCACCAGCCAAGTCAGAAGGAGCTATTCCGAATGATGCATCTTTGTGTCAATACATAGAACACTTAAATTTGTTCCCTCTCTTATGCTGTTATGCTCTGTTTGTGAACAGAGAAAAGAACCATTTATAACATTAACAAAAACTGCCCACAAACGTGTTGCCAGCCAGAGAGTTCTGGACCTCACGCTGAACATTCCGCCACACATCTGTGATGTGTCTGTTCTTATGTTGTGTATGTACAGGCGCTCTTTCCTATTGTTCTGACGGTCACATGTTACTATGGCTACAGTTGGCTGAAGTCAGTAAGCATATTTCTCTCAGCTTGTCTTACAGTGAGTAAATACCCAGAGCTACCAGTCTAATTAGCTCAGACAGACGAGGGACAGAAAACGTTCACCAGCACACTTGTGGCACTGCTTTGAACACTGCTGGGTGGGGCTGCACCAACTAACTGAACTGCAGCCGTAGCATCGTAAAGAGTTAACAAAAAAAATATATCTGCTACACAAGACAGATGGCAAACAAGCCTAATTGCCTCATTTGAATTTGATAAATGTATCATTTCAACTATTGTTTGGAGCTAGCAATGCAAGTTTTCTGAATTGTAAAAATTTGGTCATCTCACAATTCCAAAATATCGTTTTTTTTGTTTTTTGTTTTTTAAACGTGTCAAAAAAAGCCCACTTGATAAACGACTGTGCCTTAAGAGTCAACTTCATATAACTGTTTCTGAACATGCTAGCACTGTTTTATATAATAGAAACACTGACTTAAATTAACAAACAAACAGCGCTCTAATGATTTTTAGGATGTGTTCGAAATTGTCGTCGTTAAAAACTGTTTTCGTGGAATTTCATCAGGCCTGTTGGGGACAAAATGTGTATAAAATACTCATAACTGAAGAAAATTAGTCTTTTTTTTTCTTTTCTTCAAAAAACCAATAGTCATGTTACTGATATTGTACTTTGACATAGAAAACTAGAGAAAGGCCTGCTCCTAACATTGGAAGGTTTATAGACTGAGAGGTACATGGTTAATCACCTTAAAACTGACCATTATCAGAAAAATTAATTGAGATGCAAGAATGAGGGAACTGCCACAACATGAATCTGCAGAATTGAGACACACATGTTAATTACTGTTATAGAGACCATGCATTATCTCACTGTATTATCACATGCACTCTTACGTGGACTTTACGAACGTCAGGACAGCTGTTCTCTGCCACAATCTGGCAGAGCTGGTCATTACTTCAGAACGGAACAGTTCAACCGCTGGATCTTGGTCACAAGTCAAATGCTGCCAAATGGGTTGAACATCAGTCATCTCCACCATTTAAATTCTGCCATTTCAAAGACGTAAATACAAGGTACTCCCGAGTACACGTGAACCACTGTGCTGTTAATGCAATCCAAGCGTATGGAGCGTATCTGAATTAACGTTACTGCTGTTATGTACGACACCAGCAGTAATAAGACACGGCACAGAGTACAGCAGGAGTCATGGTGGGCACCACAGGAAGTCCAAGAGTCATGTAGACAGTCTACATAAAAAAAAAACAATCAGAAATTAAACACATTTCAGATACAGAAAATCTACTTGTCGATATAAAAATAAACCACTTGAAATCAAAGATCGTTTCGATCATAAAATGGTGGCATTTCACTCTGCTGTAGTGTGTCCAACAAGTATCAAATGTTTTTGCACAAATGAATTCCAAGTTAATAAGAATAAATCACTGAAGCGTTGCATTTTATTCACTGAACATTTTAGCATTTTATCTCTTCTTGTGATCTATTGAGAGACAGTGGGCAAGTGCTAATGACACTAACGACATTCCCTGCGTAATTCAAACACCCACAAAATATTTCAATCTGTCAGCAACTTGAATAAGCTCCAGTAAGGATAAAAATATGATCTACACTCTCCCTTCCTGCTGCTAAAGCCAAAATTGTTTTTTTTTTTTCTAGCCTGGCATACAAAGTACAAAACTCATAAAAAAATAAAACTTTACTGATACTGTTGTATTACCCTAATAAGAATGCATTCTTTAACATAACGAACTGAATAGGTGGCAGAACGTTATCTAACACCAGAGCTCAATGAACGAAAGAACGCAGCATCACCGGGTTTAGATGTGTCGAGGCGTTCCTGGTCGCGTTTCCAAACCTCACCCTTTCTGGAGCAGCGCCAACAGTATTTACCTCAAGGCCCGCCCTATGACTGTGCCTCTCCGGATTAGTTTGAGCTTTATGAATATTCATTGCAACTACAAATATATTTGTTAATAAATAAAATGTAAAACATAAAAACATAAAATCATAAATTACAATACAAATAATACAACTGCAAAAAAATATATTTCTATGTGACAAATTGGTAGCAGTAATACAATAGACAAGTCATTATATATATATATATATATATATATATGAAAGACCACAGAATACAGCTATGTTAAACGACACCAACATGTTAACTGTGCTTCAGACTCTGCCCTCACTGTGGCGCTTCTGATGACATCACAGCGACAGACCCAAGTTGTTGGTGAATTAGAGCGGAGAAGGCACACAGGGACGCCGCCTAAGCCAAAGCGACAGGGTGTCCGGGACAGTACCGTCCCAGAGCGCCTACCCCCCCCCCCACCAGGGTGTCTTCACACCCAGACAGCCCTTCTGAGTGGACAGCCAATTAGGCTGAAATATGTTAGCGCTGCTGAAGCCATGACTGCCTCATATTATAAGTACACATGTGAGGTTAGGCACACAAGAAATGGGTAATTCAGAGCCCAGAAACTAATCCAGTCAAATGACAGAATGTTTGATGTAAGAAGCACTGGATGTGCTTCAGGGTTTTTTTCCTCAAACATAAACCTGCAGCCCTAGAGGTGATCATCTCATAAGAACCTTATTAAAGGGGAAAAAAGTTTATTTTCTAATATAAATACCTAACCTAAACCTCATAAATATGAGCCTTGATCTTCAGGGGTTTCGTCATATATAAAGCTATACACATAGGATTTCCCCACATACTCAAGCCAAAATTAAACATGAATGTAAAGGTTTGAAATATATATATATATATATATAAACCCCATATCAGGGTATCATCAGAGGCCTTGTTGCTGTACTCCAAAAACATGCCAGACTTAAATGTTAATGCAATATGTATGCAAAACATGCAAGCGTCAGCGACTCGAAATCTCGCTTTGCAGCCCCGAGAGCATATTCACTCTGGAGTCTGGACCTTCACTAATGTCCCAACAACGTTCTGGGCATTCTCGGAACATTATGGGAACATTCCCCAGTTGCTGGGTTGCTGTTACACCTGAAAAGACTCCAGCAAGACCTCTGGTGACGGACACTGGTGAAGCTTTCGTGACACAGCTAGAGAAAACATGAGCCAGTTGCCGCTCAGGAGCCGTAATGCAGGAGCTGAGACAAGCCCCAGAACAGCAGCCTTCAGTGGGGATCAACCTGCATCATCAGAAGCCTCTCTCACTGGGATGCTTTCCGTAGCATGCACACAAATCACACTGAATAAGCCACACTCAGCAATGGCTAAAGTCTCCTGCCTTGTGTCTCCAGTACTCCAATACCACTCCTAGGTGCTCCTAAGGTATCTGCATGACTAAAAAGTTAGTTTAGTTCAGGATGGACAAGAATTCCCAATGGTCCTCAAAATCTACGCACTTTACATGTGAAATTGAGCAAGATATGTTTTTTCCAATGCAACCATCCTAATCACAAACCTTCTTTTTTTTTAATCGCTACCAAAAAGTCACAATCCTGCAAATAATATAAAAATACTAACAAAAATAAACCCTCCCTATTCATTCACCTGAGTACATTACCAGAGTATTATTTTTATTTTATAGTACTTTATTAATCCCAGAGGGAAATTACTTCTCTGCATTTAACCCATCCTCTGAGGGGTGCAGTGGGCAGTCAGCCATAAGTGGCACCAGGGAACTATCCTTTGAGTGTCTTGCTCAAGAAAACATCTGGCTGTACTGGGAATGGGGTTTGATTGGGCCACCAGGCCACTAACCTTATTAAGTTATTTATTTGTCTTTTTTTTTTAAGTACTAAGGACAACACTCAATTTTTAAACATTACTGGTAGAATGTTGCTAAGGATTCAATACATTTATATCGCACCATGACACAATCAAGAACATATGTCTGGGTCACATACTCATGTTCTAACGTTTTAAGCAAAAAATTGTAATTCGTTTGAAGGAAAAAAAACTAATTTTTGTACACAGTAAGTGCAACCATTATTGCAGGAGACTGAACCCTTACTGAATCCTTAACTCTTAAAAGTACGTCTCTGTATGAATACGACAGTAACTTCACAAAAATGCTAGAAACAAAAACAGTAGAATTAAACATTTTTAATTAAAATTATTCCTGTTCATCCATAGATTATTTCCAGACTCAAAACATTAGAAGGGACGTTAAACTTGTAAAAGCATGAGACCAGACAGAAAGTGGCACATTTCTGTGTTTTATTCATCGCCGTGAGAGCGCAGAGAAATCGTAGCCTATTTTTAACTGAAGCATTTTTAGCTGATTTGTGTCTTGCCTTCTCACAACGATTGTTATTGCGCTCCCAGCCAAATCCTGCTTAAACTGAACAGTATGCTTATGTTTATTCACAATATATTTAAAAATCATGTAAAATATATTTACCCCATTATCAGCCCTATATAGGAAGAGCGGGAATCCCCTGTTTGTGAAAGAAGTAATTCTCATAATTAATCTGGTATTTCTTGCAAATTCTGAAAAGGTCAAATAGGTTTTGTGCCTCGAATGCACGATTCTGCAGTGGGGGGTTTGCGGCAAATAGCGGACCGCAGCGAATAAGCACCTTAGTTTCATATAAGTGCAACAATTTGCACACAAACTTAACGCCTGTAAAATGGCTCACAAACGACAGATACATATACTGGGGAAAAAAGGTATAATATGTAAAATATAGCAAAAATTAAAAAACGTATTACGTGAAATTCATTCAGAAATAAAAGCGGTATTGTCTATCAATGCACACTTAGTTTCGCTCCCTCGAAAATGTGCGCGCACACAAACGCGCGCACGCGTACGCGATCTCTCGCTTTCTGTAACTCTCTCACACACACGCACGCACACACAAAGCGAAAACAGAAGCACACTCAAAACACTACTGATAAATAGCAGACCCGGTTAAGTAGCGTCGTGTAAATTAGCTATTTTTTTCTAATTCAGTTGACCTTACGGCAAACCTGAGATCTTAGAAAAGTTTCGAAGATAAAAATGTCATTTTCAACCATACAGCTTGATACTCAAGGCGCCGACTGCGACGCAACTTAAAAATCCCGAAGATATATTATGATGACAGCTAAATTCCGCTTCCGAACTGGAGGCTTGGTTTAAGTAATTACTGCTTTTATTCGGTAAATTTATGATTATGATAAAGAACCACCTTTCTGCGAATCTCTCCTCTGGCTTCAGAAAAAGTCAATTCTAAAAACCGCAGCAAGCTTTATTTAAATCCTACGATATTAGGAGGCAGATGGTCCTGTAAATATAACGTTTTATTCTAGGGATGACTGCACTGTTCAGTGTGTACCAAGTCGCGTTTTAAATACATGTTCACCAAACAATATAGTAATGCGGCCATAGAATACCGAATTTGAATAGCTTAATACTGAGCGGTGGTTAAGAAGTGCATGCATAACGGGGCCGTACTCAGCCGCATATTAGTACGCTCGAGTGGTGCTGAAGTCCTGAAATTAATCCTCTTTATTTCAACAGTGAACTTTCAGTGCCTCGTGTTTTCTAGCCTTAAAATTCTGCATTTCTGCTCTTAATAAGCGCGATGCTGTCCAAACAAATCTGCACGTCTGTTTTGTCACAAGGCAAGCAGTGAGATATAAAAGCTTTACTTTGAAATTCAGTAACCTACACAGACGTACAATAGTTCCATCGAAATGGACCACATTTGCCAAAAACGTGGTGCCAGAGTAGCCTTTTCTTAGCTGCCAAAGATTCACTATAAGAGATTCCCATTATTTATACATACAGAAAGTGCAGTTATTTCGGGCTTACATGAAATTACAACACCTTTAACTGAATGTGACAGCATTAATAATGCATTTACAGTCTAACGTTGTGGACAATAAACACTGACACGTTTGTGTTTTAAACAAGTTTGGAGACTGAAATACACATATCACGTTACACAAGCAAATGCGCACGTGAATATCAGCAGAAATCAAGTAAGGTTTAAAAGACCAGGATTATGTTCCACCAATGTTACCGTTTTCTGAGGCATTACAGGGACAGCTGTTATCCAGCTAAGCCTGAGCAATGGCACTGGCTGCACCTTTACACAGTCTTACCCCTACCTAGACATGCATTTATTACCACAGCTCATACAGTGCATTAAAGCTCCCGCTTCTCACAGTCCACGCTCTTAAAGTGGACTCGCCATGAGCCAGAATCCGCCGAGAGCCCATGCCGCCACCCCTGTAACTTGAGCACAATTAGGTAGCGTGTGTCACTGCAGACTCCCGGGCCCTGCTGCTGTCTACATCCTCACACGGAGGCAACACACACGCAAGACCTTTGCTAACGGCCACGCGTCACACAGCGGGCCTGGGGACTGCTGAGGTTCCATGCGAATCAAATTGCTTTAAACCGTCTGTCGGAACACTGCACACTATTTCCTGATCCAAGGTGCTGCTTTAATAACAGCAATGAGAAACACGACATTTACATTCGGTTTCGTATTCGCGTGTGTTCCTGGAGTACATTTTCCAAATATTTATGAAGTGCAGTATTTTACTAGAGAAATCAGAGTATCTGGCTCAGAGGTAACCCAGAAATGTGACCTTTGCAGTCTGCTAAGACAGTGTCATGTCAATCAGCTCAGCTACACCAGATCTACCAGAAGTTTTAGCAAGACACACCTACAGCGGTCTTAAGGGTGTTATTTTCAGCTTGGGTATTGCCTCACCTTTTCCTTGCTTCTGTGATTCCCGTATACTGTGCGTGTCATGCCTTTGCATGCTTTATGCACGCACACTATGTGTTTTATTTGTGCGGTGTGTCTGCATGTGTGCATGTGTGCAGTGGATTCAAGAGGCTTGCGGAGATCTGCAGTTATAAATGGTCATCCATGGAGATTCTATTTACAGTCATCTGAAAGCCTTGACATTGCATGGCATTGGTTTCTAGTTTAGGCTTGTTATATGGCTACTGTACAGTATATGAAAGTGAGTAACACCTTACTGGAGCATTTATACTACTGTCATCAAGCTTTCCTCAGATAGTTTACTTGATGTTCATTCTGAAGAGATTTTCCCAAAATGCACTGATAAACAGGATTTTCACTATTTTATCATCAAATCAGGATTGTAAATAAATACATACATACGTTTCATACAAGCACTTTGCATTACCAATTAGCTATGCACAGCCAAAATTCCCCTGTGTAATGTAATGCAAATATGAAAAGGGATGCTTTGCAACACTCATGTTGAATCTGAACTGTATTAAACAGAAAAAAACACAGTATATATTTATTTCAAAACCTCAAACGGATGAATGTATACATGAAAACAGTACAATACATTCAGGATCAAAATATTGTTTTTAATTTAGGACTGGAAAATTAAATACAATATTCACTGTGCAATAATAATAATAATAATAATAATAAAGAGACCCTTCACGTAATTTTAACAAATTGTTATATCAACACATGCACAAATTCATGAGCTAGTGTTGACTGCAGCACACAACTGACTTAAAAAATATGACCTATTTCACAGATTGCATGTAAATCCCTATAAATAAATCACAATTTCCACACGCTCACATGCATGCACGCGAACACGCACGTTTTATGTCAGTCAATGGCTCGTTACATAATAAAAGTTTCAGTGCATTTAATTCAAACGCGCACAGAAACTGCTGATTTCTTTCAAAGTATATGGCTGTTTTTCAGTAGCGACAATATTTATGTACGCGTGTAAACGTTGCACCATGTATGTTGGTATTAAATTATTTAACATGCTCGAGCTCTGCACAGTCACCGTTGCCACACACGCTCAGGGAGACGCTGCTCGTACGACAGTGATGCGGCACTAAAACGCCGCGGGCCCGGAGAGGAGGAATGAGTGCGCTCTGCTGGAGAAGAAACACTGAGCTCGGCGACGTGGCACCCGCCGCTTTACGCACTAACCATCGACGGGCAGTTCGCTAGCGCGGAGGTCGTCATCGCTGTCGCACGGGCACGAGCAGTGCCACAAACACGTCACTCCTCTTTGCTCACCGCTCCCTCTTACACTCAGCAAGTGCAAAATGCTGATAACCTGATATAAATTATCACCGTTTACAAAACATTTTAAATTCAACTTTTACTGCACCAGCACTAAATTATGTTCAATTTGCACTTAAAAAAAAAAAAAAACTTTGTCAGTTTAAATTCAGTGACGAGCAATTTTTAAGCAATTCAATTATCTTATTTACCGTAGTCCAGGTAAAATGAAGAAATACATCAGTCATGACGAAATGTTTACAATAGTAAAGGTACTTCAGTAAACACAATAATAATAATGATATTTTAAAACGTATAACTCGTTTACTGTTAAACTCCAAGGTAAATAAAAATTATTATAACCATTTTACAAACTGTAAAACAAAGCAGTATAGATACAGTTTGTTGTCTAGTTTTTAAACGATTCCTAACACTGTGTTTTTAACTCTTATATTCGCTATCACGAAGTTATAGTAATCTAAAATCTCATGTCGATGACCTGGACATTTCTGTCTATGTTAAGACAAGAGCTAAACCTAAGCCAGGTTATGCAGCACAGGTAAGGCATTTAACAGCCTTCACATCCTAGAAGCACCCCCTACTGGTGGAACGAGCTCTAAGCATCTGACAGAAATGTTCCTTCCACCCCCCACACACACCTTTTTCCAACGATTCTCCTTTCTAAACTGTAGCTGAACCATCCATATTAACAGGAGTTGAAAAAATGTTTACTGTTTACGATTTATCATTAGACGTCTGCATATTTACATTTTTCAAATAAATAAAATATCCCTCTAGCTACTGTAGCAGGTACAATAATGAAATTATTATATGCCACCTGAAAAAAAAATTCTAAACATCTTCATTGTACCTATAGCTACAGTCAATGGAAACATTTCTTCCAAACTATTCAAATCATTTAACTTTGCTATTCTATTACGCAAATGCAGGTAACTACCTGAAAAGACATTAAACATTAAAAATCAGCTGTAATTGTAAAGGAGCAACACATAACCAGTTTGTTCGACATTCAGGAAGACTGATGGAGTTTCCTTGGAACATCACAACACTGTAACTGGATGAGTTTATCAGACGGATCAGGCCAGACACTCATAACAAGCACTGATTTCCAAAAAGGTATGAAAAAAGTGAAACAACTTAATTCTCAGCTTTCTAAAACTGTGTTTAAATCTCCCCAAGACCATATTTTTAACAGCATAAGAGATACACTACGCACAAATAGTTAAAAAGCCACAGGATTGGAATACATAACTACATTTGTACATTTTTAAGTAAAGCTGAATGCTACTTACAAAAAGATGAACACTTAAATAGGAGTATGAAGACCACTTCTTGCCCTTCTTGTCAATGACTACACATTGTATGACAGGAATGTCACAAAATTCAAGAAAAATACATAAACTACTGAGAACTTTAAATCTTTCAGCATTCATACACAAACTTGTACTTTTTGCTTCAAACAGTGAGGAGATGCTCTTCATGGTGACCATACTGTCCTTTCCAAAGTAGCAAATGTACACGTGAGGTAGACAATGACCAGGTTCTACGCAGGAATATGCTTAGTTAGTTGATAACAAACAGTGAACAATAACATCATGTGAAAGGCATCCTGAGAACAAATCACAAACAATCGTTTATGAAAACAAACATGAACCTTTTCCCCGAATGTTTCCACAACATCCAGCGCACACTGATGTTTAGACAAACTGACCTGTGCCGGATTCTGTTAAATCAGCTCTCACAAAGCTAAATGGGAATTGTGAGACTTGGGGATGTTACAAATGGCAAAGTCTTCCTGCAAACAACTCAGATCTTGATATCAAAAAGTGCTACGGCAAGTACTGTAGTTAAGAATTAGCAAGGATTATAGCACAGCTCATGTCAGCACACTGTTTTAAACATGTTTATAGAAAAAACACGTTAATGAGTTTGTAAGAAAGTAAACACTGATTGCTTCAGATTCCAAACAATCAATATGCACGATTGCATATGTAGGTCAGCCGCTTGCCCTAAAGCACCTCAAGCTGTATCACTTCTGCTTTACATGTCGTCTGGAAAGTGTCTCTGCTTTTAATACCTCAATATTTCTCAAGTACTGATGACCCACCCAATGGCAGCACATCAAGAAAGAACACATGGCATTGGCCCCCTCTAACGAATTCTTGGTCCCGTGCCTAAATGTCACCATCCTGTGAAATCGCTAAAAAACCAAATACCATTAAACAAGACTGCAAGGCGACATTTAGTACACTTAGTGTACCATTAGCGGTTGCTGTCCTGTTTTGTGTTCTCTTTATATTTTACACACGTCAACAAAAGGAAAGGAAAACAAATTTGCACCCAACCAAACACACATTTCCTCATTCAGTGAACATTCAGTACACTTCCTTATTTTAAATCACCTCCACTTATAAAACAAATTTTGTGTTTTTGTTCTTTACTACCTATAAGGAAAATGTAATATTTAATACTTTGATGTTTTTTCTGCATATAGCATGGAAATTAAATTTTCTCAATATTTAGAAAATAGGTTATTTTGGGTTTGAATGTTATCATAATGCTGAAATCATGGATTGAAACACCCATAAAACTAACAAAGTGTTTTCGGATATTTGGAAGAATTGGTCCAAGCTGGTCTGAGTTGTTCAAAGTGGTTTTCAGATTTCCCCCTTTTACAATGATGGAAATAGTTCTCAGCTTTTCTTAAAAAGTTATTTACAGCGTGTTGTCAGGAACAAATTAACGTAAATCGAGGGAAGGCTGTGCATTCACCTGACCGACTGATATCATGCTGTGAGTTTCTTTTCAGTAAAAAGGAAATAAAATAAAATAAAATAAAATCTACATAACAAAAAACAAAATCACAAAACATTTTCTTGACCGTGCCAGTCAAACAGAGGAGCAACACTCAAATGTTTAGAGATGGTTCTCTACCGGGAGTTAAATTATTCACAGCAGTGAACTGAGAGAGGTCTGGCAGAGGCCCGGACATCTGGTCACGGTCATTCTGATGAGTTCAGCCAATTACACGTCTCATCCCTCTGAAACACACTGCTGCGTAGCATGAGCCTGTCAATCAAACACAGCTTGCAGTTCACATCAGTGAGGAACTATGTAGCATGCATACAGCATTCTGTATTCTGCCACTAAAAGACACAGTGTCTCTCACTGTACGTCTGTGAAACCCCAGCTCCGTCAGTTGAGTTTCCCCCCTCCCTGCTGGAAAGTGCCTGCCCACGGCACCTCCTGACCGCATGCATTCCAGCATTGCAGCCAAAAATTTTTCCACATCTTCAGGTGTTTTTCTGAGGCGGCGTCAAAAGCACTAACAACACCCGTCAATTTGAACAGGGCAAACTGCATACTAAATACATTTACAATCTGTTACACTTTAATTCAGCATATGCTAGATTAGTCACTGTATAACTGCATGGACCATCACATTCTCAGAAAGCATCATACATCTTTCTCCAGGCATCCTAACACTACGGAACTCACAAAGACAAATTAACATAGTCTTGCCAATGTCATAAAATGGATCCTGGAGAAACAAACACACAAAGGAAAGATTAAATAAATATTCATAAGGCACACGGGCCTACCAGAATGATCCCTGAGATTAGTCACAGTTACCCGAACTTGATCATACTCAATTAAAAAAAAAAAAAAACTAAACGGGGAATGTAAACACAACATATCAGTGGTGCATTTATATAATATTCTCATAAGCTTTTTCATTTTGTGTTGCTAATAAATTCGAGTTGTCTTTTTGCAACATGAGAGGTGGAGTCCACACACACACACACACACACACACACACACTCCACGGTGTTGTATTTATAGTTTTGTCCTATTAGTGTTGAAAGAAGGATTGCAGGGTATGCAATGTTACAAAGTCTGCTGTGCATGCGCTGTGTGTTTTTATTGCAATAAAGTGAAAATGCTTCCTACAAGAAAAATAATGAAACAAAACAGTACCTGGCGAAGAGTGGAAAAAATAAACAAGACAGAACATTTTAAATGTCTTGAGATTTTATTTAGCATCATTTCAGATTTGTTATGAGAATTTTTAGTATTTGCTAGGCTAGCTTCACTAATTTTAGACCTCAGCTAATGAAGAAAAAAAAAAGATAAGTGAATGGATTAGAACATTAGCAATGGAAAACTGGTAATCCCACATTAATCTGGGTCATAATCCAGATGTGTTCATAATTGAAGACGACACCGGTGTGAGTGTGAAGTCTTGGCTGGCGCCCATCCTCAGAACACGCACCTCATTTTTGCCCGTATCTCCTGTCTCACCATACGCCACTTCTAAACATTGTAAACAAATGAGACCAGTGACCTATAAAATGAGCTTCACACGTCTCAAAATTCCTCCCAAATTGCTTCAGCCTCCACAATGTCCAACCTGACAGACAACCTTAATTTGACTGGCACATTCGATTTATTATCATGCAAGAGGATCTTCAGCTGTTTGTCATCGCAGTGTTTGGCGAGAGCCGGCCACGGTTGGCTTTACAGTAACGCCACTTGCTGCAGACTGGCCACAAAAATGCAGCTTGCTATGAAGAACAAGCCTCTACAGCAAGTATAAAAACCAGAGTCGATTCACATTTTAACCTCTCCTCCCCGTTTGCTGATTTGGCTAATATACAATGTCTGCTTTGAGGTGTGTAAGTAGCAGATGCCTACAGATGGAGCCCCTTTATACCAATATCCACCTGACATACCACAATGACCAGGAAAATTAAAGGAACATTAAGAGCAGAATCATATCTAGAACCGTGTGTAAATTACTAGTTCGTTAACAGTCACATCTGGAGTCGCATGTACAGTCTAAATATACTTTCTAGCTATCTCCGCACTTTGTTATGTATGACACTCCCCAGGGCTCCTCATTTACGAATTGTAGTATCTATCCTTGACGTGCATTATTAATTATTTATGGAAAAAAGAAAAAAAATAAAAGCATCATTTAGCAGGAGATCCACGACTGCTGCGGCGTTTGAACATGTCGGCGCGGGTTGAGAAATGCGCTTCTGCCCTCCTCTGGTACAGAGGCGATGGCGCCTGATGGGCCGGCAGCGCCCTGCACACGTGCGCCTGTTTACAGACTCAACACGCAATCCCGAACCCCGCACGTGCAATCGTTCCTCCAAGGAAAGTGCAACGCACCTTAGTTTCACGTACTGCAAACGCATCAAAATTGCATTTCCTGTTTAGAAATGTGGCAGGATCACATCGGCCATCATTTTGTACTAATTTATATAAACAATCTAAACGCCTCAGTCATTTTGAGCAATGTAGTAGCTGATCAAACGTTACGAATTAGCCTTTTTTCTTCCTCTGTTGTAACAGGAAACACTAGTCAAATTTAAGAAGAAGCAAACATTTCTCGTAAGGCAGCTCACTGCCAACCCCCCCCCCAGATCATCACATGAAGAACCCTCATCTTACATATCACAGTTCACGTGGTGACGGCTGGTGTGTGACCGCGGTATCTTGGTGACATCATTGCAGTCCCAGGAGAAAAACCGTTCTGCTGTCACCCTGGGGTTGCCACGAGCGACAGAGCTGCGGCTTAGAGACTTCAGCTGCCATCAAACATGTGGCTTTCCTTTAAACTCCCAGCTTGCGCTGAGCACTCTCCCATGGGGCAGGAGGCCCACATTCTGCCCCCCAGGGCTTGTCTAGCACGGGACATGCAGGCTGCAGGTGTTCCCTTCTAACCGGGGGGAGACCAGTGATGCTCACTCTTGAGAGAGACTAATCAATGTGACGGCACCTACTTTTCACACAATGGCAACACAAGTCCTTAAAACACGCAAGGCACTCAACCAAATGTGTTATTTCAGCGTTCCGATTGTAGCGCTTGGATAACCAGTTGCTGTGGCCTCCTGCAGAAAACTCCTTTCACTCCACTGCCAAAAATTCTACAGGTAATAATTACATGCAAACATTGCTTTTCCGTAACCTGAATTCACTTTAATGTGGACACCTGTGCTTCTAGCAGGAAGAGTAGCATCCGCAGCTTCCGCTGTTCTGAACTTCACACCTGCACATGCAGCATCGATTGGCTATAGCCAAGTGGTTGTGCTGCCTGGCCGGGCAGAGAGAGGAACAAAAGGTCACGGCCTCACACAACACTGCACCAGAATCTTTTAAAGGTGCCTAACCTTGCATTGAAAGTGCAGTACGAAAGCGGTCAACAGCAATGCAAACTGTCACTCATCCATGGCACTGATGGTCTTCGACTGTACATCCCTGCTGTTCTGTGAAGAGTCAACGGACTGCCAGGGCAAAAGACATGAACTAGGAAGCAAACAAATTAAAGCATAAATGTCAATATCTATATCTCACGATTCTAGAAGGAGTGTTACTTGCTTCATGTCCTATGATCCCCAGCATGGCTCTGAACATCTACAGCATCTCCTACTTTCAGTGATTCCAGAACGGATCTGAACATGATGCCTCACCACTGACATTCAGCGATCACAAGATCAGTCTGATCCTGGTGTGTCGTCATTGACATTCAGTGATCCCAGAATGAGTCTGAACCTTTTCCATTACCATTGACATTTAGTGGTCTCAGGATGGGTCTAAACATGGTGTATTCCCACTGACGTTCAGTAATCTCGGGATGAGTCTAAAATGAAGTGTCTCCATATTCATGTTAAGAGACCCAAGGAAAGGGCCATATGAGATGTTTTGACCTCCATCACCTTTGATTACCAAGGGTAGGGCTGAATAAGCAGTCTTGTGCTCCATGTGCTATGATACCAGTATTGGAAAAAACAGGATTTCTTTTCCTGAAACGTGTCCTCTGTTAGCTGAAGAGGTGAAATGCTACAGAACACAAAGTAAAAAATGAAGTAGCCAAACTTATATGTCAAAGGTTGAATTTAAGTACTGAAATGAAATGAAAAACTTTTGAGAAATCCCAATCCCAAACTGTATATAAAATTTTCATTGAAATTGCACTTCAAGCAACGAACTGTAGTCAATTTTTATTTTCAGACTTCACACTTTTATTACACCTAATTTATTTCTGAATTTAGCTGAACTGTTGAGCAGTTGGAATAATGGCCTATGATTTTCACAGAAAACAGAGAACAGTACTTGAAACAGGAGTAAATTCAAATCAAATGAATCAATTAAAATCTATCAATTATTGGAATCTAACAGAAACCCCCTTATTAGGTTGAGAAACAAGAGTCGTGGGTCCACAAAGATGTATCATAAGTGATACCAATATCAAACACTATTATAAGATGAAAAATATGAAGGTAGACAATACTGGTCTAGGAATCCACAGATGTGTACAAGTGACCCATGTCTCCCTCTCCGTCTGAGGTGTTCCCACAAAGGCACGTAGGGAGAGTTCTGTCTTTTCTTACCTGCAGTTTGTTCTAAAGTTACACATGCAAGCAGAGATACTATTGAAAGTCAAAGACAAAGGAGGAAGGCAAACAGAAAAAAACTAAAAGCTGAAACAATCCAATTACAATGCCTATCAAACTTAACTTCACAGGTTATAGCTTCTAATTGCCTGACAAAAATTGACACTTTAGTCGCAACACTGTAATATAATAGGAGGCCAAATTAAATCTGATGGAGGGGCAGCAAAAGACAGTATCACTCAGCCATGCAGAGAGAAAAGATCAACTACCATGATACAATGGATCAAAAATGAAAATGATTCATTAATCGCGTTGGTTTTCCAATAATGGAAATGACACAGTTCAGACGTCTTCGTAAAAACAGCATTAATTAAAAAGGAGGTAGAGCCAACAAGCGTAGAAAGCGAATGTCTCTCCCTCACAATTTCAGCAGGCCTGGCCTCACCAGCTGCGTCGCACGTATCCCAGAACCCTCAGCTTCCACACGGTGCCCAAACACACCGAAATGGCCGTGGATCAGACAAAACGGGTTTCATCCTGCTGCGCGTTAGCAAGTTGAGCCCGACCAACTTTAAACGTCCAGGTTGCGTCTCTGGCAAACCTGGTGACACAGCGCTAGTGGCATGTGAGTATGCAAGTTTCACATCGTAAACGCCCACCTCAGTTTATGTAGACCTATCATTTGGTAGAAGAATACGTACTTATGTCCACAACTGGTCAGGTCATTTACACATAGCATAAAAATTTCTATTTTATTCAAGTCTGCTATGCGCATATATATATATATATATATATATATATATATATATATATGCTATAGCATATCTACCTACCCATCCATCCATCCATCCAGTCTCTATACCGCTTGTCTAATTCAGGGTTGCAGGAAGCCTGGAGCCCATTCCAAGGGGCACAGGGCGCAGGACAGGGGACACCCAGGGCAGGGTGCCAACTCACCACAGGCTATAGCATACACACACACACACACACACACACACACAAAAGGACAACATGAATTTGTAAATACAAGCACTTACACGCCCAAGCCCTTACTTACATCACTGCCAGAGTGCCTGCGTACTGTACTAGCACTGTCATTTTTAAATATCTATATTAGCACCTAAAATATCTGTGATCTGTACCAATCTGAGTTGCAACTTATTCACTGGGCCCTAATTCCCCAACAATTATATCAGTTGTACGTCAGCCAAAAGAAGAAACAAATTATTAAAGTATGAAACACCTAAATCCTTTAAGAAGCATGAATCCATGATACCTGCCATCATTAAGTAAAAAAAATAAAATAAAAATACGCCAACAAATTTAGCAACAAAAGTCAAAACTGTTTTAACATGGCAGAAACAATTTCAAGGACTTACTGTTAAAGATGACATATAAACCAAGTATCTCGAAATGGAACATGAAACATACACAGGCAGTATGATTTCACTATTAAGCTACTTCTGAACCAGCAGGGAAGCTGTTCCTACTTTAATACTGACCAGATTTTCCCTCCAGTCTCAATTATGGCTGACCCACTGGGCACCCAGCACAGGGCTGGCTCACAGAGGCCGCTGTACAGCCTCTCCTTACCACTGTACTAGCATTCTACTTTATACAGACAAAATGCCTGGCATTGAAATTACCAATGTCTAATTACGTTATTCTATTATTAAGAAAATTGCCACAATTACCCCAGGCTTACATCATAAATGCTGATTCATCACACTAAAACATTACACCTGAAACGATGTGGCACAAAAGCTCGACTTTGCTACCATCTCTACATCTTAAAGTGTTTAAATTTACCCACTTCTTGACTGCTAACTATCCCTTCAGAAACTTGCAGTTTCCAAAACCATTAATTATGCAATGCCAGCGATCACAATTTTCACATCAGCTGCAGCTTTTTCGCAGCAAGAAATTATTGTGAAATTTAGTATTTTTAGCATTTTAGAGACTTAATCTGTGACTACCATCATGACTTGAAAGCTACCAAACCCCACACAATATTCTTTAGCCTGGAATAAAATTAATGCAACCCCATAACATACAAAATAAAAACACCAACCACTCATTTGACCCCCCACAATACTCCAGCTGTACTTCTTAAACAAAACAATACTGAACAACAAAGGCATTACACCCATTCAGACAAGCAACCAATGAAAGTTGTCCATCTTTAAATAACTCCTAACAGCTCCTAACTACAAATGGCTAAATTACTGGCAAGCAACATTTCCTTAAAAATGGACATATGCTTAGAGGGGACCCCAGCTCAGAAATACAACCCCTAAAAAGTTGGGATGTTTTTAAAAATGTAAATAAAAACAAAACGAAATGATTTTCACATTCTTCTTGAAACATATTCAATATAATACAGCACAAAGACCACATATTTAAAGTTGAAACTCATCATATGTATTGGGTTTTGTAAATAAATGATTATTATGAATTTCATGGCTGTAACACATTTCCGGAAAGTTGGGACAAGTGCAAGAAAACCACGTCAAAAGTAAAAAAAAAAACTGATTGAAGCATTTCACAGGTGAAGCATTTCACAGGTGAAGCATTTCACAACTTCAACAGCGAGGATAGGGACAGGTTTGCCATTATGCACACAACTGCATGAAAAAATAGTCAATGAGTTTAACAATAATGTTGCATGTGTACGTTTTTTTGAAATAGGGTTTGTAAGTAGCAGTTTGCTGACTGACAATGTTGGTGCCTAACCGAGAGGGCAGACTTCAAATGGCATCTTCTTACTGCTTAGACACACTGCAGAATAAAACAAGGGAACAGTCAAGCCAGTCAAGCCAGACCTCAATTTAGAAGAACAGAACATAATTAATAGGTCTAAAAACACGGTAAGTACTCAACACTGTTGACTTTGAGCAGCCCACAAGCCTTTTAGTTTCGTAAATGTTCTGACCCGGTTGTCTGGCCATAACAATTTTGCCCTCATCAAAGCCGCTCAGGTCTTCACACTTGTCCGTGCATTTCTCATGTATTCAAAACATCAACCATGACACCCATTAACTTACCATCTAACGCATCTCAGACCTTCACATATACTGTTGTTGTAAGATAATAAATTTTATTTACTTCACATGTAAGTGAGCATAATGTTCTGGCTCATCTGTGTACATCAGGTCCATGATGTTGCATGCGACAAAATCAAAATACAACAATTTATGCACTGCACAGTAAAAACTTTCAAAAGTATAAATTTAGGGTCATGCTATAATTCTCACCTTGCTGTTAATTCAAAAATATTGCACTAATACCATGTTACAAGATGGTTTTCACTAAAATTATTTCCCCTAGTCTCATAAACGTTAAATGCTATAAAGATAAAGGATTTTGTTGAGCAAAAGTAAAATTTTACTTGTCAGCCAGACTGCTATAGCAAAAAAAATCTCCTATGAACAGCAGCTTGACCACTGAACTATAAAGTCTAATTATAGTAACTAGTACATTCCATGAGGTGGTTCATGCAGTCTGTTACAAACTGCATATAAACTGGTCAAACCTCAACACATTAAGTTGTCAATTACCTGTACTGGCAGAAACAAAGTATTGCCCACATACTTACAGCAGCGGTGCTGTTCAGTTGTCACGACTCAACAAAGGAGCGATAGATGTAGAATTTCGCTGTCACAGCACATTGTTTTGGGTTTTGTAAGTTTAGGACATGGAAAAGTGTGAAGACAAAAAATACGGCCGCACGTTTTAAACCTCAGAGAATCCAGGTTTCCATGCCAGTGGCCCCTGTGGAAGAGGCTCTTATTCCACCAGCGCAGAGAGCTGTTGGAACGACACAGAACTCGGTCCAGTCCTGCAGGCCAGGAACCACCCGCAAAGCCCACTTCATCAGCTTCATCACTGTAATTGGCGAAAGCCTAAGGAAATTCTGGGCTTATGGACACTGTCAGATGGACTTCACAGGTTAGCAACAGTAACCACAACTATTCCAAAGGATCTACGCATTTATTTTGTTGCCTAGTTATAAATGACCAAAGTGGAATTTTTCAGCACCAGAAAGGATCAAACAAGGAACTGAAACACAATTCAAAAGTTCTGAAACAGTAGTTCGTTGGTTATAAAAAAAAAAGCATTTAAAGACAATTCCAAGAAAAACATTCTCTTAATTCCCTACAATACTGTTTGGCTTTGCACAAAATGTTTGGAAACACCAGCTTGCCAACATTTTCATGTTAATATTTCTTATAGTGATGTTTTAGTTTATATATGGTTCTTTAAATAATAAAAAAGAAGCAGAACAAACAGAAGAAAAGGCAAGGTGGTCCCACTCAGGGGACAAACAACTTATTCTCAGCAAACGGGATTCTGGGCCTGCATGACCTGTGTGCAGTAGGACTCAGAATGGCAGCACCCTCGTGTATAAACCATGATGCAGTTCTGCTCTGATGACTCTCGCTCACGTATTCTTAAAGGGCTGCTTTAATTTAATCATTAGGTTAACAAGCCGCTCAGTTTCCAAACGATGATCCAACAATTCTAGGGATTTGTTCTGGAAGGTGCACCAGTAACTGGCTGTGCCCCCAGTTGGAGCTGAGAGAGAATAATGATGGAAATAGTTCTGCGTATTTAATGGCTATAAAGAGAGCCTTAAAGCACACAGTCATTGTCGATGCTTTCCTAATTAGATTCATACTGAACGGGAAAAAAAAAACCTTGAAAACTCCATACCAGTTGGAGCACTTTCCTAAGGTTAACAGAATTTTGTTAACCTTGAGGGTGGGAAATGTTCCTGGATGGAGACATGGTGAAGTATGTGGGACTTCAAATTTTTTTTTTTTGATGCAATATATATACACATACATATACACATCCATCAGCCATAACATTATGACCTAATATTGAGTATGTTCCCCTTTTGCCACCAAACCAGCTCTGACTCATCGAGGCATGGACTCCACTAGACCTGTGAAGGTATGCTGTGGTACCTGGCACCAAGCCCTCAGTAGCTGATCCTTTAAGTCCTGTAAGTAGCAAGGTGGGGCCTCCATGGATCAGACTTGTTTTTCCAGCACATCCCACAGATGCTTGATTGGACTGAGATGTGGAGAACTGGGAAGCCAAGTGAACACCTCGAACTTATTGTTTTGTTCCTCAAACCATTCTTGAACCATTTTTGCAGTGTGGCAGAGGACATTATCCTGCTGAAAGGGGCCACTGCCATCAGGCAATACTGTTTCCAAAAAGGGCTGGACTTGGTCAGCAACAGTGTTTAGGCAGGCGACAGGTGTCAAAGTAACATCCACATGAATGGCAGGACCCAAGGTTTCCCAGCAGAACATTGAACAAAGTATCACAACTGCCTTCTTCCCATAGTGCATCCTGGTGTCATGTCTTCCCCAGGTAAGCGATGCACATGCACCCAGCTATCCACTTGATATAAAAGAAAATGTGATTCACGAGACCAGGCCAACATCTCCCATTGTTTTGTGGTTCAGTTCTGATGCTCACAGGCCCATTATAGGTGCTTTTGGCAGTAGAAACAGTTCAGCATGGGCACCTTGACTGGTTTGTGGCTGTGCAGCCCCATACACAACAAACCGAGATGCTCTGTGTGTTCTGACACCTTTCTATTGGAACCAGCTTTAACTCTTTCAGTAATTTTAGCTACAGTAGCCCTTCTATTGAATCACACTACATGAACCAGTCTTCGCCTCCCATGTGCATCAGTGAGCCTTAGCCACCCATGACCCTGTCTCTGGTTCACTGGTTTTCCTTCCGTAGGTCCTAACCACAGCAGACCAGGAACATCCTACAAGAGCTGCAGTTTTGGAGTTTCTCTGACCCAATTGTCTAGTCATCACAATTTGGCCGTTGTCAAAGTCGCTGAAATCCTTACACTTGCCCATTTTTTCTGCTTGCAACACATCAACTTCAAGGACAAAACGTTCACTTGCTGCCTAATATATCCCATCCGCTTCCAGGTGCCATTGTAATGAGATAACAAATGTTATTCACTTCACCTGTCAGTGGTCATAATGTTACGGCTGATCAGTATATATATTTGTATGCAGGTCTCATCTTCCAAACAGAAAGGAAGAAACAGGTCTTCTCTGTAGTATTTGTATGTGCTTTCTTAGCCATACTCGCGGTATATGCACTATATCTCTGTGTGACAGCAGAAAATAAGCTGGGGATCTGAAGTGAAGTGGGATTTGCTCCACTGCTTCTCCTCACCTGGGACGGATACCTGAGAGACTCTTGGGAATAATCTCTTAACTCGGGACTGACCTTTAAATCAGGACACCAAGAACAACATTCCACATCACATACATTAGCCAGTATAACTTCAATTTAACAGTAACGTTTGTGGTTAGATCTCAGACAATGTTTCCCAGAAGACAGTAACGGTGCTGGATGCTCACCAACCGAGACATATTAACTGTGGTAAAGTAACGCTCGCCAAACATCAGCCTGATCATTTACTTACTTCATTGTCACTTACTGAGAAGTGATTTGAATAAACACAAATCACGGTCATTGCAGCTATAGATCATTGCAGGCAATATGATGAAAAGGTCATACACATTAAAGACAATCCTGGTTATAAGTCATGATAAGGCACAGGGACAAATGGCCATCGCTAGTGTCATAACACCACGGCGAAGACAGGCGGCTGAGCCGCTATCAGGGTATCCACAAGAATAGTGGGAGAGAACACAACTGAGCACCGCACCAAATCGGGCTGCTTTGTTGGGGCGGTACACAGCTGAACAAACAATGGCCCGTTTTAGCGTAGTACCTTGGAACCATGAATATTCATGAAGACAAGTCTTGGCAGCGAAACGGGTACGACGGGATGAGGCGTGATTGTCGGAGTGTGTCACGTTTCCAGACCAGCGCGTTTTTTTGATTAAAGTCCCTTATCCGTGTCATCATGCATATCCTCCCTGTGATTACGGTGATCTGAGGCTGACACTCACAATGTCAGCCCGGCACAAGGCTGTCCTCCCGGGCATGCCTGGAATCCCTAATCCTCGCAGAGGCATGCGTCTGATTCCAAACGGAGAGGCGCCGCACACCTCAAACTTAATGTCTGCTTTAATGGGCTCGCGTTTAAAAGCTCCGCGCTTTCTTTCAACTTCTAACAAAATGCGATTCTATGCAGCGCCCGAAAATATAGATAAGCCCGGTGAAGCCTGGAGGAAATCGTTTTGTCAAAAAATTTCAAACCTACACAAAACAAGTGTTCTCCCGTTCCAATAAAATAAAGTGGCTTTAGAATGCTTTTATAACACACGGTTTAATCCAAAACACTGCTTTCAAACACAATGCTCGTCCACAAACCCCTGTCTCAAGACCCCCACGGACGACAGCCATACCACAGGCATCAATGTGATTAACTGTAGATATAGCGAACATCGTGACACATGTCTACCTATGGCGCTGGTCTCCGTTTAATTTTCTCAGCCAACAGGAGCACAAATCAGCACTTTTAAATAAATGCTCCCTGCTCATGGAAAAACAGGCAAAGCCCTTAGAGGCTTGGAAGACACTGTAAAGGTCAACATACTTTCCAGTACAAACCTTCTCCTTTAAAAAGCAGAAGGGTGCCAGGTTTTTAAAGCAAGCTACATAATCCATGTCACACAAAGAAAAACTTGTTAAAAGCATGAGACATACATCCATAAATAAAAATACACAGCAATAACTGAATCGTTGGCATAGGCTGAGATTTACTGTATTCCACAAAAATTAACATGCACATAAATAAATAAGATGGAAACGCTTTGGACAAAACCCCAGAACAGCACAACGGACATACAGCGCATGTAGAGAAGTTAGCCTCACTGAAAAGTACAATGTAAGTAGAAACAGCCTTTTTTTTACAGTGCTTTTCATCTGAATTATCAGTTATGTTTCAGTTCCACAAATTTGCTGAAATGAAGCATATTTCCAGCATTTTTACAATTAGGATAAACATTCAAATGGTACAATTTTGAGGACCTATATCTTCTACAAATAGACACAAATTTGTCATGTTCCAACTGTAAAATTTCTAAGGAACCTTGGTCCTGTACTTGTGCCCATATTAGCATTACCAATAAGGAACACCCCACCCCACCTACTGTAATGGCTAATGTACTTGTTTCTCACAGTCCCACAGCTGATAACTCCAAAAAAGTCTTAAATGTGGAGCATGGAAACCCTGTGAAGGTGAAAATTCTTAGCAACATGTGATCTTGTGAAAAACAAAGTGTGTTTTCCAGACTGGAAGAGCTAATCAGAGAGAGGGAAAGAAAAAAAAAACAGAGTTGATCCCAACTGAAGAAAATGGCACCCCGAGAAAGTATAAGTTGTCAGACTATAATCAAATAGTAGTGACTGGGGTGAACTACAGAGTGCTTGCTAGCAAAGAAATATAAAGTCCAGATTTAATTCTGATACCAAGAAATAGAATTTCAAAGCTGGATGTCTTATCGTTGGCATGTCCCTTTGCAGGACTGATTTCCCTAGCAAAAGCCTGTCACCGCCATTATGTCGTACATGGAACCAATTTACTGCAACAGCTAAACAGGCCGGTGCGGCTCATGTAGGCCTAAACGTCTGGAGCTATCAAAGAGGAAAAAATAGCGTTCTGAATGTTTGGGGAACGGCCGACTGTAATTGAAAAGTATCAATCAAACGTAAGGCCGGGGGCAGGCGGCGAGGCCGTTATGTTAAACCGCTGTGGCGTGGAGCGGCTCCTGCGGGCCTTAGCTTTAGTGACTAAGTCTGGGAGCCCACATCGCCACATTACCCAGCAGGGCATGCCGCCACTACAGGCCTGTGCCACGATGCTATCTGGCCAGACACAGAGAGGCTTAACGGGCAGTATTTGCAGCTTCTAAACACGAACAATGAAGACCTTATGCTCCTGATTTGTTGCGCCTCACAGTTTTGATTCTCCTCAGTACGGTACCGCTCATACCGCTTTCTCTTGAAAGCTGATATCAAAATAAGTGTATTTGTGTTTTACAACTTGCTTGGCAAATGGCGTGCTGAATTTACGCTTTACCTATCTTCTCCTGTAACTCAAATGTGATGTAGAGTGAAAAAGATGTTTCACACACACAACATTGTTTGGTGGAACTCCGACTAAACTATGCGATGGAATCATCTGCCTTCATTGTGTTAAGTATAAATTTCAAATTCCTTTTGTTGAAATCATTGTTTAGAAACAAGGATTCTGCAGACCAAGTGCAATGTTCCGCAGCGCTTTCTGATACTCTCAAACCCTGAGATGGAGAATACAGAACGACACACATCCTACAAGTGGGGGAAAATAAATCCCCCATCGTGACTTTATTTCAAGGTCAGAACATTGGCGCAGAGTCACACATTCTGGGCCAGTACGAAACGAGTGTTGCCACATACAGTATCAAGGCAAACAGGCCCACATGTTTTGTCCAGTGTGTAAATAAGCAGTAGTGTGAGTGTCTATCTCTGTGTGTAAGGCTGGCAGCGGCCGTGTCTCTCAGCTACAGCTTTTCATTCTCGTTTTCAGCGAGGCCACGGCCTGTGCGTTCTCGCAGCTTCCAGGGAGGGCTAAAGCGGCTCTGGGGAGCAGCTCGGTTCTATATGCAAATACAGCAGCACCTGGGCAGCCGACCGCGGCCACTGAGAGGTTACTTATGCAAATCTGATTGACTGAGAGCATATTGCAGGCACACATAGGGTGCCTGCCACAGCAGCAGCTATATTTCACAGAGCAGCCCCCCCCCACCACCACCACCACCACCGCAACCCACCCCCACCGGCAGACGAGATGGAAGGCAGAGATGGCGTTTAAATGCCAGCAGGTTTGATGAACGTCCCCTTCTGGTTCCAGCCTGTATTCTTGCCATGGCCTGCCTGCATTCACACACTAAAATGCCACACACAGATACTCCCTGCGTACACTTCCCGATGACTTTCAATTTCGATGCGTCCAAAGTTCGGCACGTAACTTTAAAGGCTAGTACGATATAAAAGTGCTACGACTCCTTATCCTAACCGTGGATGGAAGTGAATGAGCGAGGCAGAAGGTAGTCATTGAAAAAGAGAGTCAGTAGGAAGACAGACTGGGGAAACTGAAGGCATGTTCATAATCTGGTAGGGTGGCATTAACATTTTGCCACGTTCTCGTTTCAGTCATTCAAGATATAGAGACCCAGTGGAGTCCATTTCTTGAGGGATTCAGTTGTTATATTTACCCCCACTTCAAAGTCAAAATATTCTTTTGGAATTAGAAAATAATTTATACTAATTTAACATGGGGGGGGGGCTGTTTATTATAAAATAGTAAAAGAATGTAATTATCCCATGTTAAAAACTTTAGTATTTTCTTCCTGATGTAAAATGGTATCAAAATTAATAGTTTATATGGGGGAGAAATCCATTAGACAGAGTTTCAGAATGCAGTTTCTGAAAACAGTGACACACATGCTACAAACCATCAACAGATCACACTGTTATCTTTAACATCTGTATTTCCCCCTCTATGCATTACAAGTCAAGTCAGGAATTTAACCTGGAAGATTCTAGATTGAAAATCTTTTTGTTACCTCCAAGCTACTTCTTGGGATCTGTGGTGCCAGCAATAATCCTGACTAAGCTTTCTGCAGCAGCACGTGAAAAATACAATACATTATAATTGCTTGTAATTCTGGGGTGATGAATTAAAGTGCATAATGACCAAAACATGTTTAACTTCTAACCATGAAATATAATAACTGTGCTTAATGACAATACCAGCAACAGACAGCAATGTCTTGAGTAGGCTATCAGCAGTGCAGGCACTACATCTGCAGATCAGAGAATGAAGCTCACGCTAATATAGTGTAAGTGTGTGCATCTCACCCTGCAGTCAGTAGCCTAATTAGTGAGTAGTGTGTCATTCAGTGATCTAGTTCAACAGCTACTGCCGGGCAAACCAGGGGGCTTTTACTCTGGCCCAAATAACTGTAATAAGAGGGCATTTTCACACTTGTTTTACTTTCAGACCGCTCTGGCAAACAGCACATCAATCCATGTGGGTCACTCAGGCCAAGCCTGTCACACAGCGGTGTTTGGAATTTCGCTTGACGAGATTTGACTCGTCCCTCGCCGTTATTTAACTGTGCCCCTGCAACCTCCCCTAACAACGTGTCTGCCTGTAACTCCAAACCGCCCCCCCGACACACCGTCGCCGCCGGCCCCCGACCGATACAAACACGGTGAGCATGCGAGAGGCGGCGCGGCCGACGGGGTCACGCGTGCGGACTCCGGGAGAGGTCGCCCATGATCCGCCGGCCGTAACGTTCTGCCGCACCCGTGCTGATGAGGCTCAGTTTCGCGGGACCGCGAGTTCGGTGACTGACAGAATCTCTAATTGTATCCACTCAGTCATGACAATCTGATTAAAATATTAGCCCAAAGTCTCACCCTCTGTTTGTTTCGTTCTTCAAAATCTAATTTTGATTTTAAAAAGAGAGATTACCTCCACAAGCGTGACTGAGGATGCCATTAACTTCTACTTAATCTTTATTACTGGTGCGATTTCAACATATGTATGGCTTTTGCCTTGCTGCCATTCTCACACCCCCCCCCCCCCCCAAAGCAACGGCAAGTGAAATATGGGAGGGAAGAGAATTATTTAGAGCCTTTTGAAGGAGGGCAGTACAAAACATAACAAGGGAGCAGACAGACAACGCAGACACCAAAGTCCTGCTTACGAGTGACAAAGTGAAATTAGTAAACGTAATTACATAATTCAATTACCTTCATTTGTGACCTCTAAAAGCTACAAGTGCTGCAGGGCAAACAGATCACAGCCAATCAGAGCCCACCCCGTACTGAATGCACCCAAGACACCCACCACCAGTGGTAAACCATACTGGGAAGGGAGGGGGGTCCATAGACCATGTTGGTTACTTGGTTACACTGGTAGAGAATCTGTAGACAGAGGCTGGAAAGGTCAACGAGGGGGGGGCACCCAGTGACGTTAATCTTCATGCAGCAGTGGCAGAGCCAGACCAGTGGTGGCATGCAGCACATAGACTGAAGGTAGCCTTCAGATCTCTCATTTCACTAATCTCTAAGAGGAGAACTTCCCAGCCCTCACCACCCTACACGTATTCCTGAGACGCCCAGGAAAAAGCCAGGGGTGACATGACGGAGGGGAACGTAAGGGAGAATATAAGCCTGGCGCAAACATGCACGTCGCTCACCTGACTTGAATTGTAGCTGCTTTTTTTGAACCCCTGCCAATTCATTTTGTACATTAAAAATTGGTCAGGGATGATAACATTCCATTTTCACGGTTGGCAATGCAGAACTGACTCAAGAATACAATTACAGACCCCAGAGTAAACTCTTCGAATGTCAACTTGATGTAAATGATCAGGAACCGACACAAAAGAACACGGTCCAACTTCCTTCAGTCGCACGCTCTCTCTCCTCGCTCTGAAGCTGCCTTTAGCCTCAGTACGCTTTGCATTGCTAAGGCAAACCTCCGTTACGCAAAGTAGCAGTGTGCGGCTTTTCGATTGCGACAGTGTTTACTTACGCGACGTACGGGTCATCGTGTCGTTCTTTTCGTACATTATTCATACAATCGGAGAACATAAATAACAGAACACTTGTAAAAGGAGAGAACAGTAACGGGAAAATAACATCTGACAGAGGTGACATAGGCTTTACGGAATTAAGAAGGGAACCAACTTTACAACAAATGCTGCTGTGGTGTTAATAAATAGCTCAAATGTATACTTAACTAATTCCCCTATATATCTTCATAAGGACTATTCCCTCACTCATACTTTGAAGAAATACAATTAAAATTATAGGTATTACAATAGAGACCATGCAGTGAAATGACATTATCAGTGAAAGGGGAACCATTATGGCAGCGCGTCTGAAATGGCGTGTCTCAGCGAGACATCCAGACCACAAAAGCAAGTGCAGCTTATTGCTAGTATAACAATAAGTTTCAGAGGAAGCACTAGATGCCAGTTGTTTTGTTGTGAAGACCAAGCAGTTCCACACAACAGGCAAAAGTGTGATAATACTGTACTGTAAAGGAACAGCTACGCTACGTCAAACTGCTGCTGAAAAAATTCGAAATGTCCTTTTTCTGACAGTACAGTCAGTCATTGAATTGAAGACGATTAGCTCAATATTTTAGTACTTTAAATTCTATTTAATAATAGAATTTGAATATACTCAATGTAGTATATGCTATAAATGTATGACTAATTACACAAGAACCCAGGATTAAGGACACAGGTGTTCTGTGACAGAAATTTGCACTGCTGGGTGTGCCACAGTTCTGAGAACGTTACACCGATGTAATAGATATTCACGAATATACGTGCACATTTGGACGGTTCCTGTTGAGCCTGAAAGTGGAATTCTGCAAAGGTACTAAATATTACCAAAATATTAAATATTGTATAAAACACAGTTGGCACATGAATGTGCGGTTTTGCAATCCAGCCATACGAAGTAAAAAAGCAAAGTCAGGTCCACCTACATTATTATTGGTCCAAGTGTTGGGCCCAGAGTCTCACCTCTCCGTGCAGGACACAGGAAGCAGCTGGATGATTGACACCCTCCTAATTAAGCGCTGTGAAGGCAGCATTAGTGTATCTGCTGTTCACCTCTCTGGGGTGATAGCATCGCTCACCTCCGTGATTAACTCTCCTCAAATGTGCGTCTTAGAAACACCACACACCCCATTGTAGATACAGCTATTCAGATGGACTTTCCGTGCAGGTCGCACTGCGGTGTTGACTGTACTCAGCTGGAGCATGAAAAGGGAAACAAGACAGTGACAAAATAGCATGATGGAGTTTTCAATTGTGATGTCAGAGGGTGGGAAATGAGTAAGCAACAGAAAAAAGCACGGAGCAGATCTACACGTACGACAGCAGAGCGATGACCCCAAAAGTCACTGTGGCAAGTACTGGTTTCATACTGTTTATGAATATCGGAAATACTTTCCATTCTTGCATTTACTAACCAAACATTAGTTTTAATAACACCCTGGTTAGTCAGTGCAACATTAAACTCTACATTTTACAAACAGAAAACAAAGGTAAACATAATACAATCAGATACAGCTTTTAATTATTACATTGAATATTGACCACGAACCACTTCATGCACCTTTACCTACATGTTACAAGGTGTCTTTGATCTGCGGTTCAACCAAGCAGCACTACAGTGACGTTAACGTGCAAATGAAGGCTTAGCACAGGGTTTTGGGTCTAACACAGATCTCTGTGTCTGCACAGGTTTTCACAGTAACCACAGAGACCACGTATTCAACACGGCTGCAGCTGATAACAACGGAACGTCTCCCTTTTAACTTTTTTTTAAACTTTCCCTGAAGGCAGCTATCTGTGTTGCTCTGATTCAGCAGGCTAGATGTCTGCATGATTCTATATTCATGCAAAGAGAGTCATAAACACTGACTTATGGCTCTAGCACGCTGGCTACAACTTGCACAGACAACGTACAGAATGTCATTTTGTCTGGGTAGGTTTGAAGAATTATTTCCATAAAATTATGAAAAGATTTAAGTTATAATAAGGAAACAAACAAACCATATTTGGAATCTGAGAAGTTTTCGTTACGGTAAGCTGAGTGACAGGCATCCAAAGGCCCCATGTGACTAGACTGTTACAATATCCCTGCCTTACTCTGTGAGCAGTGATCAATATTCATCCATCCCTGACAGTTCTGCTTTCATATCAAATTAGCATGCTGGGTAATTTAAAAAAAAAAAAAAAAAAAACACCACGATTGAAGATGCACAAATTAGCCTTTGAACATGTTCATCTTGTAGTAGCACATGAGCACTGGACATGGTTAACTGGGACTTCCCTGGTTGTCGAGTGGCCATGAAAGGCATCGGGAAAATGTGAACTGACACCGTTTGCCAAGCGGAAAGGAGGTTACGAAGGAGCAGAGGATCTCTCACCCCAGGTTGTGAAACAGCCTCTGACACGCGCGCGCCAGCATCACTGTCTCTAATGACCACATGGCCCAAGCTCCCGGGCAGACATCTGATGGGCTGGGGGGCTGGGCGGATGGGAAGGGGTTACTTTGTTATGCAGCAAATTAGAAAAATTCATAATTTATCATTACACCCAACCGAAATGCCACCCAACTGAGCTTCGCCCCTGTGAAAAACATTGCGCGCAAGACCGTCGGAGCTCCGCAGCAGCCAACAGGCAAAATTAATATGCAAATGTATGCAAGAAATTAAAAAGCAGAATTACACAG
Source organism: Chitala chitala (assembly GCA_025773905.1). Taxonomy (NCBI): domain Eukaryota; kingdom Metazoa; phylum Chordata; class Actinopteri; order Osteoglossiformes; family Notopteridae; genus Chitala; species Chitala chitala. The sequence continues at coordinate 5,859,000 of JABJVR010000021.1, read as the reverse complement.
GCAAATGAGGTAGCTACACTTGAATTGTTAGGATTATGAATAATTACTGCGAATTTCCTGCTCCTAATATAACTTGTTTTTTGATAAACAAAGACTTAATTATGGAGATGCGCTGGAGAATTTCCGCGCTACTCATTAATCTTGCAGAAGAAACCGGTCCCCAGTGGCCAGCGGTAATGAAGGGTGCGTGCCCTGAATCGGCAGCAGCATCAGAGGCGCCAGGGTGCCTGGATAGCAGGAATAAAACCACAGTGCCCCTGTCCCTCTCACGTACCCCAGTGTCTCATAACTTCTGCTGCGAACTATCAAAGGGACTTATTTATGCTGGCAGCTGAGCCATAAGTCCAATTTACAGGGCCTGGAGCACTTGAGGGATGATCTCTTGATGTGCTCTGGAACTGCCATTTAGCGAGTTACCCCCCTGCCCGGTCCCCGCTGACGGCCGACGGCCGCAGACCCGGAGGTCGCTGGCAGGCAATGCGGAGGCTCGGGACCCCCGTGCGGAAGAAGCCCGCCACGGGCCGCGCGGATGGCCGCAGCTCCCTGCGAGAGCGCGATTTGGACGCCCAGGACATGAAGTGCAGATGTCTTTAATGTAACCTGAAGGTATGGACTGCTCCTCAGGGACAGTAATCTTTTACCCCCCCACCCCCCACCACAAAATGGCTGAGCAAAAAGAAAGAACAAATAACAAATAAATAAATGAATAAATGCACCCTGAAGTTAAGTACATGCTCTGCTGTGCGCCAGGTTTTGGCCACACCACAGGCATCGCGGTGTCATGTGACCCTCAGGATCCGTAGAGCCCGAGTAGCCATTAGAAAGCTTACTTAAGCGTGCTCAGGCGTACAAAGATGTGAAAGCCTTCAAAGAGGGAAAGGCAGGAACACTGCGGCTGTTTGGAAAGTCTTAAAAAGATCAGCTTCCGGCTGCTATCTGATTGAACTCTCAATTCACTAACAGGGCTTTCCTTTTTATTTCAGGCACACACAGGACCGATGCAGCTTCTGAGCTAAACAAGGACCTCTTGAGTTCGTACGCAGGAACAGAAGCAAGCACGTGTATAGAGATTACCTTTCCGGTCCGTAATCTGGCCGGTAACGTGTGTTTTAGGGCACCGCAATGTCGTTTATGTTAATTGCACAATATCGCTGCTAGTCAACAGAAGGCAGACGCAAATGTGATATTTCAGAAGAAAAGCCTGTTTTGTGTCGCGAAGCGTACCTTTAGGCTGACAGGCTGCTTTGATGCTGTCATCGGTCCCTTTCGGGATGCAGCCTTCTGAATGCTTGTCTGTTCCTCCTCCACACATCTGGGCTGGCCTGATCAAAAGGAAGACACGTCTTTAAAATGGGGGGGGGGGCGTTGTGCATATTATGATTGAATACATATAAAAACTTTTCAGGTAAATGTCAAAAAAATGCTTTTAAGAAGAGCAGGTGATGAATGAAACAAAAAGGCATTTGATATTAGGCTAGGGATAGGCCCTCCACGGTGTCCTAACAGGCAGTGCCGGGTCTCTTTGGACACGGAGCAGCATTACAAGGTGGGGTGGCGACATAAAACAACCTCTGATTAAGGCCCGTTGCTATGAGAAATAATGGCCATCGTGTCAACAAAAGCCTAATGCAGGCCTCGAGGAACATAAAGAGGTCCCACTTGTTTAGCTGGGCCCAGTACAAAATTTCAGTTGAGTGATTGTAAAGTAGCCACTGGAGGTCACAGAAGCACGGCCATTAGCAAGCTGCCAAGGCCCAATTAGAGCTGCACGGCCCAGAGGAGGAGCTCGTCACTGGGGTTTCATTAGCACGGAGATGCAGCGGTCCCAGGAGCGTCCTGGACACCCGGGCGCAAAGCGCGGACCAGCTCTCCATGCGTGCACAGGAGCTCAAACACACACAACCCAGCGATCAGCAGACGTGGCAGATCCGTGCAGGGCTAGTGGACACACCTGAAAATACACAAAATATAATAAGCGCACCTCCCACACTACTGTCTCAGCAAACTGGTACGCTTGTTTATTTGTGAATTCAAGATCTGGTGCTGTCGTTCTACACAAAATTTACAGATAAATAAAAAGAGAGAAGATCAACTCATTTGAGCTACTGGGATGTCTGCAAGGTGTCACCTGGCACTCACCCAGACCCATGTTCTACCTGAGCTTTAACCATCACGTCGCTCTTCCCAAAAGACAGCAAGAGAAAAAAAGTGGATGGGACGAGACGCGGCCTGGCAAAGGTCACAGAGCCGAGGTAATATTGGACCTGGAGGCCCAATTCTACATCTTAGGCACCATTATCAACTGAAGAAGTTATCTGACACGCTCTTACACATGAGATTTTACACGCAACACAAAGAGCAGGCATGCAGACCCATGTGATAAGCCACATAGGTGGTGTCTTTGTGCTGTGTGCTACAAGGACGTTCACAGGTACATTCAGGCCAGGGTCGTGTTGCCTGTTCCCTGTTTCAACCTGTCAGAACCTAAATGAAAGGCAATGAAGAAAACAAACAGAATTCAAATCAATTCTGACTAAGACCATTTCCTGTGTGCTAAGAAAATAAGAAACAGATACAGAACATCATGACAGTTTACTAAAGTCATAACGGAGAGACAGCCAAGTTAACCATGACGCGGGGACAGGTGATGGAACAAAATGGAAGGACATCCAACCTGGTAATGATGTGGGAACAAGTGATGGAACAACAAAGTCATAAGGAGACCATAGTGGACAAAGACTGCATACCTTCACCAGGAGTACTCAGTGCTTGGCGTTTATCCACACAGATCCTATTAATGAATCGTGTGTGTGTGTGTGTGTGTGTGCAAAAGCACCACTGGCTGTTGAGCCTATCCCATGCGGACAGCGGGGACCGCGCGCGGCGGAGTAAGCCTGTTATTGTGTTTATGTCCCCTCTTCCCCTGGGAGCCCCCGCACCAGCCAACTAATGAAGTCCCACAGAAACGCTGAAAAACGGCCTTGTTTTTGTCTTGGTCGCCTTTTGGGCCGGGGCCCTAATTGGGGGCTGAGTGTCCAATTACGACAAGCGGCAGCGGCGTTTGTGCTGGCGGTGTAAGAGGGCGAAGCTGAGGCGCAGAGGCCACCGCAGACTCCGCGAGCTGGCGGGGCGGAGCCACTCGCGAAACGTCTCACAGGGACTTGCGTTTAGCCAAGTCGCATAAGAAATAATTATGAAAAGACGGCATTATTTTCCACTTCCTTGCCCATCCCTGTCCACTCTCACTTTCCCTGTACCTCACACAAACAAGACGTGAACATCCTTTTTGGGGGAACAGCTCGGGCAGGGGAAAAACATGTGTGTTAGAGGGCAGCCCCAGAGCCCGGGGGAATCAGTCCCTTGGTCCCTACATCATTAAAGGCACAGGGAGGTCAATACCCTGCATTGCCTCAACACTGAAACACACATAGCCTCAGTCTTCCCTTCCTGTGCTCATTTCTGGTCGTTTTATGGTCAAAACCATAAGTGAACAAAGCCAGAATTAGTCAAGCCACAATTTAGCATAATGACAGAGGGGGAAAAAAATCCAAGTAGTCCCATTTTACAAGCCAGACCCAGTGTTGTTAAGCCACAATGCATTTAATGCAGTGATTAAAACAAGAGTTCTTAATAACTGCAATTGTGCAGGGGTGCAAGTGTCTATTGCTAATCTAAGACTGGGTTGATTTAACCCATATTAATATGGTCCAAGCTGAATGCTGACATCTCTCTGCAGCAGCCATTTGACAGGAGACTAATTCACAGTCAAACCCAGTGACTCCATGTCTACCAAAAGCAAGGCTGGTACAACTGTTTCCTCTGTCCATTATAACTGCACAAATTATGAGTTGTGTTGTCTGCTGTTTTAAAGATTTCAGTGATTTTTTTTCTGTTGGACTGGGCAGGAAAAAAATATAAAAAGTTCAGTATATACAGAAGGATTTTATCTTCAACGTGGAGTTTCAACAGTTCAGGCAGATTCTGTGATAGGTTCTTCTACACATCCAGTTCTATATAATATTTCACAGTAAGGGGAAGAATGGAGGGGGGTGCAGGTAGAGTGGTTGACTGGCATCTGTTTCCACGGGTACAGTTACCAGGGTCGGGTCAACATAAGGGGAAGAGATCCCTTTGTGATTAAAGAGAAGAAAATGGTGCAGTGTACCAGAAGATTATTCTTGTATAAGCTGGTAATTACTTTCTTAAACCCAGTTTATATTACATTTGACTGCATTAGCATACCTTGTCTACTGTCTACAGCAAGCTGAGGATATTACCATACATAGCTATGCAATGTCCTATGACTTAGGCCACTGAGATTTTGCCATGTAGACTCAAATAACACCCCCCCCCCTTTTTTTCAGGCAACCTGTGCTATATGGAAATAAGCTACCAACACTTCCACAACCCCATCTTTCACTCTTCCTCTTTTCATCCTTTATTCCATTTCAGATGGTTATGAAGGTTCTTCTTTTAATGATGTCCATATTATTGCATCAATGGAGCTGCAGTGCTGTCAGCTTGAACTTAAACTTGACCTGATCTCAGATCAGATATCAAACACACACCATCTGGTCCTTCCTGCGCTGCTGAGGCCCTTGAGCCCAAGGTTAATATCATACAGGCAGCAATAGAATAGAAACCCTAATTATCATCAGAGGACAGAAATCCTATTGTGTGACCCCCCAAGTGACAGATGGACAGTCAGACCATGTCTTTCCCATTCCTGAGCAAGCTAATCTGCAGTCCAAGCCAGCCCTGCACTCAATAAAAGGCAGTGAGCAGAGCTGATGTTTTGTTTTGCTGAGCCACTGGTGAAATCTGAACCAAAGCCATCGGCTAATTACACTTGCATCCAAGTAGATCGGGACTTTGAAGACTTCAGCTTTGTTTGGGGGGTGGGGGGTCACACAGAGAGGTGCTCTCCCATAGGAACCATATAAAACACCTATTCAAAAAGCAGCATGTTAGCAAAATCCTCAACATTACAAAACAGGGCCATTTAAAGCAAAATTCTGAGTAATTCTATATGAATATGACTAACTGTAACAAGACAGTTACATAATTCACATGTACACATTTATGCAAACACAAAAATTTGTTGTTTGTTACCTTGCTTTTGGCTCGTGATGGGTGTGGGGTGGGGTTGTGCCAAAATGTTTTATTTCTAAATTAGAATTTTTGTTATACTTAAGTACTAGTAGCAGATATAGAATGAAGTGCCAACCGCTAACACAATTAATGACAACTTCACTGTTAAAATTAACCTTGCACTTGTTCCTTATACCTAGAGAACTGAGTTGTACAGGTAATATTTTCATCACAGTTGAAACGTGTCATGAACACGCCCCATCAACTCAAGCAGAAGGCTGGACTGACTTAAGTCCTAGGACTGACTTTTCATGTACTATCACACCCACGAGAGTGAGAAGGAACCCATTTAATTAGTCTTTCTGGCACATCAAATGCACGCGTTTCAAAAGAAAGCAAAACCCATCAAAATCGTGTAATGACAGCCGTAGACCAACGTGCAGAGGTCTTGTCAGCTACAGGACACATTTTCAAAGCTGGGTTTTTCTATGGTGGGAAAATATTATTCATTACCTAAACAGAAAACTCTCATTTTATTCAATGATCATTATCAAGATCTCCTTCACCATCATCAGATGGCATCTGAGGACAACTGAGTTATTATACAAAAATATAGTAATTAAACCTTATACTTATCTTCATGGTCAATAAAACCTGCCTAGAAAAAGGTAAACCCCCCCCTCCTGCCCCACACACACCCAAGCACACACAAAGCCACCCAGTTTTCAAGACTCCAATGTTAAACATAAATTTCCTTCCATTTACCAACAGACTGCAGTAGTATTTCAAATCACAATACTCCATCTTAATAACGAACTAGTCTGCGATTACAAAGAGATAAAGAGTTGTGGCCTAAGCAGACTGATGACTCGGGTGGCACTGACGGTATTTATAACGCTATCCCACGTCAGCAAGGAAGAACAATTAAGGAAACACAGTTGTCAAAATGAAGCGTGACTGTTTTAGCGCTCATTAGAACGTGGACCAACACTCACACGCATGTTCGGTGCACGCAGGAGACATGTGATGTCACTTTAATCAAGACCACAACATGTCCGGACGAGAAGCGTCCCCAAAAGCAGTGCAAAGAATGAGAGGATTTGGCTGTGGAGGAAAAGAGGCTCATTCCAAGCCAAGCTCTGATAAACACGTCTGTTTGATGACCACTAAATCCTCTTCATGGTGCCAAGGGTAAATCGAGTTAAAGTGTTTCAATTTGGCCTAGAGACGTGCTTTTGGCCTTCGCCAAAAGGAGAAATACCAGTGAGAAGCCTTGTCCCAAACAGAGCCAGAACAACACACCTAAAACCACACACCTCAAGGAAAAAACAAATCAGCACAGATTCATCTCACACACTCACACACACACACACACACACACACCTGTGAGTACATTTGTAGATGCTCTTTGAACATCAGAATAAATCGGGGTGTACAGCCCGTTCACTTCTGTGCGTTTCTCCTTCACCCCACCAAAAACAGAAATTAAATGCAACGTGTACATTTTATCATGTCGACCGCGGCCTTGGAAAATTGCAGGTAGTGGAGTGTTTAACATTCTCTTGTCAAGCACCCCCTACTGGGACAATAAATGCGTGTCCAGTTCTGTTCCCAGCGCCGCTCTGAGATTACAGCCAGCGGGACGACGTGCCATGCAAGCCCAGCTCTGATAAGAATGCGCGTCTCGGCCCTAGCTCTCTGCATGGGTTACAATATTCACACACACATGCACAGACGCACACACACACACAGGTATACATACACACACACACACACACACACACACAGGTATACACACGCACACACATAGACACACACACAGACACACTCAGGCACACACACACATACACACACTCTTGCATACACATTTTTTTTTTACCTAAAATCTGTTTTCAGGGAGCGAACAAATAAGGACATAACAACAGCGAAATTTGTGTTACCTCCATTATCAACTCCAAATTCCCAAAGAACAGGTGCTGAAAACAGCAGCTGTGTGATCAATGAAGACAGCACAAGGATGAGTGAATGATAGACAACACATGGAGAGACAAAAATAATTCAATCATTGTAATTCACACAAAAAAACTGTAAAAAAAATTTTAAAAAAAGTATAACCTTATGGAACATTGCTTATCAATATTTAATTCCTAAAAGAGCCTAGCTGTAAGTGCACAGACTAGTAAGAAAAAAGATATAAATAACAAAAAAATAATAAAGAAATACTTTTAATTACTATAGCTGCAACGTGTGGTAATTTACACACTTTTGCTTACGTGTATGTGTTGTATCACATTCAATTTTATCTTTAAACTGCTAGCACAAACATTCTAACAGTGGTCATAAAAAGGAGAATGAATGTCCCCACAAAGGGTCATATGATCACTGGCTAGGAGTAATAGCCTTTAATCAGTTGTGAGAAGCACATTAGCATATTTTTCTTCAGCAGGCTAAGATCCTTAAAATAAGCTACGAGGGCTTGGGTGTGTCCTATGCTGTGACACAAAAGCGCACTTCCAGCATCAGCCAGCAGGGGGACAAACCAGAGCTACAGATTCAAAAATGGTGCTGGCTTACCAAGAGTGCAAGGTAAAAAAAAAGGCAATGGCACAAACTGTCTCAACTAGAAGTGGAATGTTGTGTGCTACTGCCCTCTACTGGGCATCATGAAAAGGAGCATGCATCAGTAGGAAGAAAAGAAATTAGTAGTGCCTTCCAGATCAGAAGCAAGTCGGTCCAAATACTAAGCAGCAAATCTAGACACAGAAACCTGAATTCTGGTAACCAACTTGAAATTCAGTACAATTCAGTAAAAAAAGTGTGGGGGGAGGGTTCCACATAATTACCATAAAATAGCCATAGATCTCGCACTCAGAAAAATTCCACGATGAGCAGAATATTCTATACAGAGGATTTATCTTAAGGACACAAGCAAAATCAACCCTCATTTTACATTTACACATGCCACAAACCATTAGGCTGGAGTAGCCAACGTCACATTTATGCAAGAAAGTTTGTGGAGATGCTCTAATCCCCAGTGCTTTCACCAATTACTGAGATTCATTTGGGTTACTTAACATCAGGTTCAATTACATGTGCTGCAGACAGAGCCAGGAAAGGCAGAGTTTGGCACAAACTGTCAGGGCGGCTCGGGGCAGCTTCAAGTCGAGACACACTAAAACGTGACACGCTCATTTGAGATTGCGACCATCACTAATACGTGTTTACAACAAACTTGAGAAGCGACCATCAATGTTTGCTTCCTTGACAAAGCTTTGTGTTTAACCCATTACACCAGAAACACCATGCGGTGAGTATTCCAGCACTGGATACTTAACCAGTCTCAACAAACACATTACTAAGCAGCCTTGGGGGCGCAATGGGTAGAACATCAGGCTTTGATGCAGAAACCTCTAGGTTCAAATCCTACCCCAGGTGTGTCCCTATACAAGACACTCTGTGCTAGCTCCCTGGGAGCTGCAAAAATGGCTGCCCACTGCTCCCCCCAGGGGGATGTGTTAATTGCAGAGAACAAATTCCTTGTATGTGACAAATGTACTTGACTATAAAAACTAGCCTCTTCTTCAGCAAAAAGCACAATGACAGCAGTTTGACTGACACCACAGAGGTGCCCAGACAGTGCATTTGGTCACTCGACGATGAAGCTCTAGCAACCCAAACCGCAACAGTGCTCATGTAGCACAGCCAGCATCAGTGACAGTATGAAAGAGGGACCTGTCCCTCCCAGAGATGAGTAAACAATGTGCAGAGCAAGCTGGCACAGGAACAGCAGTAGGAAGGGGAGGCGGATACACCGGGCTCTGCTGGGGATTTCCCCGCTGTGCAAAGAAGAGACCCCAGCCAACATTCTCCTGCCCCGTTAGTGCGCAGGCACAGGGATGAAGCTGTTTTGTTAGAACAGAGCACAGAGCGATTGTCTGCTGTCTCCTGCCACAAGTGTCAGTACACTCACAGCGATCTAGAGTCTGATGCTTTCTGCCTATCACACGACTGGACAACACAAGTGCAGCATAGGGAAGTCATGTTCATTATTAGCCAACAATACTGCAATTACTCATCATTTTGATGAATGACTTATTGCTCTTTATTAGTTTGATTACTCAACTAATCAGGCGACACTTCAAAAGCTCACTTTTTTAAGCAACCATATTCAACTCAGATTTTATACAGTTTTATTGGTCAGTGAAAGATACCGATAAATTGTAACTTGAATTTTATTCAAGATTAAAAGCTTTCTTCAAACGTTCTGTTGATTCTATTAAGTAACATACTACAAAAATTAAATTTCTTTCTTCAAAAAACAACAGAAGCCTTTCTCAGAAGTTGTAGCAGTACACACTGTTCAAACTCTATAATTCTGGAACATGGCGGGACATTTTAAACTCATCCTTACTCCTGAAGGCATAGCTTCCAACAGGGCACTGCTCTGAAGCCCAGCAGACAGGATTTTCAGCTGTGAAATGCTGCTAGGCGACCGGGAAACGGAGCCACGTGGACCCAGGTGCCAAGAGCCGCTACAACCTTAACACGTATAAAAGCCATCTGGTAAGTGTAACATGTGCTTACTGTATTCAGTATCTTACCTGGGTGCAGCTCCTGTAGGCTACACAATAAGCACATTTAACCATCATGGTACCTGACGTCACACACAAGTTGAGTGCTATTTCCGAGGGCAACGGAGCTGCTTGCAAAACGCAACTGGCCAGTAACGCATAAAGATAACCCTTAAGGGTCAACCCGCGATGATCACCGGAACAGACAGGCCCAGAGCAGCCTGTTGGGATTGGTGTTTTAACTGCCAAGTCTTATTCGGTTAAGCTGTGAGGCAGCACACTTATAAAGACAACAGCCTAAGGTGATGCCAGATTTTACAACCGCTATGACAGCCACAGTCATTTGTGTGTTTAACTTCATCGTTTAATTCATGATTAGATTTATCAAGGGTCCAATGGAGGAGATTAAGTTATCAGTACAGACACACAAAGTCCAAACTACACAGAAGCGTAGAGTGGTAACCCGGCAAGACGACACGTCATCATCCTTAACCCAATTAATCGTGACAATAAAATGGCTCATGATGAAACATGTAGGTTTATGTGAGACTTACCACATGCATGGTTCATAGCAAGTTGTTATTTTGGTTTTGCTGCAACCTCATTAATACCTCTGTGGTAGTCACTACTCTAGCAAAGAAATAAAAAGCCTGGATGGATTCCACCATGATGGTTATGTTAATGTAGCTAAGATTCTCACAGACCAGGGGAAAAGTGTTTGCAAATCTTGACTCTGGACCGTCTGCTCTATCCTAAAACATTTCCACCATGTGCAGGTTTCAGCCCAAAGTATTACAGAAAAACTGTCACTTGAGAAAACTGGGGAAACGTACTAAAACGTCACACACAGATTATACAAATTAAAATTTTTCATTTGCTTATGCTAGTTTGTAGCCTTTCCCTGTTTTCACTAATGTAAAAGGGCACATTAATTGGTTTCTACAGGAATGGTATATACAGAAACAAGTCAGGACACAAACAAATACACAGAATGGCAAAAGCATGTTTTTGTCACAGTAAACTGCACACTTCATTCAAACGAAAAGTTTCATGACTTACTGTAAATATGCTGAGGGCTGTGTTTTCATTCACACCGGTATTCATGCATAAACTCATGGATATACCTACACCAGATCACGCTCTCACAGATGTGTTGAATGTACCAGTTTGTGCTATTTCCTCGTATGTCAAGCCAAAGAAAATCTGCTAATGAAAAACAACCAAAGTAATATAGGACGGGGAGGAAAGACCCAACACGTACTGTTCTTTGGGCTGGCCTGTTACGTAAGCAGCTTGCCTATGTAACCTTGACTTCTCCGTTGCTTTTGCGCAAGGCATTGTGGGTGTGGCCCGAGCGAGAGAGTTCGGAGCTATGTTAAGTTGATCGTATTGGTGATAATGTTAATATACCCACAGCCAGAGAGACTGGAGCCCTTTATTCATCACCACAAAATAAGGGTTACACCTATAAGCAACGCAAGTGTCCTCTGTGCATGTCCTCATGCTTTCCATTATTACAGTAATAAAGAGTTGCAAAGTTGTGTACATTCTCTGAAAAATCTGCCTCTCAGGAGAAAATTCCCGTGTTTAGGGTTCTTATAATTTTTTTTTTTGAACATATTGTAGCGCCGTCCTTCGGTCTGTTACAATATTTATATTCGTAAATATTCGATTACAAAATAGAATGTTTTGCAGGTAAATGTATTTTTGTATTGTTTATTTACTTGTCAAGTTCTTGTTATATTTCCCCGGAACACATTACAATTAATTACGAAAAATGTTGTAACTGACAACTTATACCCCACAAAAATAATTGTAGAGCATATTAAAAAATAACATATAGCGCACCTAACGCCAGTTAGCAGACTTAGGACCAAATTACCCGTTTCCTTTCGTGAATGTGATAAAGGCGTTTTACTAACGTTCTCAAACCGTTTAGTCTAAATAAAGTGAAATATTTATATATATATAAAAAAAACATAAGTTATGGAAAGCGTCAATCACAAACAAAAATATGCAATTAAACATTAAACTGAATGGAAGTTACAAAAAATATATAAGTGATTTATAAACAAATTACGTCATTAAAAAAAATTCAGCCTTCTTGGTGAGACTATATTGATTGACGTATACTTGTGGTTTAGACTTAGCCAAAGTCCCACTTGGCGACGTCACAGGTGCGCAGTCTCACCTGTCGCCCGAACCTGCAGGGAGGACAAGGACGTTACGTCATCCCGAAACAAAGACGCCTTGTGGGACTCTGAGTCTGAACATGTCCCAAAGGGCTGTACTGTACCTTAGATACAGTGTTACGGCTGTGCTGATGTAAGGTTAGATGTATCCTTCTACCAGTTTAGATCATTTACGTGTACGGAGCTGTCATGCCAGGAAATGGACACGGAGAGGACGTGATAAGGAGCCTCAGATGAGTCAACAGTTACCACTGTCTCCATCATTGAGTGTCTCAAGAATACCATAAGGATAGTAAACGAAACATTAAAAAGGAGAGCCATCACAATGACTGACAGTGTTGGAATTAACCTCAGTCTATGATCGTTCACCTAGAGCCTGACATAAGATGCAGATACTGTGTTTCCAGCCAACAGAGTCAGCCCTACAGTCAACTCAAAAGGCTGCAGTAAAAACTAAAAACTGGTGACTGGAAACATACCACTGCCTTTTTTTGTCCCAAAAAATTAGCTGTGCGCGAATATTTGAAGTCTGATACTTAATACTATACGCATCATGTTATAACATCGCTTTAGTACAGTGAAAAAGTTTTTGTCAAAAGGTCTTTTCAGCTGCGGCACAGCAAATAGATAACAATAACGCATCGATATCAATAAAAATTAAAAAGTATTCAAGCAAAGGCAGACGGATGTTTTTATGCTATCTTCATTTAATTCTTTATCAGCAAATATCCGAAGTCGGCACCGAGTCATGCCTGTCATTCTCCGAGCGCGTAAGCAGCATATTGCATGTAATGCTGCAGGTCCTGACACTTCACATTTACGCGCGTCTTGGCATTAATAATTAGCATTTGGTGCTTGTAAAACCATGCAGGAGTTCACACTCACAAAGCAATCAGAGTGACTCGCGAGAGGAAGACTTTAAAATAAGACGTGTGTGCAAATGAACTTCATGCCTTTATGCTGTCTTCGCTTCTGTTTCTTTTATCTGGTTATTTGATATGGAAATATTGAATTTCACATGCATGACAGCGAGACGACCCGATGCATAATGAATGCTCTGTTATCTTCCACCAGGCTAAGTCAGTTACAAACAGTGGCCAGGTCTTCAGGTCCTCTCCAACACCCTGCTTTGTAATCTTTGTTGTCGTTATTATATATATACGTTTTGTCTCCATCATCAGTCATCAGTGAAATATATTTCTTAATAGTTGAATGCAGTTAACATTTTGAAGCATTAAAGGTTTCCTTCTCCAGTGCCGATAGGGGAATAGTGTGACTGAACTGTGAATTTTGAGTGCTTGAGACAGTTTTGGTTTTCCACCGAGAGTTGTGGGGATGCAGCACCTAGGCTATGACAGACAGCCATACGTGTCATGTGGGTGAGAAGATGGCAGAAGAAGAAGACAAACAAGGAGTCTTGCCCTCCTCTCAGGTTAACCTTCCAAAGAAAGGCAGGGTACAGAAACATGTAACCTTCCCTCCGGATGAAGATATGGTGTTGGGATTTCAACAGCACAACGATCCATTCAGACCAGGTGAGCTGACAATTGCCAATACCGGTTCTTGACACAAACAGCTGTTCATGAATTGTATTGTCATAACGATCTATGTGCGTGTCATAGTGCCGCACTGATAGGTTTGTTTGAAAAAGTGGTCCATGCTGGGTGTTTAGCTATAGCAATAACATGCTTACAGCAAAAGATTGTTTTACAAAAAATATTAGAGAACTCAATATAACTCTGACAGACCATTGACCTGACCTGAATTAATTCTGTTCTCCAACATTTCATAATGAACGTTTTAAAACCTCTAAATCTGGGAGATCCATAGCAGTGTTAAATTGAGACATTTACAAAGATTATTGCTAACTTACATTGTCTGTAGCTACCAAAAAAAGGCATACTGTTTCTGACATGCAAAATTGTGTATTTATTGTAGTTCATTTAAGAGAAATTTTCCCACCCATTTAGGTTGTAATTCTGTTTGTCATGCAAAGATTACCATGAAAAATCTACACTGAAATTCTACCGAAAGGAATTTTTATTGTGAATGAATCCTGAGGTTCCCAATAGTTATCAAACATCTGATTATTGCACTTCTGTTTTAGGGGATGATATTGCCTTGACTGAGGTCATTTCAGTGTATAAGCAGAGTTGTGTGAAGTACAATGTGGAGCCCAAATCAAAGGTTTTGGAACAACTCCAGGTATGGTATCTTGACAGAGTACAACTGCTATGACCTCGAGTAATCATACATATACACACACGACCTTGCAAAGGTAAAGACACCAAGACAAACTTAACAGCATGATAACATTAGCAATAATGTCGGCACAGGTAGTGGCATCAGTTACATCCAGAAAGGAAATGGCAGAAATTGAGCAATATTAACAACTTAGCAAAAACATTAAGAAGCACACGGTCCATGCTGAGATTCACACGTAATTAATAACATGGTTTATTTCGTTTTTACCAGCCATACCTCACCTTCATTTACATAAATTAGAGAACGCACCAGACACAATTATATCCCGAAAATGAAACATGGACACGTAGAATTATTTTGGAGGACCTAATGAACTTTAAACACATTGAAAAGTGTAGGAGGCCCCTCCAAAAACGTATATGCAGTATACAGCCAATCGGCAGCTAAAAAGAGAAATACTTAATCTAGACGAGCATGCTAATTGGTGAAAACAAAGTTTGTAGTGTGCAAGAGAGGAATCCCTGTTTAAAGGGTATATTTATTAAATGAGACAGTTGGTAGTCCCTAACCAGAGTAGTCCCTAGAGGAAGCCCAGAGTAGTCCCTAGAGGAAACCCACATAAGACTATTTAAAGTATTTATGGTAGCCCTGGGACTTCAGCTTTTTCTAAGAGGTTTAAAGTAGATGAAAGAGTGCTGCTTGTGGTTATGTCTTGATAAAAGAGTAACACAAAGCCTTTGGGTTTCCGATTGCACTGTAGACATACCGCTAGCCCACATGCTACAGAAGATGAAGGCTGACAGCCGCTTGAGCAGTGCTAAAATGCTGTGTAACATGGAAAGAAGACTCTTCCCCAAGGAGGAGTGTTTCGCTTTGCATGAGCTCACTCTCCACTTAACACATACGGTTACTGGAGTTAAAATTATACTGGAGATTTAAAAAAATCGTGTTTAGCTGACATGGCCAATGGAAACTGCAAAGTATGCATATTTACAAGCCAAGGTTAACTGTACAAGTTTGCATACTTAGTGAAAGTTGCCAAAGGACATGGTTAAATGCATATATTAGTACCTTACTAAAGTGTCCCCTTTAGTGAGCTTCACTGATGAGCGTAGCTAAGTGTGCACTTTGGTAGCTTCACTGATGAGCATAGCTAAGTGTGCACTTTGTTAGCTTGACTGATCAACACTAAGTGTACATCTTAATGATCTTGACTGATGAACATTTCTAAAACAAGGCATTAATTAATTTAGATGTAGTGTTCTGTGCCTTTCATGGTCTAAACCACCTGTAATCTACATTCAGATGAGTAAATATTAAATCCCAATGATATTATCCTGGCTGGGATCTAAATATTTTTAATCTCCCTTTTTTGTCGCACAACCCTGAACATCAGTATTTCAACACTGAATGAACTCCAGCATTCAGTAGCAAGCTGATAGGTGTCTGGAATCTAAAGTTAAGATTTAATGCTTTCCACTAAGAACTCCAGAGACCCTGAAACTTTAACCATGCAATATTCCAACTGCCAGTCAGACTCAGTGGATCCTATCATGGTATTCAATGAAGGGCCGCATGTTTATTTCACCAATTTACAGAAACCTAAGCATACAAACACAACAAACATCTTTGGGTGTGACACATTTTCAGGGTCCAATTAATGCTTTTAGCTTAGAAAGCAGTGTGTTCAGTTTCAGATCAGGGCAGATGAACAAAGAGGAAAGCACAAATATTTTGAAAGTCAATTAAAATTTTGTGTACGTTTTCATTTTTTAATGATAATTTAAGTTACTAATTTTGTCTATGCTCTTTCTAGACACTGCAGGTTTAATTGCTAATTGTTGACTGGGAATGAATACATTTGCATATTAATTAGCCCCCAATTTACATTTTTAATTTACTGCCTTCAAAGGGTGCGAGATAAAAGGTCATGTTATTTTAAATAATTTATCCTTTATTGCTGAGAAGATGCTGAAAGAAAACATGCAGCTGATTTTAACTCTTGGTAGCTCCTACAATAGCAAGTGTTGTAATTTTAATTTATTAAATGCCTAAACAAAAGGCAAAAAACTAATCTCAAACAAAGAGGAGTATGACATCAACTAAAAGACAGGGATTCAACTGTAATGAGTTGCATGTTTATTTTTGTCATCTCACTGTGCCTGACACAAGCAGTGTTGTCCAGGACATTAAAGTACCACTGTTTGTTCTACTGATGACCTTGAAATCCTTGTAAATGTCTTAAAGTTGTTTAGATAATCCAGTTACACATTTCTTGACATCAAAGTTTTTCCCCCACAGCCAATGACCACTGCTGTTTTAATGGTCAACATTCAACATTCAGTTTTTATTACTGTATTACAACAGCCAAATTCAATGTACTAATGTAACAGTATTTGTTGTGAATACTTGCTGACTGAGTCATTCTCAGTGTTCTGGCTGATAGCGCTTGTGTGATTAATGTGATGAGAATTCCTCTTTGGGCTCTATGTGGTGCTGTGACCAGCAGGGGGCGCCAACACGCGGCCACAGTCTACGGTTGGATCTGCAAGGTAAAGCTGTTGTTAATGCCCGCTCTACGCTTTTCTTTCATTATTTGTTATATGAATTATATAATTTAACCTAGCTATCTCAAAACCACAGTTGTTAACACAGACTCACATCTAAGGTTTAGTCTAACCTTTCACAGAATTAAATTTCATAATGATCTTACTAAAACATAGCTGATATATAAATGTTATGCTTCATTAAATTGGTAAAATTAAGGAAGGGTTAAGCACTTCTGAGAAATTCCAATTTGGGTATATGTGTGAATGACCATCAAAGGGCTTTTCCAGGCTGTTTTCGGCAGCCTACTCATGGGTAAAGAAGTGATTTTAATTTCAGTACCTTGAAATGAAATTAAATGAAATAGGAAAATTATTTTAAAATATACACCATTATATCTCAAAGTCCAAACCCCTTTTACAAATTTCTTGTCTCTGCAGAGAAACGGGTATCAAAAATTTCACCACTAAATGTCAGAGAGTCATTGGGTTTGGTAGATTCCTAGATTTCAAACTTCAAAAAAAAAAAAAAAAAAAAACGCCTAGCTGACTGACAATTTGGCCTGGAATAAATTATTCAAGTTCTTATATCTTTTTTAGGTGAAAGACTTGACTACCATTCATGTGAGTCTCTTGAAGATGTTCTGAAATTAGTGCAGTTTGATTTCATCAGCTTACGGGAGACGGGTCTGAACGAGAATGTAAGTGTGCCAGAAGGGCATCTTTGGAAGATGCTGAGCTCTAGGTCTTACACCCACTTTTAGCAGTACCTCCATTGTCTTGATCCTTGTTTGCAAACATTGTTCTTGTGTCAGAATCTGATGTATTTCACTTGATTTTTTTAGAGTGCATCTTCATTGTTTGATATGATTTTATACTATGAGTCAACATCCCATCTGGACATGTCTTCCAATGCAAGTATTGGGACTGTGGGTTGGAAAGCACTTTCTAATTTAACCCAGAAGGTACAGTTTAATAATCATTTACTATTTGTTTTGTAATTGTACATTTTTTGGCACTCATTAGGGCTTACTGGATAGTCCAGTAAAAATATACACATATGTTTACATATTATGTAGATGGTTTACCTAATTGAACAGATGTTAATTCCGAGAGCTACTGTTGTGCCCTTACCCTTGGAGGCAAACTCAGGCCTGCCAATCAAGCTACAGAAATCAGAAACTAGGTGGAACTGACCTGAAGATGGAACTGGGATTGAGTAGGTAATAAACACAGAACACCTGCCTGGGACCATGGGTGACATACGCTGTTCCTCCAGAGCCGCCGCCTGGAGAGTCTGAACGCTAGTGACATGCCGCTTTTGGAGAGGCCAGCGCGGTTCCTCTCTGGAGCCCTTCGCTGCAGCAGACTGTCAGTGCTGCACCTGAACAACAGCAGTCTGAGTGGAACACCTCTGTTCACCCTCGGTAGGAGAAAGCTTTGGATTAGAGTCACCTAACCCTAATACTCTGTTCACCCTCGGTAGGAGAAAGCTTTGGGTTAGAGTCACCTAACCCTAATACTCTGTTCACCCTCGGTAGGAGAAAGCTTTGGGTTAGAGTCACCTAACCCTAACACTCTGTGCAACTTCTTTAAGGTTACCAGTACCTAACCCTAACACTTTGTTCACCCTCGGTAGAAGAAATGAACCTTATCATTATTAAAGTTTTTAAAAACAAATTAATGAAGTAACAATGGATCATAACACAATGCTTAAAGTGCCCTTTAGACATGTTTTGTATCAAAGAAGATGCTGAGATGATGTATGGTCCCTATAGCCTTGCTGGGAAGGCCTGGTGCAGGGTCTAAGGCCTGGCCAGGCTGACCAGCAGGAACAGATGATGGGGAGGGGGGAGAGTAGTGCCAGATTTTGGCCCCTGACCTTCACAGCGAGTATCGCCCAGGATTAGATATCCTAATCTTCTGCCTGTCACTTTACACACTGCTGCACCTATCTGCGCGTACCACTGTAGCCAGTGAATCCATTACCAGATTTCACGGTGATATTGGAGTCACTTTCACAGCTAAGGTTGTTCTTACAGGCTGTCAAATGTCATTTAAAGTCTGTAATAAATTTTCTAGTGTGAATAATGTTTTAAATTATACTGGTTGGCCACATTTTGGAGCCTAGTGCTGCTGAAATATTGCTGAAGACTGTAGTAAACAAGAGACTTGTGGCATTACAGAACCATGTAAAATGAGAAGAGAAAAGAAGAAAGAGTGGATGGGGGGGGAGGTATCGGAGTCTGCATCTGAGTTTTAAACAATAAGGTCACTGTGGCTGAGTTTTCTTTAGCCAGGTGTTCAAGTAAAAAAGACTTGATAAAAACCTTAAAGTTTAAAGAAAAAATGTTTGAAAGAACACTGGCAGCTACAAAGAGATGGTAGCTATTTGGGTAAAAGAAGACGCCAGTTCATTTAATTGCTTTCAGTGCCTTTTTTAAAGGCTGCCATGGATGTTGTGGGGGGGGGGGGGCGTCTGATACATGCCATCATCACTGAGATCGATCATGAATCCTGCCAAACTTGTGACAGACAGTGGAGTCATCAGAATCAATCGATCCCAAGAACCGGCCTATTTGGTCCCCGCTGTGCATGCTGAGAGTATTGGGAGAACACATGGAATCACAAGGGCTGATGGGAAATAAACTCCATTGATTTGGAGAGCCAGCGGTGTGCAGCCACAAAACAACTGGCCTCAGAATCAGCAGCAGTCCAGAGCCAGTCCACAGAGGAACACAATAGCTTATAAAAATTGGAAATAAACGGATAACCATATATAAAATAATAATTTAGGGTTTAAAAAAAAATATATATATTGTGTTCTGAAAAGGTGTGAAGACAAACATGTTTAAAAAAAATCTAATGGGCATATTTGAGTAAAGAAGCTACACTGCAGAGATGCCTGTTATTTTAAACAGCAGAAAGCAGTGCTTGTTCACAATCTGGAACAAAAACATTTACCCAGTAAGGGCTTAGAAAACACAGCCATTCTCCCTCCCAGTATGCAGAGTCGAGCCAGATGGGACTGACTGGGCAGAGACTCACAAACAGGAGAATATTCCAGCCACAATGCCTGTCTGCGTTCATATGCATCTCATGCACATGTATGTAACACCTGTCAGCATCCATTCATACACAGTGCATTGCATTGAGTACTTTCTAAATCTGTTTGTATTCATCATATTCATAATAATGTGCATGCACAAGCAATAGAAGAGGAGTAAAAGGGAAGAGGTGGAGGTGCTGTGCACCACTCTGGCTTTTCCATACACGCGCCTGCATCTGCACGCACGTCGCAAACTTATGCATACCTGTTTGCTGTTGTCCGGTCCCTAGTTGGTATACTAAAGATGAGCACGGCCCTTCGGGAACTGTATCTGGCCAACAACAAGCTGAACAGCTTCCAGGATGCGATGCAGCTGGGAGAGCTGCTGAAACACAACCAGGGTCTCCAGTGTTTGGACCTGAGCGACAACCTCATATCCGATCCAGGTGAAGAACGCTGTGCCTGCTTATAGTTACTGTGGGCTCACGAAACAAGTTTGTGAGCCAGTGCTGTAAAACTGATGGCCAGAATATTTGTGTTGTTTCAGAGTGCTGGAAGGAGATGGGGAGGTCTGGGCCAGCAGATGGCTCTGTAATGTCAAATGCTTTCCCTGGCAGGTCTGGAGGAGATCTGTGAGGGTTTAAAAGCTCAGAGAAGCAGGCTGAGGAAACTGGTATTGTGGGGTAACCATATAACGGAACAAGGTGCTGCCCACCTGGCAGGCGTGTTGGTAAGACATCTTAGTAAACCTTATGACTGGACAAACTGTTCATGACTTTCTGCAGAGCTGCATCATTAGCTGAGCTATTGCCTTTGATTGAGCCCTTGACTGAACAGCAGCTATGCCACTCAGCCATAGCCTGCTCCAGGAACAGACGCTGTGGCGCTGGGTGCTCCACATTTGGGCTGCAAGGCATGACGGGTGTAAAACTGATTTCCTCTAGTCTCTACTGATTGTTAGAATGAAGTACACGTCATGTTAATGGATCAATGAGAAGACTGTGAATATAAATAACATGTCTACAAGCTTTCCCGTTGGCCTAAATGTACTCGTGGGAAAATATAAAGTCCAATCTTCCTATTTCATTGGTGCCGGATGGCAACACTTTGATTAAGTAGTAGATGTGCTTCTGCTTTGTAGCTTGTCATTATGAAGGATGCTTGGGTATCTGTGCAACCCAAATGCACATAATTAGTCCACTAGCTGGAAGGTTTTTTTTTTTTTTAATGGCTTTATATGTTGAAATATTCCTGTAGGTCAGATGATGATGATGTGCTCAGCTCTGCTGTTCACTGTCCCCAGAGACCAAAAGGAATATCATACACGTCTCCTGACTTGAATGGAGACTGAATCCCTGCCAGACTGTTTTACTATGTATACCAGTGTTGAATGTTGAGTTTGGGGAGGAACTGCTGATTCAGGTCAGCTGAGAAGATCACCGACACGTGGTCTGGGCATGATTTCTTGAAGAGGGTTCCATCATGTCCTTCTTGGGCAGCAGGTTCTCAGGGTGTTCCTTGTCGCCCAGGCCCTCAATTCATTAATATCACCCAGGGTTTGGGGAGAAAATACCATTACCTGTATTCTGCCAAAGGAATTTTCTACTGAAATTAGCTGCTGGTTGGAAAATAGCCTTGTTAACTAATTATCACCTGGGCATTTTTTTTAGATTGTTTAATTACGTTGAATGCCGGGACAAAACCGTATGTATCACTGTAATACCAATAACCTATCAGCTGTCTTTTTCCAGCCCTTGGTAAAAACACTGGAAACACTAAATCTGGGAAACAACAGCCTTCAGAACCAAGGCGTGCATACCTTGAAGGAGTCACTGATCTTCAGCCGCTGCCTTCTACAGCTGTGTCTGGCCTGTACTGGGATCACCTGCGAAGGTTCTACCTGCTATCAATCACACTGTCTTACTTACTGTGTTTGCATAAGAGGTCACCTAAAACAAAACAGCAGATCATTTGCACATTGATAAAAAAAAGAACTGAACAAAGAGAAAAAGACCTACCTGCTGGTCTTGGACAGGTGTGGTCGCCCTGGCTGAGTTCCTAGCAGAGTCTCAACGAATTCAGCAGCTTGACATCTGCAGCAATCGGGTCGGTACCGGAGGATTACTGGCGCTGTCACGAGCCCTCAACTTCAACCGGACCCTGGTGAGGGTGGAACTGGGCAGCACACCTGAAGAGGAGGAGGAGGTGAGCTCAGATCGCTTTCTTATTTGCATCACCTGGTTGTCTTCATCATCTACTTTTCCAACCTTTTAGCAAGGATTCCTGTTAATAGCAAAAACACTATGAAAGTATCCCCTCTCCTAGAAAGATGGTGTTTAGTGCTTCTTCTCATGAGCTAGCCAGAGTACCTGAAGATTTATGTAAGAAAACAGCACATGTGTAGGCAGAACTATTAGCACTAAACATTTTGAGGAAAACAATCACCTTACCGCAAAGTATGCTGAGAAACACATCCTTAATTGTAGACTGCAGTAAACGGAATCGATTTAAACTGAAAGAAAAGAACAAGCTGAAAGAAATTTCAGTTTGTTCTAAAATTAAGAAAAACCCAAGATTTTAAAACAGTGATTAATAGTTATATCTAGAGTACGAGAAATCACCTTTTGTGTCTCGTGCCCATACTAAAGTGGGATCCGTAAAGACCTCTACAGGAACATTTCAGCAGTACTGTATAGTGATTTATTCCTTATGCGCAGATACACAGTTTCACCCAGTATACAATCAGAACACTTTACCCCATTAACATGTGCAACACATGCAAATTAGGGGCAACATTCTGCAGAGAATAAACACAGTTTAATATTTATCAAGGAACATAAGAGTTCTTACCTGGCAGGACCAAGTGATTTTCTAATACTGGAGTACTTGGTTTCATTTTGAGGACTGCATGCATTATTTTCATTAACTTAAAATGTTATTAAGTGTCATATCTTGGGTAAAATAAGGCAGGTGGGTTATATTTAGAATGTTTCATCTGTTTACATCTGTGGTTTACTGGTAAGCTGGTACATTTGAACATTGCCCGTGATCCTGTGAGGATCAATTATTCACTCAGCTGAAATATTAATGAGCTATTTCTGGGCAGTCACTCCAGTATGGCAGCATGTTTCCTTATACATGCCTGTCAGAGACTAATGAACATTACTTGAGACATCATGTCAAAACATTCCACCTACAAACAGAAGGTTAAGTGTGTCCATGCATTCAGCAGACCATCCGTTTTAGCTGTAGAAGCTGAAAAATAATATGACTTTTTTACACAAATATATTTCACTCGTCATGGAGAAAGATTATATGTTATTGTAACAATGGCCAGAAGGAATCCAAAGAGCGGCTGCAAGTGGTTTGGGGTATGATTCTCCTGGATCACGCAGCTGGGTTAGGTCAGAGGTGATCTGAACGTTAATCCTGCTTGTGGAAATAGGTCTTTATCAGGTATCTCTCACATTCATATCACAGACAGATTTTTATGTAGATTTAGCGCATTTATTATTAATGGGGACACCGTCCTTAAAAACTTTTTTATAGTCTCCATTCCAGTCTAGGGGACATGAGAACTAGGTCTGTACTGTTCCATTACAGTCTCTGTTCCCCTGTCCAGGGGACATGAGAACTAAGTCTGTACTGTTCCATTACAGTCTCTGTTCCCCTGTCCAGGGGACATGAGAACTAGGTCTGTACTGTTCCGTTACAGTCTCTGTTCCCCTGTCCAGGGGACATCAGGGCCAGGTCTATACTGTTCTCTTACAGTCCCTGTTCCCCTGTCCAGGTCTTTACTGTTCTGTTACACTGTCTGTTACCCTGTCTAGTAGACATCAAGCGTGGGTCCGCTGCTGTCCTTCCAGCCAGAGTACTAAGTCACTGTAGTGACTGCATGCCAGATAGAGCAGCGGCCTCTGTCCTCATCACACCGGCCCGCCTGCCTGCCTGAGCTCTGTGGAGGGGAGATAATTGGATTTTTTGTCTCCCCCAGTAGCTGCCAGGAGCTGGCGTCTGTGGTGGTTAATGATGAAGATATCACTGTGACAGGGCCCAGAGAAGGAATCAGCTGGCACCCTGGCACTGCTAATGAAGGCTGGGGCAGTGTCCAGGCTGCCAGGGTTTGACCAGCTGTTCAGCACAATTCCTCAAAGCCATGGCAGGCATGGTTCGCCTACTGCTCGCCCATCTCACCAGGCTGCAGGAGAAGGTGCCCGGGTCGCCCAGCGAGCGTGTCGTGTTTAATCAGGCCAGTTCTCACAAATGGCTTTGCAGATGACTTTCCAGTTATTCCTCAATGGGGGGAAAACGGTGATAGAAGTAAATATAAACCTAGGTGTTGTATGGTTATGGGGTTATGGGATGTTAGCGCTAGGAGAGATGTGGAAGTGACATCTTCTGAGTTAATGTGATAGATGATGACGGTGAAGATGACTGAACTGGAGTTGTTTTGGTTATATAAGCAAGACAGATGCTATGGAAAGCCATGAACTCTCTGGACACTTCTGGATGTCTCTGGTTACCTTTCCAGGCACAGCAGAAGACAGGGAGCACAATAACACAATCGATCTTCTACAATGTGAAGCAGTGACATGCCTTTCATGATAGACTTTAGTTCTGTGGTCACAACATGCAGATCCTGTGCAGCTGAGCCATAGAATTTTGAGGTAGAATTTAATGCATCTCTAAGGTGGAGTTTGGGAGGTCCTTTAGCCTGATGGGGGACTACAGGACAGAGTCCAATGCACCTGGAGGCAAATATAACCAGGATGGATTTTTCTTTGGCAAACTGCTACAGTTTAACCATTAATTCCCTCAGAATGGAGGAATGAGAGGAAACATTACATCCAGGTACCAAACTGATCTCCTGGCTTGTGTCCTCCTATCATAATATTAACAAAACAATGAACCACAATAGTGTCTTTTCAGTGACACTGCAGCTCAGATGGACAGATCAGTCAACTTCCATTTGTTCACGTAAAGGCATAGTTATTAATCACTAAAACATTACATACTCATTTGCACTGCAAGCTTATCAGCAGTTAGTAATGTCACAGGGGGTCTCAGAGTTTGTTATAAAGCTTATACTGGTAAGCAAAGCAGCAATTCCTGTGTTCTCACCATGCTGTCAATTAAGATCAAAGGAATAGCAGGAGCAGGTGAGATGAGTGAGTTAAAGAGACAGACAATGTAAAAGAAGAGGCAAGTGTGTTATTAGGACTGCCATGGCATTTAAAGATGGGTGTTAATGGAGTGACCACTGTATAAGAACAGGCAAATGTGTTGAATTGACAGTCACTGTACCAGAACATAGGACCATGGTACTCCACTAAAGGAAGATTGACAGAGTGAATTTTTTGGGTGACCCACATGAAGACAGCACCCATGTGGAAAAGATCAGACCGACACACTTTTCAGTGTTCAGACACTGCACCACGAGCAGAGCGTCCCGTGTCAGAGCAGCACAATCCCCCTTGGAAGTGCTCCGGCCTCTACTCAGGTGACTGCCCCCATGCCGTCATCACACCTGTGCTGACCCACCTTGCCATCAGTCTCCATGACAACCTGCGGTGTGAGGATTACAGCAGGCACCATGCGCTCGTGCAGATGGTGATGTGGCACAAGGGCGTTGTTAGCACGGTTGAGCAGGCACCCCTCTAAGTTTCAGTTTGCCAGGCTGACTCATGTAGAGCCCTCAGCACTGTTTCCTATAATAGTTATTAAGTACCCTACCTTTCTGCTTGTACTGCCTGCCTGCACTGGAAACACCATACTTTTACTGTGCAACCACTATGAATGCATGTACAGTGCTTCAAAGAGAGTGACTGCTACAGACTGAAGGTTGCTTTTTTTACTGTGTAGGAAGGGGGCTGTATTTATAATTCAGATTTAACAGTATGTGATACTGCTGGAGGCTCAGAATTTTTTAGGCTGAGTTGTTCTTGATCATTTGTTTTACATTACTGGTTTCATTATGCCACATGTATCAGTGCTCACCTCTGATCTCCAAACATATAACATTACTGCTGTTGACATATTAGTGTAAATGGCTTAAGTCATGTTCCTACAGTCATGGTGTACAGAAGTTGAAAGTACACAATGATGGCCTTCTTAGTGTGGTGATACTTAAATCCAAATCTGTTAAAATTTGTTTAAATTAGCCGAGAAAGCAGCCAAGAGCACTTAAACGTGTCCTTGAGGTCTTGGTGCAGGCTGTGTAAGAAGTAGATAATGGCTGGAATTCAAGAGTCTTTTCAGAACAGCCATCTTACATCATGGACAGAAATGTGCATTCCAAATCATTAAGGTTACATAAAATCAAAAGGTATTAGAGCTAATTATGCAGAAGCATAAATAATCGTGAGCAGCAACAAGGTCAAGTAGGATTTATCGCCGTAAGACCCTCCGCAAGCTCCCTGTACGACATCGCCGTACAGACCTCCCGCAAGCTCCCTGTACGACATCGCCGTACAGACCTCCCGCAAGCTCCCTGTATGACATCGCCGTACAGACCCTCCGCAAGGTCCCTGTACAACATCGCCGTACAGACCCTCCGCAAGGTCCCTGTACGACATCGCCGTACAGACCCTCCGCAAGCTCCCTGTACGACATCGCCGTACAGACCCTCCGCAAGCTCCCTGTACGACATCGCCGTACAGACCTCCCGCAAGCTCCCTGTACGACATCGCCGTACAGA